>CAMAPE010000005.1:8557500-8997500 GCA_945859875.1 Cuscuta europaea | reverse complement strand
GTGTGAGGGAGTTGGTTTGAGTTGATTGGAATCATACAAAACATGGGGGCCTCCTTCCCATCACTCATTGCTCAAATGAGCCAAAAAGGGTATTCCTACCCATCCCCCTCCCACTAACTCGGCCAAGATCAAGGAAAGGAAGAAAGGAAGCTCTGAAACCCCATTCTCCCATAGCCACATCCGAGCTAAGCCCAAGGAGGTCAAAGTCAGAAATTTAAAGAAGAAGAAGGAAAAGGTAGGGTGGTTAAGGTAATGACCTCATCTTAACTCTCCCTCTACTCTTTAACTACCATATGACTTATATGTTATATGGAGGACCCCTAGAATTGTTTTACATGTTTAGAGAAGTAGAATGAGGGGTTGGAAGGTGGTTCTAAGTCCAAGAATAGGCTTAGAAGCCAAAGTAACTGGTTCGCCGGGAAATAACCTTTTTGAGGTTATTTGTATTACTGTGGGTTTTATGATGATAAAACCTTGTTAGTAACTTGTCTAAGGTATTCAAGGAACTTTCACGGAGTTGAAAGGGTTGCCGGAGTTGTCTCCGGAGTTCGTTGAAGTTCGTCGGAGTTTCGCCGGAGCTAAATCGGGAAGGCTAGAACTTCATAAGCTTCATTAAGGTGAGAAGACGGCTTCATGCTTTATAACTTTTGCGTGAGGCATTAGATTACCTAAAGTAATCAAGGGTATGTTTTGTGGAATGATTAAAGATAACCAAGTGTTTGCTTATGCCATGATTATACATAAAACATAGTTGAAAAGCATGTTATGTAGGTTGGGTGATTAAAAATGTGACAACTTATTATGTGTGATGTTCCAGGGATCCAAAATGATATTTTTGGATCAAGGACGTCAATAAGTATATGTGTATAAAATTTCACGTTAATCGGACTCCGTTTGGGTGGTCAAACGGGCGTTGACCGCCAAGTCAACTGCCATACCCGACCGGGTATTGACGGATACCTGACCAGGTATTTGCTGAAGAATTGCCCCAGGGGGCTACTGCCTCCTATACCCGATCGGGTATGGGTAGATACTGGATCGAGTATTCATTGAAAATTAGCTTTGTGGGCTACTGTCTCCTGTACTCGACCGAGTATGGGTAGATACTCGATCGAGTATTGGTTTATGCTCAAAACGGGAAGTTTTGAGTAGGTTAACGTGGGCCGTTCAGGTGGGACCCGCCCACGTTGGTTCTTAAGGATTGTTATATGACTATAGGGCTAGGCATTGTCCATAGTTAAAGGAATGAAAGGTTAGCCATATCCAGGTTAGGATTTGGTAGAGGATAGATTGGGGATCGAGTACCCTTGGACGGTAAATGATCCAGAATACTCCAGGTGGGGTCGAGTACCCTTGGACGGTAAATGATCCAGAATACTCCAGGTGGGGTCGAGTACCCTTGGACGGTAAATGATCCAGAATACTCCAGGTGGGGTCGGGTACCCTTGGACGGTAAATGATCCAGAATACTCCAGGTGGGGCCGAGTACCCTTTGATGGTAAATGATCCTAAATACTCCAGATTGGGTTGAGTGCCTTGGACGGTAAATGATCCTAAAACACTTGGTAGTATGAATCGAAGGTAGACTATAGATTGTGAGCTAGGTATCCGGTAAAGGAGTGAGAAAAGTCAGGTAAGAACTTTATCTCTAAAAGACTCTTTAAATGAAATGACCTACGGGTTGAGTATTTTACAAATATATATACAGTATGTATCATCGGGTGGATGAGTCATATATATATATATATATATATATATATATATATATATATGTGTGTGTGTGTGTGTGTGTGTGTGTGTGTGTGTGTGTGTGTGTGTGTGTCACCCTATTTTTGGGTCTCGTGTCTGAAACATTAGTTATTCTTCATATAGCCTGCTTGTCACTAGTACTTGTATGGAGTACTGACCCCTGCGGGGGCCCTCACATTTTTCAGGTTAAGGATAGAGTCCTACTACGTGCACCTTTGCCTAGGGTGATCGTCCAAGGAGGAAGACGTGGTTTGTGCTTCCATTTGTATATGAAATTTATAAACTGCTCATGGATTTTTGAACAATGTTTTCCTTAAAACAGTTGAGGCCGACTGGATCAAGAAACTCAATGACGCTTCTAGGGATATGCAAATTGGACTCGACGTGAAGTTGAGGGTTGCCACCAGGCTACTTGAGGGGGTAGCTGCTGTGTGGTGGGAAGGCGTGGAAGGGAAGTTCCACGGTGAAGCCACTTGGGAAAAATTCGAAGTGGAGTTTTATAATCAGTATTACTCAACTTTTGAAGTCAATCTCAAAAGGAGAGAGTACACAAACCTGAAACAGGAGGATGGTTGCTCGGTGAGGCAATTGGAACAAAGGTTCCGTGACTTGGCACGATTCATCCCAGAATACTCCTTGGATGAAAATCGTATGGCCAATCATTTTTGGGATGCTCTACAGTTGGACATCCGTGACCGGGCCACTTATCATCATAACATGACATTTAGCCAGATCGTTGATCAAGGGCTCCTTGGAGAAGCCCAATGGAACAAGAGGAAGTTGAGGGACGCCGAGGAGGCGAAGAAGAGAAGATGGGGAAACTCTGGACCCCAATACCACTCTCGGAAGCATCACGCCGGGGGTGACAATTCATTCAGGGCGTCGACGCCACCGGCGAAAAGGAATAAGGGCTCAGGAGGGCAAGGGGCCAAACCAGGGAGTGTGTGGTCACCGAGGTGCGCAAATTGCGGCAAGAACCATGCGTGGAAGTGCAATGAACCACCCCGGTGTTACAAATGCGGTAGCACGAGCCACCTCAAATCCTCTTCCCAATGTTGAATGGAGGCGGTCCATCGGGGGCCATTGAAGGACCTACGGCTAGTAGGGGACGTGCGGGACCGTCTCAGGCCGGCACGGGAAGGGGCGGACCCACGACTAGCAACGCCGCGTCCGTTAACCAAGGGAGGACCCAGGCGCGGGTGTATGCAATGACCGAGGCAGATGCTCGGGCCAACCCAGACTCCATTGCAGGTAATCTCTTGGTTACACATGCATTTTATTCATTTACTTGGAGAAAAATCTTCAAAAAATATGAAGGACCCGATCGGGTGTCCCTAAAGACCCGACCGGGTACAGGCTATGGTTCAGTTTTGAAGCATGCACTCGTTCGGGCAAGCGTGGAAGAATCCTTTATTTTTGACACTTCGAGCAATACCCGATCGGGTATGGCTATATACTCGATCGGGTATGTGTAAAAAATTGAGCTACGAAGTGTGTACTCGTTCGAGCAAGTTTGGTAGGACCATTCACTTTTGGCAATTCCAGCCATACCCGATCGGGTATGGTTGTATACTCGATCGAGTATGAATAAAATTTTGTTTCCGAGGCGTGTACTCGATCGAGCATTGAGGACAGGGAGCTTTTACTTGAGGATTTCGAGTGATACCCGACCGGGTATGGGTATATACCCGACCGGGTATTGACATTTTGTTCGAATTCGAGGCATGTACTCGACCGGGCAGGGGTAACAGAAAGTCTTTTCAGTAGGGATTCGAGTAATACCCGACCGGGTATAGGGCCTTACCTGACCGGGTATAGGGTATCCCTAGGCTGAAAATTTTTCGTTCGATCCTTTTCAGTCGGGATGTTGAGTAGTGTGTCTTGCATGACTTATGTATGTAGGGACACTAAATATCAACGATAGGGATGTGAGAATTCTCATCGATACCGGAGCACAACGTTCATTTGTGAGCGAAGCGTTTGCCAAGGGTTTGGGCACGCCTTTGGTAACAATGATGCAACTTTGTTGGTCTCTACGCCATTGGGAGATGATGTAGAGCGGAAACACTATTATCCCTCGTGTAATGTAGGGATAGGGGAGCACTGCCTAACGGGTGACTTTGTGCCATTAAACATGCTCGAGTTTGATGCTATACTTAGCATGGATTGGCTCGAGAAGCACCATGCGAAGGTAGATTGCTACACCGAGGTGTTAGAACTAAAGGATGGAGAAGGAAATGCTTTATGCTTCGAGGGAGATAGAGGGAAATTCAATCCTTGTATCATATCAGCCATAAGAGCAAGGCGTATGATGAGGAAAGGGTGTCAAGCATACTTGGTATATGTCATATGCAAGGAAGGCAAGGGAAGGAGTCTCACTGAGGTGAGAGTGGTGAGTGAGTACCCATAAGTTTTCCCTGAAGAACTCCCGGGACTCCCACCAGATCGAGAAATTGAGTTCACCATTGAAGTAGAACCCGATACAAAACCCATCTCGATTCCTCCATATCGGATGGCACCGGCTGAACTTCAAGAGTTGAAGGTTCAATTGGAAGAATTACTGGACAGAGGATTCATTAGGCCGAGTCATTCAGCGTGGGGAGCACCGGTACTCTTTGTAAAGAAGAAAGATGGTACACTCAGAATGTGTATCGATTACCGTCAGTTGAACAAGGTCACAATAAAGAACAAGTACCCTTTGCCAAGGATCGATGACTTGTTTGATCAACTACGGGGGGGGCAACTGTGTTCTCTAAGATCGACTTGAGGTCAGGCTACCATCAACTGAAGATCAAGGAGATTGACATACCCAAAAGTGCATTTCGTACAAGGTATGGTCACTATGAGTTCCTAGTAATGTCGTTTGGGCTTACGAACGCACCCGCGACATTCATGGACCTCATGAACCGAGTATTCCATCAATACTTGGACCAATTTTGTCATAGTGTTCATTGATGACATTTTGATATACTCCATTAATGAAGAGGAGCACGAAAAACATCTAAGGCTTGTGCTTGAAACACTGCGGGAGAAGCAATTCTTTGCCAAATTCTCTAAATGTGAATTTTGGCTTGGGGAGATCGGTTTCCTCGGGCATGTGTTATCGGGCTCGGGCATTTTAGTTGATAACTCAAATATTAAAGCGGTCACTAATTGGGAGAGGCCCAAGAATGTGAAGGAGATAAGGAGTTTCCTCAGTTTAGCGGGGTATTACCGCAAATTTGTGGAAAAGTTCTCGGTGATAGCATCTCCACTCACGAAGCTCACTAAAAAGGGGGCTAAGTTTGTGTGGGATGACAAGTGTGAGAAGGGGTTTCTTGAGTTAAAGAAACGTTTGACCGAAACATCAGTGCTTGCCTTACCCGTGCAAGGGTTAGGGTATGACATCTACAGTGATGCCAGCATTCAGGGACTGGGATGTGTACTGATGCAATCGGGGAAGGTAATTGCTTATGCTTCTCGGCAGTTGAGAAAGCATGAATTAAACTACCCCACACATGATCTGGAGCTAGGTGCTGTGGTGTTTGCATTGAAGATTTGGAGGCACTACCTCTACGGAGAGTTGTGTCACATCTATACTGACCACAAGAGCTTGAAGTATGTGTTCACTCAGAAAGAGTTGAACATGAGACAGAGAAGATGGATGGAGTTGATTAAGGATTACAACTTGATCACTGACTATCATCCAAGCAAAGCTAATGTAGTAGCCGATGCGCTGAGCAGGAAGAGTTCATCATCGGGGGTTTTACTCACATGCTTACGAGCATTGAGGGCACGCGTGGAGGCATCCACGAGTGGGGCGTTATTGGCCAGATTTGAGGTGAGACCCACCTTGTTAGACGAAATCAGGATATGTCAAGGCAATGAAGAGGAATTTCTAAAAATTCGGGAACGGATGCTTGTGGGGCCCGTCGAGGTTTTCCGTGAGAGAGATATGGACTTCTATTGTTCAAAGAACGAGTGTGTGTGCCATCAGATGAGGTGCTCCGTAAATCTATCCTTCAGGAGGCTCACTCATCTGCGTATGCCATGCACCGGGGTGGTACAAAGATGTATCGAAACTTGAAATAAAGTTACTGGTGGTCGGGGATGAAGAGAGAGATTGTAGAATACGTGAGTCGCTGCCTCACCTGTCAACAGGTTAAGGCAGAGCAACAACACCCAGCAGGGTTACTACAACCACTTACCATTCCAGAATGGAAGTGGGAGCATGTTACCGTGGTCTTCGTGGTGGGTCTGCCACGGACGGTTAGGAACTACGATGCAGTATGGGTGGTGGTTGATAGGCTGACCAAGAGCGCTCATTTTCTACATATCAACACTACCTATACGCTCGAGCCGTTGGCCAAATTGTACACAGATGAGATTGTGAGGCTGCATGGGGTTCCTGTTACTATAGTATCGGATAGAGACCCACGGTTCACATCACGGTTTTGGCCTAAGTTCCAGGAATCCATGGGTACGAAATTGAGGTTTAGCACCGCATTTCATCCTCAAACGGATGGGCAATCTGAACGGTGATTCAGATTTTGGAGGACATGTTGAGGGCATGTGACTTGGAGTTCCAAGGAAGCTGGGACAATCAGTTGGCCTTAGTGGAACTCGCCTACAACAACAGTTATCAGGCGAGTATAGGCATGCCTCCATACGAAGCATTGTATGGGAGGAAATGCCGGACACCATTGTGTTGGGACGAGGTCGGCGAGGCTAAGCTCGAGGGCACCGAGCTAGTCGAGATCACTAAAGAGAAGATAAAAGTCATACAGGATAGGCTCAAGGCTGCCCAAGACCGGCAGAAGAGCTATGCTGATAAACGTCGCAGGACGTTGGAGTTTGAGGTCGATGACGAGGTATTTCTGAGGGTATCACCTTGGAAAGGGATCATCAGGTTCCTCAGTCGGGGTAAGCTTAACCCACGATATATAGGTCCGTTCAAAATCCTTGAAAGGATCGGGGTTGTAGCCTACCGGCTTCAGTTGACTCCAGAGTTAGAGAAGATTCATAATGTGTTTCATGTTTCTATGCTCAAGAAATATGTGCGGGACCCGTCACATATTCTTGGGAAACCACCGGTGGAGATCCGAGAAGACCTACACTATACGGTGCAGCCGGTAAAGATCATAGATCGACATGTGAAGAAGTTAAGGAGCAAAGAGGTGCCGATGATAAAAGTACTTTGGAAGAGTGATCGTGTCGAGGAGCAAACTTGGGAAGTGGAGACCCTAATGAGGGAACAATATCCGTTTATGTTTGACTAGACGCGTGGATTTCGAGGGACGAAATCCCAAATAAGGGGGGTAGAACTTGTAACGCCGCCTCCGAGTATTTGTACTATACCAAATTATGCATTGAACCCTGAGAAATGAATAAAAGCATTTTTACGAAATTGTAAATTTTTAATCATTTCTTTTACGTGAATAGTAAAATTCACGTGGGGCCAACACCAGAAGTGGGGCCGCCCGGTATTATCGGGACCACATATTATATTAATCTTGGACTAGATAATATGTATATGGTGGTGGATATCCTAACTGGGCCATAACAATGGCATAGGGTTGACCGGTTGGTCAAACGGGGCCAGATTATCAGTATCAGCAATTTATCAGATAACAGCCCAAAAAGGGATTTCGGAGACTTCTAAATTAAATTTGAGGAATGCATATTGATTCTAAGGTCCAATGAGGATTGAGAACAAGTGTATATTTTATTTGACCCGATAAAATAAAATATAATTAAAACAGTCCGGAAAATATAACTTTCGGGGCCGATTGTACACTCCGGGACACAAAGAGTTGACCTCCCACATAAGTGGGGGCCAACCCACGAGAATACCTCGTCAAAGTGAGCTGGGAGGCGTGGAAAATGGATGTGAGGTGTGAGAGAGTTGGTTTGAGTTGATTGAAATCATACAAAACATGGGGGCCTCCTTCCCATCACTCATTGCTCAAATGAGCCAAAAGGGTATTCCTATCCCTCCCCCTCCCACTAACTCGACCAAGAACAAGGAAAGTAAGAAAGGAAGCTCTGAAACCCCATTCTCCCATAGCCACATCCGAGCTAAGCCCAAGGAGGTCAAAGTCAGAAATTTAAAGAAGAAGAAGGAATGAAAAGGTAGGGTGGTTAAGGTAATGACCTCGTTTTAACTCTTCCTCTACTCTTTAACTACCATATGACTTATATGTTATATGGAGGACCCCTATAATTGTTCTACATGTTTAGAGAAGTAGAATGAGGGGTTGGAAGGTGGTTCTAAGTCCAAGAATGGGCTTAGAAGCCAAAGTAACCGGTTCGTCGAAAAATAACCTTTTTGAGGTTATTTGTATTACTATGGGTTTTATGATGATAAAACCTTGTTAGTAACTTGTCTAAGGTATTCAAGGAACTTTCACGGAGTTGAAAGGGTTGCCGGAGTTGTCGCCGGAGTTCGTTGAAGTTCGTCGGAGTTTCGCCGGAGCTAAATCGGGAAAGCTAGAACTTCATAAGCTTCATTGAGGTGAGAAGACGGCTTTATGCTTTATAACTTTTGCGTGAGACATGAGATTACCTAAAGTAATCAAGGGTATGTTTTGTGGAATGATTAAAGATAACCAAGTGTTTGCTTATGCCATGATTATACATAAAACATAGTTGAAAAGCATGTTATGTAGCTTTGTAGGTTAACGTGGGCCGTTCAGGTGGGACCCGCCCACGTTGGTTCCTAAGGATTGTTATATGACTATAGGGCTAGGCATTGTCCATAGTTAAATGAATGAAAGGTTAGCCATATCCAGGTTAGGATTTGGTAGAGGATAGACTCGGGATTGAGTGCCCTTGGACGGTAAATGATCCAGAATACTCCAGGTGGGGTCGAGTACCCTTAGACGGTAAATGATCCAGAATATTCCAAGTGGGGTCGAGTACCCTTGGACGGTAAATGATCCAGAATACTCCAGGTGGGGTCGCTACCCTTGGACGGTAAATGATCCAGAATACTCCAGGTGGGGCCGAGTGCCCTTGGACGGTAAATGATCCTAAATACTCCAGGTTGGGTTGAGTGCCTTGGACGGTAAATGATCCTAAAACACTCGGTAGTATGAATCGAAGGTAGACTTTAGCTTGTGAGCTAGGCATCCGGTAAAGGAGTGAGAAAAGTAAGGTAAGAACTTTATCTCTAAAAGACTCTTTAAATGAAATGACCTACAGGTTGAGTATTTTACAAATATATATACAGTATGTATCATCGGGTGGATGAGTCACACACACACACACACACACACACACACATATATATATATATATATATGTGTGTGTGTGTGTGTGTGTGTGTGTATCACCCTATTTTTGGGTCTCGTGTCTGAAACATTAGTTATTCTTCATATAGCCTGCTTGTCACTAGTACTTCTATGGAGTACTGACCCCTCCGGGGGCCCTCACATTTTTCAGGTTAAGGCTAGAGTCCTACTACCTGCACCTTTGCCTATAAACTGCTCATGGATTTTTGAACAATGTTTTCCTTAAAACAGTTGGGGGCCTGCGTGCCCGTGTTTGCCAGTTGCCACGTGTGGCTAAGTATCAAACATATTATTCTTTCCGCATTTGTTTGATTATGATATTGATATTGATTGTATGTGTTTACTAATCGGTTTGGCAATAGAATCAATCGAACGCCTTGTACAATTCAATAGGGATGAACTGTTGTTGTTCTTATCGGGTTGTACGGCGTTTGTCTACGTGGCTCGGATGCAGTCCGGGGCGTGACATAATTATTATATGAAGATTTATCCGATCATCTCGTAGGGTCCAGGTATGTAACGGCATCCCCTCCAAAATAATACTTGAAATAATCATATATCGATAACAACCTTGATTTATTCATTAAAAATAGAGTTGAAGAAATACAACGGAAGTCTAATTAGGGAAATGAGTGTTACCGCCACATCCGTTCATCTCTTAACCGCTTGCACAGACAAACCAAAACAAAACAATAAAAACTAATGTAATATTAAATAAATGTTTATTTCATGACTAGATTCGACTAAGGCATCTTCTAAATCGATCTCAGGTTCGAGCAACCCATCAATCCACGTAAGCATCGAACTCATCACCTGTTAAAAATTAAGGGTGGAGAAAGGGAACAAGAAAAATAACAAAATTTAGCTTTAAAGCTAAGTAAGTACTACCCAACCCCGTAAAATAATCAGGTTTGTCAAAAATAGTTTTCATATAATACTATATAAAAATAACACTCTCCACCAAAATTCTTTTCTCTTTGATTTTTCTCAAAATCACTTCTTTACTAAAGTCTTCAACTTTTCTTCAAAAATATTACAGTAACTCTTCTCTTAGAATTTCTCGAGAATCACTTCTTCTCTATCTTCCTAGTAATTTAGAAGAGCGGTGCTCAACACTCTGGTTGAGCCCGGTGGTTACGTTGTTATGTATGGCCACCCCGGGACTTTTGCCGGTACCACAACTGCTAATGGAACCGAAACGACTACCTTAAGTGTGCACACCCCCTAAAAGGGATTCCAAACCCTCTGAGTAGTAAGTTGTCACGAGTAATCGGGACTCAATCTACCAACTACCCCACCTTTAAAATTCTTGAATGATTAAGGACTACTACTACTACTACAACTTCTTCTTAAAGGGGATCATAGTTCCAAATTTCACTTCAAACTCAAACCGTACTTCTTAGTAGTAGCAGCCCTGATCATCCTCCACATTTATCCGGATGTGGAAAACCGACACCACGGATTTCTCCCGGGTGCTCACCTCTTATGAAAACGTAAATTCTATCTTGACTTTAGATATACTTCGGTCATACCTCATTGGATAAATTTATGCCTTTGATAAATTTCGGTCATACCTCATTGGACAAAAGGTAATCGTCTACACCGATCACTCCGCCATCCGGTATCTTATGAGCAAGAAGGATGCAAAACTAAGATTTAGGAATTTCTTCCTTTGGTGGAAAGTGAACTCTTGAGGAAGAATTTCCTTTGCAAGATAATTCACGAAATCCGTGAACCAAGGCAATGACCCTCCATTAATCGCCATGATTTTTTCATAAGGGAAATCATCATGAATGACTTCCTTGTTGGTTGTGGCATTAGCTTCAAGACGGGAAAGGTGATCCGCAACAAGATTCTCACTCCCTTTTTTATCTCTAATTTCAAGATCAAATTCTTGGAGTAACAACACCCAACGAATTAATCTTAGTTTTGCATCCTTCTTGCTCATAAGATACCGGATGGCGGAGTGATCGGTGTAGACGATTACCTTTTGTCCAATGAGGTATGACCGAAATTTATCAAAGGCATAAATAACGGCTAAGAATTCTTTCTCGGTAGTGGCATAATTTAACTCCGCATCATGGAGTAGTCTAGAGGCATAATAGATGGCATGAAGCTTTTTGTCCTTCCTTTGTCCAAGGACAACCCCAATTGCATGATCACTAGCATCACACATTAGTTCAAAGGGTAGAGACCAATCCGGTGAGATAATAATAGGAGCCGTAGTAAGAGCCTTTTTGAGAGTGTTGAAGGCTTGGAGACATTGTGGAGTGAGATCAAAATGAGCATCTTTGGCTAGTAAATCACAAAGTGGCTTTGCAATTTTTGAAAAATCCTTGATAAATCGCCGGTAGAAACCGGCATGTCCCAAGAAACTCCGGATGGCCTTCACCGAGTGAGGTGGGGGCAATTTCTCAATAACTTCCACTTTGGCTTGATCAACTTGAATGCCTTGAGGGGAAATTTTGTGCCCCAAGACTATTCCTTCGGTCACCATAAAATGACACTTCTCCCAATTGAGAGCCAAGTGTGTTTCCTTGCATCTTATTAAAACCTTCTCAAGATGGTGAAGACAAGCATCAAAAGAATCTCCAAAAACAGAAAAGTCATCCATAAAGACTTCCATGAAATCCCCTACCATGTTGGAAAAAATGGCCATAACACATCTTTGAAAGGTCCCCGGAGCATTGCAAAGACCAAATGGCATTCTTCTATAAGCAAAAGTGCCAAAGGGACAAGTAAATGTGGTCTTCTCTTGGTCTTCGGGTGAGATAGCTATTTGAAAATAGCCGGAAAATCCATCCAAGAAGCAATAGAATTCATGACCCGCAACACGTTCAAGCATTTCTCCCATGAATGGAAGAGGAAAATGGTCCTTCCTTGTGCCGATGTTCAACTTCCGGTAATCAATGCACATCCTCCATCCGGTGACCATTCTAGTAGGGATTAATTCATTCTTACTATTAGCCACAACGGTAATACCTCCTTTCTTAGGAACCACTTGAACGGGACTCACAGAGTTGCTATCCGAAATAGGATAAATAATACCATAATCAAGGAGTTTGAGAACCTCCTCCTTGACTACCTCCTTCATGTTGGGATTCAATCTTCTTTGATGTTCAATGGTGGGTTTATGATTTTCCTCCATGAGGATTCGGTGCATGCAAAGAAAAGGGCTAATGCCCTTGATGTCCGCCAAGAACCAAGCAATAGAAGACTTGTGAGCCCTTAAAATTCTCAATAATTTTTCTTCTTGCAAAGAGGTGAGTGTAGAAGAAATTACCACCGGGTAAGTAGAATCATCTCCAAGAAATGCATATTTGAGATGGGCCGGAAGAGGTTTGAGAGTAGGCTTTGGAGCAACTTCACATGAGGATTTTTGGCTAGGCTTCCTAGCATCAAGCTCTTCAAATTTAGGCCGGAATTTGGTGTAGGAACCCCCGGCTTGAAGGTACATTACTTCCTCAAAAAGTGCAGGAATTTCTTCATCTTCGGTGCATCCTAGCAAAATGCATGCCTCAAGAGGGTCTTCATGTATCTCCCTCTCAAAAACTTCTTGTGTCAAAGTATCAAAAATATTGATACTAAAACATGTAGAATCTTCATGGTGCTTTTTCAAGGAATCCAAACATGGAATTCTTGCTCTTCCTCTCCAACACGGAATTTCACAACACCATTCTTAACATCAATAAGGGCAGCCGTCGTGGCCAAGAAAGACCTTCCAAGAATCACCAGAATTTCCATCTCCTCCATTTCTAGCACAAGAAAGTCCACCGGAAAATAAAATTTTCCGACCTTCACAAGAACATCCTCCATTACTCCAATAGGATAACGAATGGTTCTATCCGCCAATTGTAGAGCTATAGTTGTGGGTTGAAGCTCCCCCACACCTAGTTTCTTGAATAGAGAATGTGGCATAAGATTAATGCTAGCTCCAAGATCACATAGGGATTTTACCTCTCCTAGACTTCCAATAGAACAAGGAACGGTGAAGCTCCCGGGATCCTTCAATTTTGGAGGTAATTTATTTTGGAGAATAGCACTACACTCCTCCGTGAGTGCTACGGTTGCAAAATCCGCCAACTTCTTCTTGTTGCTAAGAATATTCTTTAGAAATTTTGCATAAGAGGGAATTTCCGCAATAGCCTCAATAAAGGGAATATTTATGCTCAACTTGGTGAAGATGTCTAGGAACTTTTTGTATTGCTTGCTATCATCTTTCTTCTTCAACCTTTGTGGGTAAGGAATTGGGGGAACATAAGCCGCCATGGATGGTGGTGGTGAGACATGCTCCACTAGCTCTTCATCTCCTTGTTTCTCCATGGGTTCTTTTTGAATTGTTGGCCCCTCCACTTGTTTACCACTTCGTAAAGTGATAGCCATAACATTCTCCCTTGGGTTGATTTCCGTTGTAGTAGGAAAGCTACCATGCTCCATAGTAGTTCTTTCTTGAGCTAGTTGACCAATTTGAACTTCCAAGTTATGAATAGAGGACTTGGTATATTGCTCAATGGTATCCATGCGTTGATTTAGCTTCCAGTTTTGATCTTCAAACCGCATGTCAAGTTTGGTGAATTGATTGTGGAGATTCCCAATGGATGCCTCCATTCTACTATGATTTTCTTCATTTTGGGTTTTGATGCTAGCTACATTTTTGGTGAGAAGCTTCATCATCTCCTCCATAGTAGATTCTTGTGATTGCCCAAATTTGGGAGCTCCGGGTTGAGGGTTTGAAGAACTCCCTTGTGGCTTCCAATTGTTTCCTTGGTTGTACCGTTGTTGATTGTTGTTGGAAAAATTATTTCCTCCTTGATTTGCCCGGTTACCATAGGAATTCATGTAACTCACATCCTCAAGATGTTGAGAGGAGTTACCTTCCACATTGGGAATGCTCTCCACATTGGCCACTTGTTTGACCCCTCCAATAACGGCTTGCAAAGCCGTATGAATTGATGCTTGTAGATTTTGCTGAATTTTGGTTTGAAATTCTTCAAACCTCTTATCAAGTTCATGAGTGATAGAAATTTCATTCACTCCCGCCACCTTGATGTCTCCTCCTTGAAGTTGAGGATTTGAAGCAATGGACTCAAGAATTCTCAAAGCTTCCGTCTCGGTTTTGTTGCCAATGTATCCCTCCGCTCGGTTGTCCACAATAGCTTGACAAGATGAGTTCAAGCCATTGTAAAAAGTGTCAATTTGGAGGTCAAGAGGAATGCGGTGATGGGGGCATTCCTTCAACAAAGACTTGAAACGCCTCCATGCGTCTTGAAAGAGTTCTCCAACTTGTTGTTTGAAGTTGAAGATTCGTTGTCGTAGCTCTTGCGTCATTGTTGGGGTGTAGTACTTGGAGATGAATACATTGTATATTTCATCCCAAGTAGTATAGGATGCCGATGCTTGCTCTAGAAACCACCCTCTTGCCGCTCCCTTCAAGGTGTAGGGGAAGCATTTGAGCCTAAGATCACCTTCATTTAGGCCATTCCTTGGAACACCTTGAATGAACCCATAAAATTCAGTGATGAAATTTAATGGATTCTCCCCTGGTTGTCCATAAAAGTGCGGCATAGCGTTGAAGTAGCTATTCCGCAACTCATAGTCTCGTGCCGCCTCGCTAAGCACGATGCAAGAAGGAGTTGTTGCAATGACGGGCCTCTTCCTTTCATTGAGTGTAGGAAGCATTGTTGGTGCTTTTGCTTCCTTCTTTCGATTCCTTCTACAAGCTCTCTCGATTTCAAGGTTGATAGGTTCAAGGTTTGTAGAGCCTTGACTTCTCAATAGCATGCACTAAGAGCTTGTCTACACAACAAAATTTAAAACAATACCAAGTGAAATGTAATGGGAAAATTCAGGATTTTTTTGTTGAATCGTATAAAACAAAACCGTTTCCCCGGCAACGGCGCCAAAAACTTGATCGGCTGAAACTTGCAAGTGTACAAGTGCCAATGTAGTAATAAATTCCGGTAAAAATACCGGGTCGAACACAAGGAAACGTTGTTTATATGATTCAAAAGTGAAAGCGGTTTAGTAAAAGAATTAAGAAAAGAGTAAAGCTTTTTGATTTTTTTTAAGAGATAATAAAAGCAACCAAGGGTTCGGGATTACTCCTAAACGACTCCTAGTGATGAATATATGTTCTTTCGCCAATTCTTATGAGTGGAATGTCACTAAAGTATTCTAACTCCTGTTACGGCAGCGAGATTGTGATTAATTCTACGCGTGAATCCCGTCACGGTTCACATTCATCTAAAATTAACCCCATTGAAGATTAGGACATTATAAAAAACACCATACTCAATTGAGGTATATTTCTATCCACAATTAGAATATGTCTAACCTTTAAGTGCACGGTTTATAACTCAACGTTAATTGCTCAAATAAACCCAACGATATAATCATACGTTGTACACCGTAGTCATACACATTAAAATATAAAGGAAAGATCATAATAATTTGGTTGAGAACATACATCAAATACCTAGAGTGCGTAAAGTTTCATCCCTAACCTTGGCTATAGAAAATTAGCTAGAACAATTCATAATGAAATTACAAGTATTGAAATGATAAAATACAATGAAATACATAAGAAAATGATACCACAACTCCAAAGCTATGGTGGATAAAGCTTTCCCCAAGTGTAGAACTTCTCCCAAGACCAAGGGGTTGCTTTTGGGATGCCAAAGTAGAAGTAAAGTGCGTAGAATATGGAATGATCTCTTGAGAGGGCTTCAATCCTCTTAAATATTGAGTTCTCAACGGCCATTTTCGGACAAGGAAGCAAGCTCCTTAATGGGATTTGGTGTTTTACCCGAATGATTGTGATGACCGTTGCTTGTTTTAATCAGCTCCAGGCGAAAGGCGGACGACTTTCGCAAAAATCGGGCGGCTTTTGCGAGTTTAAAACAGGCTTCTCCGCTCCAGGGACCGAAAGCCGGGCGGCTTTCGCCAAAAGCCGGGCGGCTTTTGGTCCGATTTGCTGAATAATTTCCACGGCGCCCAAAGCCGGGCGCCTTTCATGAAAGCCGGGCGGCTTTCGTCTGTTTTGCTCCGGATGCTTTTCCTTCATCTTCGGACGGCAACTGGATGGCTGGTTGGTGAAAACCGGCCAGTTTTGGTGAAAGCCGGGCGGCTTTCACCCCTTTGGTGTATTTTCCTTTTTTCCTTTTGTTCTCGGGATGCGTTTGGTTGACCTTTACTTGTCGGGATTCTTCGTGTGTCTTTTCATCCTCGTATTTGATCCAATTGTCGATTATAGTATTTCTTGCAAAACGAGACATATGTGTGAGAGTTTTATTCTTTTAAGTATAAAAGCGTTTATAAATTGTTGCATAAAATACGTTAATAAAACGCTTATCAACCATCAACCTCCATTGACAATCATTCAAGCTTCAAACCACTCCAATCTCAACCAAAACATCCAAATTAACTCCACATTCTTCTTATCCAAATCATCCTCTTCCACCCCAAACCCTCCAAAACAAAATGCCATCTCTTTTTCTCCTCACCCTACTTTCCAAACCCACACACACAAAACTCACCAAATCCCCCAAATACCCTACAAACCGAATTCCCTAACCCCCAAGCTCAAGTTTGGAATTCACTCCAAAAAAAGAAAAAAAAAACACCAAAGAGAACACACAACTTCTCCAACATGCCCACTATAGTACAACACCCGGCGTGGTATCATCCCTCATATTAGGGCAATTGGGAGGTTCTAACTCCGGTGAACATGGTCTTGGTGGCGATGGCGGTTATGGAGGGTACGTCAACGATCATGGTGCCAAACACTAGGGACAATGTTTCAAAAAAAGTGTAGGGGAGGCACTCATTTGGTATGTACTCATTTTTTAACCTTGTAAGTTGATTATTTTTCTTCAAAAAAATGCTAGTTAGGTTGAAAACCCAGAAAAAATGGGCAATCTAAGCAAAAGTGGCTAAAATGAATGAGTTGTGAGAAACGAAAAATAAAAAGAGAGGTTAGGATGAAAACCTGAAAAGGCTCCTAGGCAAAATGAGAGAATGAGAGAAAAATATCTATTTATGCACGGAGATAATGAGAAAGGAAAGATGAAGGCATGGAGTTGAAGACCCCTTTTATCATGGGGGCTTTCTTTATGATTTGTCTAAAACAAACCGTTGGATAGTTATTCTGCTACTCTTGTGGTTTTAAAAACTTCATAGACAGGTTTTATTTTACTCAAGACGAGTAAAGGTTCAAGAGTGAGGGTGTTTGATAGGCACTAGTTGTTAGTGCCTAAGTATACATTTTTATTATTGTTTGTAATGTTTATTTACTAGTTTTGTGCAAGTTTGTAGTTGTTAGTTTGCATTTGATTGTAATCGTATTTCTAGCATTTTATTGTTTGTTGTAAGTTGTAGCTAGTTGGGCTATATGCTTAGGATATGTTTGGAAGCAAAAAGGACGAAGAAACCTGAGTTTTGTGCAAAACCCGGTCGGGTATGGCCTTTACCCGGCCGAGTATGAAGTGAAAGAGGAAGCTTCTGAGAAATTATATCAAATACCCGGTCGGGTACTCCATATACCCGGTCGGGTATGAAGTGATTTCAGACAGAAAGATGTGCAGAAGAACACAAAAACGTGGGAAAAAGATTTGATTTGGCAAATACCCGGTCGGGTATGTCAAATACCCGGTCGGGTATCCGGCCATAGGTGTTGAAAACACCTATAAATAACCACATTTCCCTTCACTTTTCATCATCACTTTTTCCATACTCTTAACCTCAGTTTAGAATAGCATTTCTTTATATTTTTCTAGCTATGTTTAGTCTCCAAATGAGGAGCTAAACTTCCATTTCTCGGGTTTGCTCTTGAAGCTTGTTGATTATTAAAGTTGTGAGTTATTTTCTTAACTTCTTCTCTTGATTATTAATTCTTCCCTTAATCTCATTCTATATTAATGTTGGAGGGTTGCTATGTGACGATTAGTTAACGTTCCAACATTAATTACTACTAGAAACGATCAACGAATCGATGGTTAATCGTTGATGGTTTCACAAGTAAGTAACTTCGGTTTATTAATGCACGATTGTGGTTAATAAACTTGAGAGGGATCAATTTTGTTGGTTAAACCGAAACCGTTGTGTTGAGGTTATCAATCTCAATTGATTTCATCAAGGAGTTTAGGAGATTGAAATACTACTATTAAATCGGTATATGGCGTTGATCTATATTTGATTAATAGTAAGAGTTATTAATGAACGGTCGTTGTTAATAACTACCCTCGATGAATTGGAGATACTCCTGGATTGAGTATTCGAGAGGGGATAAGTTATAGATATAACAATGATCGACTAAAATATATCAACAAGTGAAAAGTTGCAAGACCAAGTCCCTTTTATTCTTGAATTAAATCTCATATAAGTCGTTCAATTTAGTGTTCAAATTAAATTAAATCACTCAATCCAAATTCCCCATTTTATTTACTTATTTCATTAAAAAGATATTTATTCTTTTCCCTGTGGATATGAACTCTACTTCACCTATACTACGTATAAGTGTCAGTATCAATTTATTTTGACGCACTACGACGAAGTGCTCGTCAACTTTCGTGCTGATTTGCATACTCCTGAATTTCTCAACAAAATACGTGCAACCATCCAAATCCCCCCTTTTATTTACTCATTTCATTAAAAAGACAATTATTCTTTTCTATGTGGATACGAACTCTACTTCACCTATATACTACGTATAAATGTCTCTTCCTATCATTGTGAAGCAGAATTCACCAATTTAGACTGTGAAACTGCGAATGGCTCATTAAATCAGTTATCGATTTATTTTGACGCACTACGACGAAGTGCTCGTCAACTTTCTTGCTGATTTGCACTCCTGAATTTCTCAACAAAATACGTGCAACCATCCAAATTCCCCTTTTATTTACTTATTTCATTAAAAAGATAATTATTCTTTTTCCCGTGGATACGAACTCTACTTCACCTATATACTACATATAAGTGTCAGTATCGATTTATTTTGACGCAATACGACGAAGTGCTCGTCAACTTTCTTGCTGATTTGCATACTCCTGAATTTCTCAACAAAATACGTGCATCTGGAGTTCCAAACCATGAGTTAACCCTAAAGGTTGGTACTCCGATAATGCTTTTAAGAAATATTTATCATTCGATGGGGCTTTGCAATGGAACAATGTTAATTGTTACACGACTTGGAAATCACATCCTAGGGGCAAAAATTATGGGCGGGAAATATGCCGGGCATGAGGTTGTCATTTCGAGGTTAAGCTTAACTCCTTCAGATTCAAAAATTCCGTTCAAGTTTAAGAGAAGACAATTTCCAGTAATGACTTCTTATGCAATGACTATAAATAAGAGTGAGGGTCAATCTTTGTTCGATGTTGGACTTTTACTGAAAAAGTCGGTTTTGACGCATGGTCAACTCTTTGTTGCAGTGTCAAGGGTAACAAATCCTAAGTGTTTGAAGATATTGATATGTGGTGAAGATGACCAACCAGCTCACAACACCACCAATGTAGTTTATAAGGAAGTTTTTCACAATGTGTAGATTGTGAAACCCTATATAATGTTTAGCTTATTCTACTTATTCCAAAACATACTTACTATCTATCTCTGAGTTTTCACTATCCGATCCTTAACAATAATTTATTATGCATGTTACGTATATGACAATTTGCTTTTATTTCACGCAACCAAATAACATTTAAAAATAATGTCCGATCACTATTACATTTTAGTATCCCGTTCATGCGGCACTTGGGAATCTAGTTGTAACAACACAAATCTGCTAGGTGGAATTACAGTCTCGCTAGTTTTTTTAACGGAATCAACTGTAACAACAAAATCCCAGACTGCGCGTGTCTGTGACAAAATTGGGATGAAAATTGTGGACAGCAACGAAAAATTGGAGCTTCAGATTGCCCCTTGAAAATAAATGGGAGATGGGCAATCGGTGGTGATGGGTGCAATAGGGAGCACCAGCAGGGAAAGGGATAGAGAGCTTCTCGTACCAGTGCCTCACTCCGCCGCTGAACACGGGCATGACGCCGACTTCAAGCCGTCGTCGTCCGCCCTGCCTTCACATCATCATCACTCCGGTCGAGACGTAAGACAGACTACAAATACATTTCAATCTCTTAAATTGTCAATTGATTGCAAATTTATGTATCATGGAGGGACTGAATTGTTCTAATAACTGTATCTGCTGATTCTGCTCCCGTTTTGTGGCTGCTCAGTCTTTTATTAAATTTTACAGTCAGTGTTAGCTTCAACCATCTTTAGTTGTTTAGTTGTTTACTAGAAGATTAATTTTTGGTTTTGAGGGATCGCATTTTCACTCAGTCATGCTCCTCTGGCTCTCTTACTCTCTAACATACCCCACCCTCACTTTTCCCCTCTATCTCTCCCCAAACGGAAGTCTCTAGTCACTGGAGAGGAGCCAAATTCATTTACACTGCTTTGTATTTAGGATCCTAACAAATGAACATTGTGGCACTAGCTGTAGGCTGTGATCGGGCTTATTGATTCCTTTTAGAGCTGTAGAAAATAAAGATCCGTCATGGCGGATTTGAACGCTGTTTAGTTTGCAGCTAGGTTCACTTTTAAACAGTAATACTTTTCTCGTGTAGTGTCTCGCAACTAAAAACCAAAACAATCCCTCTCAAGAAAAATTCTGTCTTGCCAAAAAGTAACAACCTCAGCCCTTGGGAGTTAGGTGTGGCCGCATGGTTAAACATTACTAACAAGGAATGTTTTTGTGGGTTTCAATGACCTGATGCAGTATTTATGGGTAATGCCGTAGACCGTAGTTCATTAAATTTGCGGACTAAAATCTCATTTTGCGTATGGGTAGTGCACAAGTGCATTAAATTTGTCTACGACTTGGTTCCACTAACCAAATCTCCTTATCACTTCTCAATGTTCCAATAGTTTCTTTTAGACTTGTGTTCTACTTGGTTATTCCTTTTACACATTTCACACTTTCACTTTGCCAAAACAGTGCAACCAATTTCATGAGAAATTGGAATAAGGTTATGCTTTGGTCAATCTGGGGTCTTTGTGTATTCAAGTCCAAGATAATTAGATAATATCTTAATTGTTCCGGTTGGTACCCCAAATATCTAATTCAAAATTGATAGCTAGAGTTACCTCTTTTCTTTCCCTCCTGGTCCTCAACTTTAATTATAACTAGCTTCTTTAGGTGTTTATGCTCTTAGTCTTTTAGCACCTTCATTTTTGGCTTACTCATCCAACCTGCCGACTTGCTGTCTATCTTTCAAACTGTAGCTGAAAGTCTAAAACACATTCCACACTTTAATTTGTTTGAGCTGAAGTTTGGTGGCATCAGTTTCATCTATTTAATATGTGGTTCTGCTATTGCCTATATACCTTTTTTGCTGCAAACTTTATATATTTCCAAAAGCCCAACAAACTCTCATTATAGAATTTCCTGAAAGTCCTAAAATGAAATGAAAATTCTCCATACTCCTTGTAACGTGTGACAGCCGCTTAATTACTTTGTTTTCATTGTAGACTTTTTACAAAGTTATCAGGAGCTGGGCGTCAAAAAAATTCATGACTGGATGGTGAGTGTGTTTTCTGCTCTCTCTAGTCTTTGAAACTGAGTACACGCTCCATGTGCTGTTTGTTCGGTGTCTATCTTACATTTGTGTTTGTTACTTGTATTTACCTTTTGGCTCCACCTAAGAAGATTTTAATTGGGAATTATTTAAAGGATTCAGTGACACCCCCAAAGAAAGTAAAATCAAACCACTAAGACTTGTAGATTCTTTCTATTGTATATATTGCTAATGTTCTTAGCATTAGATTTGAGTATTTGGCACATAATTCTTTGGTTAGCTATTCCTGTTTCTCTACTCGCTCAATTAGAATGGGCCCACACCTTATTTTTCTCTTTTACAAGAAAATACTGAGAAGTTATTTTAACGCATAGGCATAGACATACTAAAAGGGGAGCCTTGGTGCACTGACACACTGCTTAAGAGGTTGCTGTGTGATGAAGAGGTCACATGTTCAAGTCATGGGAGTGGCCTCTTATCAAATTTTGACAGGGGAAGGCTTGCTCCTTATACACCCTTATGGTGGGACCCTTCCTCGGACCCTTGCCTTGCGGGATGCCTTCATGCACCTGACTGCCCTTTTGTTAGGCATAGAGCCATAGACATACCAGTTCGGTACTTGGCTATTGCAAAAAGCCTCAGAATGGGGAAATATATCAGAAGTATGATAAGACAAGTAACAGTCCATAGTGGCTAAGAGATTTATAGGAAGAAGACAGGAGAGATTTAGATACTCTGGTAGTTATTATTAGGGTTAAGAGAAGCAACTAACATCAATCATAGCATAAGCATACATCAGTCAATGTACCGTGAATCCGTGATAAAAACAAGCATGTGCATATTGATCCATTTTTCTGAAGGAGAAGACTGAAGATGGAACCGTGATTTATGGTTCAGTATAATAAGAAGTTTGTTATTTGTAGTTATTTAATTTCTTCTTTCTTATCCTTAGACATGGATTCTACCATGCCTGGTTGTCACAAATAGCCTGCCAAGGTCCATCAACTGTGGCATCCTCCTTGGCCTAAGGTTCTTTAGCCACCAAACTTCACATACACACTGAAACCATGATCTCAGATCTGCTTCGGCACTGCTTCAGGCAATACTTGAATGTACATGATAGAGTTGAAATCCAATTATAGAAATAAAAAATGCAATAAGAAAAATGCCAAAAACATCAGTCATAATTGTACTCAACCACAAATCATGTAATCCTTGATTATGATAGCTTTCTACAGTGGCTCTATGTCAAATAGTTGTAGGAACTTGGCTACTTGTTGTTGTTTTTTATACTGCTAGCCAATGGCATATGATTTGATAGAAGGAAACTGTGCATATAGGATGTTTTTACTTGGACTGTAATTTGCTGATCTGGTCTGATCTGGTCTGGTCTGGTTTCTTTGTATTTTTATAACTATCCAAGTCTGGTCTGGTCTGGTCTAAACTGGTCTGGTCTGATCTTGTCTGGTCTGGGACGAATTACAGTCCAAGTAAAAACATCCATAGCCATAAAGGGCAGCACAGTGCACGAAGGCATCCCCACAACGAAAGGGTCCGGGGAAGGGTCCACAAGGGTGTATATGGGGCAAACCTTCCTCTGTCAATTTTTTTGACAAGAGGTTGCTCCCAAGACTTAAACGCGTGATCTCTTGGTCACTCAGCAACACCTTAACCAGTGCGCCAAGGCTCCCGTTCGCATATAGCCATATATCATATACTTTTTCCTTATGAATGCTATGATTATATTGTGTTAATCTATTTATTATTGTTGAAATGGAGCTGCATATAATCCTAGTTTATGCTTGATGGTTATGTAGTCCATATATTGCTGATTGGTACAAGAATTCATGTTTACTCATCAATTTGTGCAGTGTTATCCTATTTCCTATAGCAGTCACTTTCTATATTACATGGTGGTTTATTCATTTTGTGGATGGGTTTTTCTCCCCGATCTATGCTCATCTTGGCATCAATGTATTTGGTAAGCAGATTTCCCCTCCACCCTAAAGATCCAGTAGGCAGTATCTAATGTTGCTGTTAATGAATACTAATACCTTAGGTACTTCTAGTTGTGCTTGATAAGGATCGATATATGCCACGACAATCATCATCATCATCATCATCATCATTACCCCAGTGCCGCAAAGGCTCCCACCTTCGTGGGGTAAGGGGGGGTCGGATGTACACAGTCTTACCCTTGTATGCCACGGCAATAAGAAAATAAAATTGATTTCATGAGATGACCTTTGCCTGTACTCCCAAATGTAATATAACGCCTGGATAGTCTGTTTCACATTTTTTAAGAATTTGATTTCTGATAGGAAACTCAAATTCAGACGGTAAATAGGATGCATATTTGAGAACAGAGATGAACGGAAAGGGAAAAAGTACACGTGAGACACTTGGAGCAGTCCCCTCTCCCAAGTCCCAAGTCTTATCTCAATTTCGGCCTACCGTCTTATTCTCCCCTCCTCTTCTATTTATACTACTCCTAATAACCGACCCTCAAATACTTAGTTACCGGACCTAGAACCCTATTTAGTACTACATCTGTCCCACTAACATTGGGACATGAGGTGGTGGCACGCTTATTAAGAAAAATGACTTTATGTGGTTGATATTGAATTGATGAAGTACGAATAAAGTAAGAGTGATTTAGAACCACACAAAATTTACCAAATTTGGTAGGAGACAATATTAGTGGGACGGACCGAAAAGGAAAGATGAAACAATCTTAGCGGGACGGAGGGAGTACAAAATAACACTATTTTATATTTATTATTCTATATTTCTATTATTCTTATTATTATACTAATCTGCCTGGTTCCTATCAATCTCACATCATCAGGTTTGGGATTCACCACTTCAATCTCTTTTATTTTCCTTGTTGGAGTATTTACATCTTCATGGTTGGGGGCATCTGTTTTGAGTCTTGGGGAGTGGTTTATCAAAAGAATGCCATTTGTTCGTCATATCTATAATGCCTCGAAACAGATTAGTTCTGCTATTTCTCCAGGTATCTAATTGCATTCTATGTTTATGTGACTATGTTCAAGTTTCCATGCAATGGATTATATATTTTTCTTCTGCACCATTTTATTTCAGATCAGAACACACAGGCTTTCAAGGAAGTGGCCATTATAAGGCATCCACGAATTGGTGAATATGCTTTCGGCTTCATTACCTCATCTGTTGTCCTTCAGGTATGCCAATCACTTGGATTCCTTGATTTGTTATTCCAAGAACATAAGGCTTTAAGGTATTCATTGATTGAATCATTATTCCAGCAATCCAGTTTGAAATTGCATTAATTTCAGTTAAAATGTGACCATGTTTTTATCAAGGTTCCATTTTTTTATGCTACTACTGCATGGTTTACTTCATCAGTAGTTCTGTTACGAAATTGCTAAAGCACCTCTTTTAAACTACTATCATACTATAGTAATTTTTTGTCCTGTTTAAAGAATGGAAATTGGCACTTGGGGTCCTCAAATCCTCAATTGTAGGGAAATAGTTATATAATTCCTTCAATAGTGCGGGTCACCGCATTTAGTCAATGAGTTGTCTGTGTTGTTAATTTGTTATGGAATTAGTCCCCAGAGGCTCAGATTGATTATTATATTACCTTACATAAATATACCTATAATCATAATTTCTTGGTATTAGCTTGGTAATGTCGCATCATTTATAAGGGTTGGGCACTTGGGCCGGTTATTGAGCTGATTGGAGCTGCTTCCTTGTCTGCTTAAGTTTGATTTGTTTAGTGATGTATAAATGTATTAGATACACATTTGATTAAAATGTATGTAATCTAGACCGAACTTGGAATATGATGCTAAAAGGCTAAATTTGATTTTGTCTTATCAAAAATGGAAAAAGCTCTGTAGAAAAGTAAAGTTTAAACCGGTCAAAACTTAGCCCCGTTTGGAATTAACATAAATTTTGAGTTTGAGCAAGTTAGAACACTACTATTACTGCATGGGTCGATTGTGCCACAAAGCTGATAACTTAGGGACCACCAACTGTGGTGACACGCAAAACTGAACAGTCTACTTTCAGTATTAACACATTTCATCTTATCTTGATTGCTGTGGTTACTAGCCATGACCAAATCGAGAACCAGGGCCGCAATTTTAGAACATTTGTGATGAATTGTGTCAGAATTGAAAATGGAAGATTACATATGTGAATTGCCAACGTACGTAGTCAAAAGAAAAAGTGGACAACTGGACATAACTCTTCACAAGATGCTGCATCTTTCATTGACACATCAGATCTTTTGAAACTTTTTTTATGTTGTTGCGAATAAAGATTGAAAGTATGTGCTATTCAAAAACAGAACTATGCAGGAGATGAAGAGCTATACTGTGTGTATGTTCCTACAAACCATCTCTATATTGGCGATGTATTTCTAATCAACGCAAAAGACGTTATCAAACCAAATTTGTCTGTTCGTGAAGGAATTGGTACGTAACCTTATTATTTAACATTTTCAAAGGTGCTTTAAGGAAGCATGACTTTGAACTTTTAGTCTTCAATCTCCATTCAAGCCTATCCAAGGAGATATACATTTGTATCATGTTTCCTTTCCATGAGAAGTGTTAGAGCATGTAATGGGATACATTCATTTTAGTTGTTTTTGAATAATTTCAGTTATTTTTTAAAAAAATCATCCTGTTTGGGGTGGTAGACTGGCAGATTATAAGTTGGAAGCACTTTTTCTATAAGGGGTGTTTGGAGTTGATTCTGCTTGTGCTTCTTTTTTAAAAGCATAAGTAAAATCAAAATCAGTTTGACGCACTTAGAGTAATTTGGAGCACTTAGAAGTAGTTCTGCACTTCCACCAAACGCTCCATGATAGGGACATGGACCTCCAATAAAAATAATAATAGTAGACTTATACTAAGGAGTTTGATATTGTATAAAGAAGGGTTTTGGGCTAGGTACTAGTTAGCTTGGGCCGGCCCATAAGGGAATTTATTATAAATAGGAGTGGAGTAGAATAAGAGGGTAGGCAGAATTTGGATCTGGAATTAGGCCTTGGGAGTGTTGAGACGACTCGAACTGTCTCTATTATATCTTTCTGTTTTCCGTTCAGTACTATCATATCAATTCTACGTCAATTTTCATCTCTCCGACTCTGGTTCCTAATGATGGTATCAGAGCATTCGACGCCTGGATCCGTGGAGAAGCGCTCTGGTTTGGGCAAAGAACGTTGACAGTCAGAACTGGCCGCATCTGGTTTGCGCGTGAACAGTGAGAAACGCACCAGCAAGGAAAAGTTATGCGCGCACATGGAGAAGCTCCAGTGTACGCAAGGAGGAAAGGACTCGCGCAGGCAGCAGGGAAGATCCGATCAGGATGCTTCACGCGGAAAAGGTTGAAAGTGATTGGGCTAAGGAGATGCGTCATATGTTGGGCAAAATTCGTCACAGACTCAAGCGGCATAGAGACAGAGCGAGGAGCCCTCCTAGACACCGTCGGCCGATTGAAAATAATCTGGTGTCTTCGTCCCTTGCTCTTCCTAGCTCGCAATCGCGAACTGCATCCCGTAGTTCGCGGACATCTTCAAAATCGCAAGTCTCAACTCAATCGCCAGCATCTTCTTCCAGTTCGCCAGCTTCACCGCGAACAGAGTTCTCCAGGTCGCCATCTCTAGCCGTTCGCCACCAGTCGTCATCGCGAGAAGATCTTTGCAGTTCGCAGTCGCCATGTTCGCAGTCGCCATGTTCGCAGCTATCAGATTCGCTGAGTTTGCAGGTTTCATCTCAGCCGCAAACCTCTTCTCCCAGTACGCGAGCATCGTCGCTAACAGGATATTCCAGTTCACCGGTCCATTTGCAATTCGCAGCTTACTGTTCGCAGGTTTCTTCTCAGCCTATAGCTGCGTCTCATAGTCCCAGTTCGCAGGTTTCAGTGACCAACTCTACCAGTCCTCAGGTTCTGACACCAACTGCTTCTCACTATGTGGAACCTCAATCGTTCCATCTGGAGTCTTTTATTCAGCTGCAACCTCCCTCAGAAGGCATTAATTCTTCGCGCCGCAGGGAAAATATAAAAGATAGAGTTCAATTGGTCCCTAACAGTGCTGAGGATGTTTCGAGGGTCGCCAATCTAGGGCAAAATTCTGCTAGAGAAGCTGGTAATTCTTCTCTGGAGACCAAGCTGCTGTCCGTGGATGTTATGGGTGACCCTGGCAAAAATGAAGTTACTGTCAATCATAGGCAACTGGTAGATTAGGTAAAAGTCATAGATTCAACGGAGAGGAGGATTCAAGCACTGGAGTGGAATTCAGATCTTGCTGGGATGACTGCTGGGCCTGATGTTTTTGTCTTCCATATTAAAAGGGGAGTCATACATACCCACATTCTCTGATATCTATGGCATTCAGTACACGTTTAGGGAGATGAACGATGATGATATTCAACCCACAGGACGTCCACCAGATAATCTGGAAAGGGCAGAAAATGTTGAGGCCGATGCCAGCTCACTTTCAAAGCCTGCTTTGCTTGAAGAGATAGTTGCTGAAGCTGCAGAGGAAACTGAGAAAGTAGCAGAGAGGAACGTTATGAAGAAGTATGCATTTTTGGTTTACTGGAAGAAATTTGTAGATCACGAGGCACGGATGGGTTTGATGGATAAAACTGTTGAGGTACACGAGCGAGCAAATCAAGGAGGGATATATTCTGTAGGCGGGTGGTTGCATTACTGTGTATTTTCCATAAATACGCATGGAGATCCTGACACAAGTAGAGGACTGTTTAAAGGTAGATTTGCACCTGAAGTTCCTCAATATCCTACTTTGGAGGTTTATTCTGTTGCTGCAAGTGGGCTCTCTTATATGGGGAATTGAGAGTTGTGGAGTTGCACAGGACTGAGCGAGTGGATGCATATGTTTACAGAGAATGACTATATCCTGGAGGCGCAAAATGTGGAGCATTTGACAAATTTTTATGTTTTTTATGCGACTTATGATACTGTCAGTATAAATCAAGGAGGTGTAGGTGATCTGAAGGATGCAGGGATCAGAAGATTTCAACCAGACTTGGGTCAAAATGAATTTCAAGCATTTATAGTTGCAAATGTAGGCGATTCTCGTTGTGTCCTATCTAGGAAGAATCAGGCACTTGAGTTATCAAGAGATCACAAGCCTAATCTTGAAGATGAATCTGAGGGAGAGGTGAAACACTTACAACTATCTGCCCTAAGCAAAGAGGGACTTATATTCCCTAGAACCTGCAAGGTACAAGGAGAGCTACAGATTCTCATATTACCGAAGTCTGGGGCCACTCTTAATCTCATATCTCAGAAATTGATAGAGGTGGTGCAGATGTACTATAAAGCAGTAGTGAGGTTTCAAGTCAAGACGGGGAAGGGAGAGCAATTATCTCTGCAGAGCAGTTGTGAGGTACTACAGACTTGGGTACGAAATTCAGTGATGACTGAGGATTTCTATTTATTGACCTTGGAGAGATTTATGTGATTCTTGGAATGGGACCGCTAGCCAATCAGGGAAAGTAAAAAAAATTTATGGAAACACAGCATAAAGTGGTTGGGAGATGGGCCAGAGATGCAGTTGCTGGAAGATTTTAAACTCTGCAACATTGTGGAGCAGGATGCAACAAAGTCCTTGCCTCTGCCCTTTCTTGCTATGCTCTTTCTGGCTATGAAAGGAGTGATGGTGAAGGTTCAAATCAGGAAGCTATGGGTTCAGAAATCTGTGATGTACTCTGTGATGTATTGGGAAGGGAGAGGCGCCAGGATGAAGATGAATTTGAAGATCAAGGCTGTTTCCTATCACCCACCTTGAGGACAAGGTGGTTGTTCAAAGGGGGAGATATGATAGGGACATGGACCTCCAATAAAAATAATAATAGTAGAATTATACTAAGGAGTGTGATATTGTATAAAGAAGGGTTTTGGGCTAGGTACTAGTTAGCTTGGGCCGGCCCATAAGGGAATTTATTATAAATAGGAGTGGAGTAGAATAAGAGGGTAGGCAGAATTTGGATCTGGAATTAGGCCTTGGGAGTGTTGAGACGACTCGAACTGTCTCTATCGTATCTTTCTGTTTTCCGTTCAGTACTATCATATCAATTCTACGTCAATTTTCATCTCTCCGACTCTGGTTCCTAATACTCCAATATCTGCTTCTGCTTCTTCATGGAGCAAAAGCAGTTATAATAAGTAGATCCAAACACCCCCTAAGTTTCAGCTGTTTTCGAGTTCTAACTAAATTGGACTTTTGCTCTTATAATTAATTTTGAAAAAATTAAAAATTTTTTCAGCTGTTTTCATACAATTATATGTTGCAAGGCTATTTTTTTGTTATATCAAACAAAAAATCAAACCATTTTTAAGTGAACTATTCTCAAACAAAACCTGATTCTGGTTATAATCAATTACATATTTACATCTATAGTCGCTTATAAAGTTATAATCAATCTTTTAAATAATCTAATCTTTTCAGCTATCTCAAACAGCCAAACACTCTCTTACTATCCCTTGAAAATAAAAAGAGCGAGTTTGACACCTTTCCTGACGCATCAACTACACACTTCAACTTTTTCATAGAAATTGGCTTACTTTCCCTTAAAACTGGGTGCTCAATCTTAGGGGAGGGAGGCAAGATTTCGAACCCATAAATTGATAATAGAAGGAAAAGAGCGCTAAAGTGCCTAAAGAGTATAGCTTTTATGTTCAGTTTTTTCTTGAAAAATATGAAGGAAAGTTAGATTTGATTAAAAAATAGAGTTGCACATATATTCTGATTTCTGAACATAATAATAGAAATATCCACGCACGTGCGCGCACACACAATGAGTTTGAACAAATATCTGAAGTTGTTTTAATGAGTTTGAATCAACTCTTTAATCCCTCTAGACCCCCATTTTCTTTCCCCGACATTTTCCTTGCTCCAAACCGACCCAGATTCTAAGGAAACCGGGTTTCTTTTACCTGGCAATTGCTTTCCTAAAACAACCAAACACCCTAGGAGTAGGAACTTACAGAGTATCACTGTATCAGTTACTGAAAAAATACCAAGGACAGCAGGTTCTTTACAATGCATAAAAATGTGGTCTTAATTTTTTTATTGCAGAGATAGTTGTATCTGGTGGCATGTCCATGCCTCAAGTTCTATCAACTTCGGATTCAAGAATGGTTGAAGTCTTTAGGAGCAGACTACCTGACAGAAAGTGAATAGGCAGATCTTTTTCACGTTTCAGAATTACATCAGCACTAATACCTTGTCACAGTCAAGTACGTCCCGATTTGGATAGTGTACAATTTGGGAGGAAATGGCTGTGTGGGAATGTAGTTGATTAACACATGAGTAGTTGTACACTCGGTCTTAATTTTATAAGCTACAATTATTGCATATCTGGCTTATTTTGGAATACCTAAGCTCTTGTTGATACAAACTACACAATGCTGGATCAGGTATATTTGTTAGTTCTTACATCTAACATCTTTGAAGTAAAATCTCCTTATATTGGTGTTCCTTTTAATGGTGTTGTAAGGAGGTTATTAGGCATCCACATTTGAAGTGTTAAAGTTGCTGTCCCCATAAGGCCATAAAACTGCATTCGTTTGAAAGAAAAATCATGCTTCAAAAACTTTTTGTCCCAAAAGCATGTACCTTGCCAAAAAAGGTCACATTACTTGTACAATTGTACAACTTGCTTAGAAGTGATTATGACCAGATCTGAGATGTGTTGGATTTTATTTTGGTAAAGAGGTGTTGAATTATAATCTAAAAGAAGAGTTTATCCTAATTTGAAGAACTATAGATGATTATCCTAATAACACTTGGGAGCTAGGATAATAAAAATAGAGAATGTTGCCACCAATCTGCTAAGCACGAACGACTACCCTCCGGACCTCCTGATTAAGAGAGTGTTTGGAAGAGATTAAAAAAAGTGCTTTTCAATTTCTGGCTTAAAAAAAGATGAAATTAGTGTTTGGAAGCAGTTTGAGAGGTGTTTTAAAGTGTTTTTCACTTTTTCTATTACACAAAAATCACTAATTTATCAAAGTTTGGTGTAGGAGTGGACTCGGGCTGGGTAGGCATGGACCGGTTCCGGTTCGGGCCCGGTTCAAGAAGGGGAGGCCCGGAACCGGCCCGGGCCTCGGTTCTATTTTTTTTGGCTTTTCCTAGTTAACCCCCACCCCCCTCACCCCAAACCAACCCTAACCACCTCAAATGGCCCAAAATACCCGGCCCAACCCAAAAACTTAAAAAAAATTCAAAAAAAATAAAATAAAATAAAAATTGGCCCGGCCCTCACCATTTGAAGGGCCCGAGCCCGAACCGCCATCCCACCGGGCCGGTTGGCCCGAACCGGGCCCAGAACCAGTTCACCGGGCCGGGCCGGGCCGGGCCCGCACAGTAGCGGGCCGGTCCGGTTCCGGGCCGGTTGGCCCGGCCTGAGTCCACCCCTAGGGCCGGGCCTACCGGCCCGCTACTGTGCGGGCCCGGATCGGCCCGCTACTGTGCGGGCCCGGACCGGCCCGCTACTGTGCAGGCCCGGACCGGCCCGGTGAACCGGTTGGTGCCCGGTTCGGGCCACCCGACCCGGTGTGGTAGGCGGTTCGGGCCACCCGACCCGGTGAGGTAGGCGGTTCGGGCCCGGGCCTCCTAAATCGTGAACCGGCCCGGCCGGTTCGGTCCCGGTCCGGGCCACTTTATTTTTGTTTCTTTGTTTTTTCAAATTTTTTTTAAGTTTTTGGGTTGGGCTGGGTATGATGGGCCGTTTGGGGTGGTTTGGGGGTGAGGGGGGAGGGTTGGGGGTTAATTAGGAAAAGCCAAAAAAAAAAAATACAAGAACTGAGGCTCGGCCCGGACCGGACCTGGGGTTACCCGGCCCGGACCGGACCTGGGGTTACCCGGCCCGGACCGGACCCGGGGTTACCCGGGCCGGTTCCGGGCCTCCCCTTTCATGAACCGAGGCCCGAACCGGGCCCAAACCGGAACCGGTCCACCTCTAGTTTGGTGGTTCTATTTTTCGGCTCATCAAACTTATCAATTAACTTTTTCACTAAATATGTAACTTTTAATTGTGCGCGTTGAATTGTGTAATAATAAGAAAAGGTGAGGTTGAAGTTACTTTTCTGGTTGAATTGGTTGAAATTACTCTAGAGGATCATTTTAGTTATTTTTTCATATTATTAATTTTTTAATATTTTATTAATAAAATATATTTTAAATGTAGTTTTTAATAAATTAGCATGATCAGCGCCAATACAATCGATTTGTATATTACCAAATAGACTCTAAAAGTCACTTGAACAAAATGAAATGCACGAATATACGAAAATGAAATGCACGAATAAAGAAAGTATATTTAGCTAGAAGTGGAGAAAACTTGTCCAGTGAATCAACCCAAGGTATCTCATTAACAAACATGATAGCACCAGTGAATCAGTGATGTGTAAGGAATTTTCACTAAAATCCTAATATATTCTTAAAAACGGAATAAAATTGAATTGAACTAAAATATTCAATAAAATTTAAATATAATTTTAAAAGATCACAAATCCAAATCTAATCAAATCTAATTCAATGAAATGCACCAGTACTATGTATGATTTTTCTTGGTTCACGGGCGGCGGCACAACCGCATCAGATTGCTATACCTGTGTGTTTTCGAATCACGGAGGAAATCCGCAACGAAAGCAGGGATGTATTGTTGGTGGAATTTGGTCGGATAAACCTGCAAAAAAACGTTAGAAAAATAATATAGCACGAGTCGCGTAAACGTTGTCCTCAAGAAAGTATTTCCGACTAGCGAAAACCTTTCCCTAAGATAAAACGAGCTCTTCGGCGTAAGCCGGTAACAGAACAACGAGAGTGATAATTATATTAATCCATCAGAGTGAAAATAATGGGGAATGTTTAGCTCAAATTTATCTTTTTCTTGACCTACCCCTAGCATGGCCGAACACATCTATATATACACATGCAACATGAACGTTGCTAGCTGCTCACGTGAAACATTAGTATTATTAAATACTATTATACTAACGTTCGAATTCTTAAAGTTGGATTTTTACTCCCACATACGTTTAGCAACTTCAAGGCTCAATTATAAAAATTAATGTTAAAATTATTTGGCTTCCATCAAACATAACTCCTGAATGCAACAGCTTAATGGTTCAAGTCCCACTAGCTAATATAATCATTAGGAGTAAATATTATTTAATAATATTAATACAAGTCCAACACGTACTATTGTGAGTTTGTAACGTTCAAAACTAATCTTTATTATAGATAATATAAAGAGATAAAAGTATAATGTATATATAAGATGTATGAATATTTATTATTAAATTAGTGTGTAAAAAATAATTAAAGGAAATAGTATTTTATTCATTTGAAATACTCTCAATTTTTTTTCAACAATCCCCCACATATTTCAAATGAATATTTTTAGATGTTAAAAATAGTTTAGAAAATCGCTGCTGGATTAAAGGAATGAGACTTTAAGCTTGGTGTCCGTAGACTATGAACCAAACCGAGACGATTAAGTCTTAATAAACCGAGCTTTTGGCGAAACATATAGTTTCTATGAACCAATAAGCTACTATTGGTAAATCAGGGTCTTAACGACCGTGTCTCACTCTACATAATTTCTCGTTATTACGCCGTTGTGCGTCGTAAACTCATGCGCGTGCTTGGTGTTCATGAGTGCTCTAGAAGTTTTGTCATGCTTCATAGAGGCGGCTCCACCTCACACTCATATAGGTGATATCATCAAGTATGTACCGCTTTTGCACACCACCCTAAAATTAAGGGCTATGATAATCATTAAGAGTTTTTAGCTCACCCTCTCAAAGAATGCGGCTTTTAGCCTATATCTCACATCATGGAAATGGGCAATTTTAGTTAGGCTAGCATAACTAAATGGAAGACTTGTTATTACCCATCTGAACTTGCTTCATGGGATCTCAAATCACTCAAGTTGGGTTCCCATCCCCATTTGTTTCAAAGTGACACAAGTCCCATTTTCTTAGATGTTTCGGTTATCAATTTTCGTCCTAGGGCTTTTGTCAAAGGATCCGCTAAATTTCCTTATGACCTCACAAAATTAATGGACACAATTCCATTCTTCAATAATCGTTTAATGACTTTATGTCTTAAACGAATGTGTCTATTCTTCCCATTATAACACATTTTCTTAGCAGTATCTATTGCACTTCTGCAATCATAATGAATAGACACAGATGGTGTTGGTTTTGTACCAACTGGAATTTCTGCTAAGAAATTTTTCAACCACCCCGCTTCACTATTAGCCACTTCCAAAGCGATAAGCTCGGACTCCATAGTGGATCTAGAAATTATAGTTTGTTTGGTTGATTCCCACGTAATGGCACCACCTCCAAGGGTGAATATATATCCAGTGTTGGATTTTATCTCATATGAGTCAGAGACCAGTTGACATCGCTGTATCCCTCTAGTACAACGGGTAACCCACTATAAAATATACCATAATTAATGGTACCTCTCAAATATCTGAGTAATCGCCTCAACGCGGTCCAATGATCCCCACTTGGATTATGAGTATATCTACTCAATCTTCCGACAACATAAGCTATGTCGGGTCTCGTATAATTCATCAAGTGTAATAGACTTCCAATAATTTGGGAATACTCATATTGAGCCTCGGGATCACCTCTATGTTTTTTCAAGTGTATATGAGAGTCATAAGGGGTGCTCACGGGGCTGACATCGAAATGTCCAAACCTCTTTAGAAGTTTTTCAGCATAATGCTCTTGAGACAGTATAATACCATCATCCTTCCTTATGACTTTCATATCCAAAATCACTTTTGCTTCCCCCAAGTCTTTCATAACAAATTTTGAAGCAAGAAAGGATTTTGTCTCATTTATTAGCTCAAGGTTGCTACTAAAAATTAACATATCATCCACATATAAGCAAATAATAATGCACACACCATTTTCACATTTAGTGTATACACACTTATCTACTTCTAGTGAGGTATAACCATGAGCAAATAACACTTCATCAAATTTTTCACTCCATTGTTTTGGAGCTTGTTTCAAACCGTATAAAGATTTGACCAACTTACACACTTTGTGTTCCCGACCAATAACTACATGACCCTCTAGTTGCACCATATAAATTTCTTCCTCTAGCTCACCATTTAAAAACGCAGTTTTAACTTCCATTTGATGGACAAAAAGTTTTTGAATAGAAGCCAAAACAATTAAAGTTAGAATGGAAGAAATACGTGTTACCGGTGCAAATGTATCAAAATAATCAACATCATGTTTTTGAGAAAAACCTTTCGCCACAAGCCTCGCTTTATATTTATCAATTGAACCATCCGGATTTAATTTCTTTTTAAAAATCCATTTGCATCCGATTGGTTTAAAACCTTTTGGTAAATCGGTTAAAACCCAAGTTTTATTTTATTTGATTGACTCAATTTCATTTTGTATGGTCTCAAGCCAAAATGGAGCTTCTTTTGAAGAAATAGCTTGTGAATAAGTTAAAGGCTCATCATTAACAAGATATATATAAAAATCATTTCCAAAAGATTTTTCTATCCTTGGCCTCTTACTTCTTCTCAAAAGAGAAGATTCATCATTAAAAGTATCATTTTCTTTTAATGGATCACAATCACTAGAGGAATCATCATTAAAGGTTTTATTTCCTTGTAATGGATCATACTCACTATATGGTGCAATGGTCTTGTGTTCACGTTTGGAAACACATTTTCAAAAAATTCAGCATTTTTTGTTTCAACAATTGTATCACAATCAAGCACATCACTTTTCAAAACACGGAATCTATAGGCAGCACTAGATTCAGCATAACCAATAAACATGCAATCAGAAGTCTTAGAACCAATTTTCCTCTTCTTAGGATCAGACAATAAGACCTTAGCTAAGCACCCCCACACTTTCAAATATTTCAAATTAGGCGCAAAACCTTTCCACAATTCATAAGGGGTTTTCTTATTATGCTTATAAGGAATCCTATTTTGTAAGTGACATGCAGAAATAATAGCCTCCCCCCAAAGAATATCAGGTGCACCAGAACTAATTAAAAGAGCATTCATCATATCCTTTAGTGTCCTATTTTTTCTTTCAGCTATTCCGTTAGACTGGGGTGAATGTGGCAGAGTAATCTCATGAATAATCCTTTCTTTTTCACAAAAATCATTAAATAAAATATACTCACCCCCTCTATTCGATCTAACTCTCTTAATCTTTTTATTTAATTGATTTTCTACCTTAGATTTATACACTAAAAATTTATCAAAAGCCTCGTCTTTATTTTTAAGCAAATAAAGTTTAGTGTATCTGGAAAAATCATCTATAAAGGTGACATAATAATTTTTACAACCTCTAGTCATGGTATTTTTTAAATCACCTAAATCCGTGTGAATTAAACTAAGCAATTCTGATTCCCTATATATGTAGTGACAAGATTTTTTGGTTAGTTTAGATTGAACATAAACATCACATTTTTCTAGTGCCATTTTATTTTTAAAAGAAATCAAACCACAATCACTTAGAATTTTAACATAAGAGTTACTGCATGTCCTAGTCTAGCATGCCACACATCGTAAGAATCAATTAAATAAATAGAAGCATTATCATGCAATATTTCAGAAATACTAAGCACAAAAACTCCATTCTCACAATAGCCATTTCCCACAAGAACGTCATTTTTGGTCATAACAAAATTGTCACAACCAAAAGAAACTTTAACCCCAACTTTTCCCAAGAGAAAGACGAAAACCAAATTAGTACTAATCTCGGACACATGAAGCACATCATTTAGTGATAAAGTTTTCCCCGATGTGAGCTTCAGAAGAACTTTCCATTTTCCATGCACCTTAACGGTTTTAGAGTCCGCTAGGTACATGAGCTCTTCACTGTCTCCTATAATAGTATAGGATGTAAAAGCATTTTTGTTTTTACAAATATGCTTGGTAGCCCCGGAGTCTAACACCCACTCATTCACATCACTAGTTTTATAACTTTGAGAAACAACTGCAATAAAATTATCATCACTACAAACCAAGTTTAAACTTGATTTTAGTGGGTAGTTGTTTTCCATAGTTGTCATTTAACTTCTAAATAAAAGAATAACATTTTTCTTAAAAAGTGGTGTTAAAGTATGGCTTATTGTAAGTAGGAAAATAAAGAGAGTAAACATTATACGTAGAAATATATCCAAATACCAGTCTAAATCGCACCACACATGCAAAAATAACATAGATGCGATGAGTGCGACAGCGACACCTTGTGAGATCATGTGTGCAAGCATATCCAAAGTCAAATACTTTCTTGAGATTGTTGATGGAATTTGGCCGGATAAACCTGCAAAAAAACGTTAGAAAAATAATATAGCTCGAGTCGCGTAAACGCTATCCTCAAGAAAGTATTTCCGACTAGCGAAAACCTTTCCCCGGCCAAGATAAAACGAGCTCTTCGGCGTAAGCCGGTAACAGAACAACGAGAGTGATAATTATATTAATCCAGCAAAGTGAAAATAGTGGGGAATGTTTAGCTCAAATTTATCTTTTTCTTGGCCTACCCTAGCATGGCCGAACACATCTATATATACACATGCAACATGAACGTTGCTAGCTGCTCACGTGAAACATTAGTATTATTAAATACCAACGTTTGAATTCTTAAAGTTGGATTTTTACTCCCACATACGTTTAGCAACTTCAAGACTCAATTATAAAAATTAATGTTAAAATTATTTTTTGGCTTCCATCAAACATAACTCCTGAATGCAACGGTTGAATGGTTCATGTCCCACTAGCTAATATAATCATTAGGAGTAAATATTATTTAATAATATTAATACAAGTCCAGCACATACTATTGTGAGTTTGTAACGTTCAAAACTAATCTTTATTGTAGAAAATATAAAGAGATAAAAGTATAATGTATATATAAGATGTATGAATATTTTTATTAAATTAGCGTGTAAAAAATAATTAAAGGAAATAGTATTTTATTCATTTGAAATACTCAATTTTTTTTCAACATCTATACTCCTCCCTCCAGGGATGTATTGGGGGGGGGGGGGGGCTCTTTGAACTTTCAAAATTTTTTATTGTATATATAATATTTTCATAAATTTCATATTTTAATTAGTTATGTATGTGTTCACCTCCTTTGACTTTGAGTTTTCAAAATTAATATATAGTGTTTCATAATATAATACATATAGTACCTAATAGGAGATTTAAAAGGAGAAACATCTGAAATAATTTATCATTACTTGGACAAATAAACAATACAACAACTCATTTTGTTTAAAACTCATTAAGAAGTAATAGATTTAGAAGTCGTGTATGTACCAATGGATTTTTTAAAATAAAAACTAGCCGCAGAGCCCTACACAAGTGACCCCCCGACACTAGGAAAAATAATTTCCCCGCTACACCAACGATAAAAATTTCACCCGAAATACTGGATCCGCCCTTGACTCATTACATCTCTAAATTATCTTACAAAGTGGGTTTTGCACATGAATTAATAAAGTAAAAATTGTGTGGTGGAGAGTTATACCGAAGAGAGATAAATATGTGAGATTGCGTAAAAAATATTGTGAACCATAAATTCTTTGCCAAAAAAGAAAAATAATTATTTTGGGACAAAAGAAAAATGAAATTTGAAGGATAATTCAGGGATGGGGCGAGTATTACTCTATTAGTAAAAAATTAAAAAAATCATAATTTGAAAATTTACAATGAGACAAATTAAAAAAAAATGTTTACCAAATAAAATTATTAATGTATCAATAAAAAATGCGTAGTCAAAGTAGAGTATGTGAATAGTGTAAAAGTTGACATGTTGCACTTATTTAAAAACGGATGAAATCTGTTCTGATTCCATGACCAAAATATTCTAAATTTATTTATTTAATAGATTACTAGCTGAAATTAGAGAAAAAAAATCAAAGACGCTATTAGAATTTAACTAGTGTAAAGCCCAGAGCAATGCCCCGGTAGCGCGGCAATTTGACATGGGTTGAAATGAAAATACTAATTGATACTTTGAATTATTCGGAGGATTTAAAGTTGAATATTGATGGGGTTATGGGACTAGGCCCAGAGCCTAATCGGACCAGGCCCCGAACTTGGACCAGCGGGCCCAAGCCCAGCAACCCATAGCTCGAGTCAGCCCAACCAACCAGGGCAATCAAGGAGCGGAAGCCCAAGAGAGCCTGTCGACCAGCCCAGCGGGGAGCCTGTGGTCCAGCCTACCCGGGAGCCTGCCTTCCAGCCTAGCCAGGAGCCTGTCGACCACCAGCCCAGCTGGGAGCCTGCGGTCCAGCCCAACTGGGAGCCTGCGTTCCAGCCTACCCGGGAGCCTGTGGTCCAGCCCAACTGGGAGCCTGCGGTCCAGCCTACCCGGGAGCCTGCCTTCCAGCCCAGTGGGGAGCCTGCCTTCCAGCCTAGCCAGGAGCCTACCGACCACCAGCCCAGCTGGGAGCCTGCGGTCCAGCCCAGCTGGGAGCCTGCGGTCCAGCCCAGCTGGGAGCCTGCGGTCCAGCCCAGCTGGGAGCCTGCGGTCCAGCCCAGCTGGGAGCCTGCGGTCCAGTCCAGGTGGGAGCCTACCTCCAGCCCAACGGGGAGCCTGCCTTCCAGCCTACCCGGGAGCCTGCCTCCAGCCTACCCGGGAGCCTGCCTCCAGCCCGGTCAGAAGCCTTCCTCCAGCCTAGCGGGAAGCCCACCGTCCAGTCCAGCAGGAGGGAGCTCAAGCGTCCAGCCTGCCAGCCAGGCTGACCTGCCAGCCAGGAAGAGTAACGGCCAACAATCAATGCGCTACTTAATTATGTGTTTAAATTCCGTATTAATGTTGTAATTAATTTAGTCATTATTATGTTCGGCAGTTACCATTTGTAATCGCCTATAAAAGGCAATTCGAATTACAAATACAGATATGCTATTTCTGGCTAACTTTCCATATTCGTACTTTCCTAATTCTTGCTTGAGTGTCGTACGTAGCTTTCCTAAAAGCCTACGAGCGTCCTATTTTGGACCAACATTGGTGCTTTCATTGAGAGCCGATATTGTCTCTCACATCACTTGAGTAGGAATCAACTAGGAAGATGGCCGGAATCTCGTCTCGACGTGACCATGTCTCAGTCCACACCGAGGAGTCCGCCCGGTCTGGCCGCCAGCGTGCCCTCGACAACCATGCACAGGGCAGGAGGGCAGCGCGCCAAGGCGACCTTCGGAACCAATTATCAGGCCACGGCGACCTAAGGGCGACGCTCAACCACACCCAAGGTGAGCGCTCGGTCCGCAGCCGGCGGGGGGGAGGCCGACGTCATGCTCCGCGCATGGACCCGGCTCGACTCAATGCCGGGGTGGAAGCCCTGCAGGAGGCAACTCGGGTCTGGCGGAAATGTGGACGAGCCTGCCCGTCAACAGACGCCAGCGGATGTGGAGGTGTCCTCCAGGCGGCGTGATGAGCGACGCTCTGGATCCAACCAAAACAGGGGGGAAGAAGTCTCCCATCGGTGGGGGGAAGAAGTCTCTCAGCAGCCTAGCCGATCCCATCGGCAGACGGGGAGGGGCGCCCAGCAGGGGCGCCCAACGTAGATGGAAGGAGGCGAGCCCTCTCGCCACTCTCACCGGGCGAGCAGTCGGACTGGCTCCACGGAGAGGCAAAACGTGGGGCCCCGACCTCACGTGCACGGACGACTTGGAGGTGCCGCCGGACATGCCCAGCCCCGCGCTGGAGCTGTCCGGGGGAACCCACCGCCGGCCGAGGTGGAAGATCTACGACAGCGCCTTGACGAGTTGAGAAGGAGGGTCGTCGGGGGGGAGCCTTACACGGCCGACCTCCGGATACCCGAACCCTTCACCCGGGCGGTCATGGATGCGCCGTTGCCGAGGGGCTACAAGCCCTGCGCCATTGAAGCATACAAGGGCGCTTCTGACCCCCAACATCATGTATCTCGGTACCTTTCCTACATGGTCATGATGGGGTACGAGGACGCAATCCGATGCCGTGGTTTCTCCGCCACTTTGGATGGCCCGGCTCGTGAATGGTATGACTCTCTACCCGACGGGAGTATCACGAATTTCCGTGAGTTGGCTCAGCGCTTTCTCTTGAGGTTCGCGAGCTCCCGAGACGTCAAGAAAAACTTCAGCCACCTGTTCGGCCTAAAACAGGGGAAGAAGGAATCATTGTCGACCTTCCTAGCGAGGTGGAGGGCCGAGTCAGTCAAGGTTCAGGGCCTTGATGATAGGACCGGGGTGGCCATGCTCACAAACTCTATCCGATCGGGCGAGCTTTACAAAGATTTCGTCAGAAGTCCCCCCACCTCGTACGAGGAGGCGCTCGGCCGTGCCGACCGGCAAGCCGAGGCGGAGGACGCCTTGCAGAGGAAAAGAGATGAAGAAGAAGGTGCAAAAGAAGAAAAGAAGAAGGAAGCCGGTTCGGGTGCTGAGAAAGCTGACGACAAAGCTAGCAACAAAAACAACAAGTACAGAGGTAACAAAAGTAGAGGCAAGGGCAAGGCGGACGTCCCGAGCGGACCGCTACAGCCCGTCAAGCAATTGACTCCACTTGCTCAGCCGGTCGGGGCCATCCTCGACTACGCGGAGGAGCAAGGTTTAGTCGACTTTCCGGAGGAGTGTGATGTGGTGACTGCCAAGCGCAACCACGACCAATATTGTCGATTCCATCGGAGAGCAGGGCATGATACAGATGATTACGTCATTCTCCGGCGGCAAATTGAAGAACTCATCCAGAAAGGGTACCTGGGCCAATTCGTTGGCAAACAAGGAGGCATCCCGCAGAAGAGGAGCCTGACGTGGCAGCGGTCTGACCAAGCTACCACGTCAAAGGAGACACCCCCTGCCAAGAAGCGGGAGCTCGGCGCCTTCTCCGAGGAAGACGATGCCGACCTAGGGAACGGCCCCCGGAAGTACCATCGATGTTCGTTCATATTCGGGGGACCCCAGGGAGGCGACACCTCTGGAGAGCGGAAGCAGTGGGCCCGATCCCTATACGTCGGGGAGATAACCAGGGCTCCCGCCGACAAGAGGGTGAAGAGGGACCCCATCTTCTTCACCGACGCAGATTTGCCACCGATGCCTCCGCCGCACAGGGATGCCTTGGTCATCAAGGTCGAAATCAACAACACGATCGTCCACCGAGTCCTGGTGGACAATGGGAGCTCCGTTAACATCATGTACTATGACACCTTCCAAGGTCTCGGGCTGGACCGAAAAGACTTGATCCCGGTGAGAACCCCACTCTCAGGCTTCACCGGGGACTCCATTGAGTCGGAGGGCAGCATAGTCCTCCCCGTGATGGTGGGCTCCGATCCCTGCGTATCCAAGTTAGACGTCGAGTTTACACACCGATCATGGGAAGGCCGGCCCTGGAAGACCTCAGATGTGTGATATCCCCGGAGCACCTATGCATGAAGTTTCCCACTTCGAATGGCGTCGGAGTTGCCAGGGGAGATCAGCGAATGACGAGGAGCTGCTATCTGAAAGCTTGCAAACAAATCGGTCAAAAAGACTTGAGGGTCCACACTATCAACAGCAAAGCCATGAAGTATGAGGAGGGTCAGCTCCGCGCTGAACCCACCTCAGAAGTGGAGGAGATCCAGATTGACCCCGAGAGGCCGGAGCGGAAGGTCAAGATCGGGACCGGGCTCCCGGCCGGCTTGAGGGAGAGGATTATCCAGGTACTTGTCCTTTTTAGCGTTGTCTTCGCGTGGGGACCGGAGGACATGCCTGGCCTTGACCGAAGCATCGCTGTCCATCGGCTGGCGGTCAATCCAATGGCGAAGCCCATCCAGCAGAAGAGAAGACACCTCTCAACCGAGAGGAGGGAATTCGTGAAGAAGGAGGTCAATATGCTCCTGAGTATCAAGCATATCCAGGAGGTCTTGTACCCGGTCTGGCTGGCGAACGTGGTCCTGGCCCCGAATCCGCCAACCTGGAGGATGTGTGATGATTACACCGATCTCAACAAGGCATGCCCGATGGATCCATTCCCATTGCCTAACATCGACCAACTAGTCGATGGGACGGACGGATGTGAGCTCCTTAGCTTCATGGACGCTTTTCGAGGATACCATCAGATTTTCATGCATGAAGAAGATGCAGAGAAGACCTCATTCGTCACCCCAGAGGGGATTTTTTGTTATCTTGTCATGGCCTTCGGGCTGAAGAACTCTGGGGCGACGTACACGAGGATGGTGGCCAAGGTATTCCGGAAGGTGCTCGGAAGGAACATGGAGGCGTATGTTGACGACATAATCGTCAAGAGCACCCGGGCATCCGATCATGCAGATGATTTGGCAGAGATCTTCGGGATCATGAAGGCAGTCCGTCTGCGCCTGAACCCGAAGAAATGTACCTTTGCCGTCCAAGGAGGCAAGTTCCTGGGGTACATGGTCACACGGAGGGGGATTGAGCCAAATCCTGAGAAGGTGAGGGAAATACTTGACATGGAACCCCCGAGGTCGGTGAAAGAAGTCCAGATTCTCACCGGCCGGCTAGCAGCCCTTGGACGTTTCATGTCCAAGTCCGTCGAGAAGTCCCTACCCTTCTTCCAAGTCCTAAAGAAACAAAATGGTTTCGTCTGGAATGATGAGTGTCAGCGAGCCTTCGACGACCTGAAGAAGTACCTCCTCTCTGAACCTTTACTCAGCAAGCCGGAGAGGGGGGAGACGTTAATCCTTTATCTTGGGGTTTCCCAAGGTGCAATCAGTTCCGTGCTGGTTCGTGAGGAGGAAGGCGTTCAACGTCCCGTCTACTATGTGAGCAAGACCCTCCAGAATGCTGAGCTCCGATACACCCCGCTCGAGAAGACAATATATGTTGCCTACATCACCGCCAAGAAGTTGACACACTACTTCCAAGCGCACCCGATCAGAATCCTGTCGGACCAACCCCTAGGTGCCGCTCTGAGGGCGCCCGGCACAACCCGGGTAGTGAAGTGGTCGATGCTCCTCAACCAATACGAGGTTGACTTCCAGCCTCGGACGTCCATCAAAGGCCAGGCTCTGGCTGATTTCATTGTGGAATGCACGGCCCGAGAAGTGGCAGATAGGCAACAGGAGAGCAATGAACAATGGTGGACTCTAGCGACTGATGGGTCGGCAGGAGCCAAGGGATGCGGGGGCGGAATCGTCCTCATCTCACCCGAGGGATTCCGAGTCTACTATGCCTACCACTATCTTTTCAAAGTCTCCAACAATGAGGTGGAGTACGAGGCCCTACTATCTGGGCTACGATTGGCGGCCGCCATGGGAGCAGAGTGGATAACGGTGAAATGTGACTCCCGTCTGGTGGTTTCACAGGTCAAAGGTGAGTTCGAAGCGAAGGAAGAAAGAATGATGAAGTATCGAGATGTTGTTCGGGAGTTGCTCGGGTCGTTCAAGCAAGCAGAGTTGATCTGCATCCCGAGAAATCAAAACTCCGATGCAGACCTCCTCTCAAAGCTATCCCAAGGGTTACCTGAACATATATCGAGAATTGCACACATTGAGGAGATGACGACCTCAAGCATATCAGCCTCACCGATCGCCTTCCCCTGCAACCAGTCGCCTGGTGTTGGGTGGATGACCTCCTGCGCTACATAGCCGATGGGACGCTCCCCGAGAGAGAAGAGGAGGCAAGGTTAGTCCGACGACGAGCTCCGGGCTACGTCGTCTTGGATGGGAAGTTGTACAAGAGGTCCTACAATGGGACCTTGCTAAAGTGTTTACGCCCACATGAGGCGGAAATGATCGTCTCTGAACTCCATGGGGGCGTATGCTCCGCCCATCAGGGGGCAGACACGTTAGCTAGGAAGGTCGTCCTCCAGGGGTACTTTTGGCCAACAATAATGAAGGATTGCGCTGACTATGCAAGGAGATGCAAGACATGCCAGAAATTCCAGAAGAGCCCCGGCCGACCAGCAACGATGTACACACCGATCAGCACCGCCCTTCCATTCACAAGATGGGGTGTCGACCTGGTCGGTCCCTTACCAACCGGGTCGGGAAACCGGAAGTTTGTCATCGTCGCGGTGGACTACTTTACGAAGTGGGTTGAGGCCGAGCCGCTTGCCAGCATCACACATCTCCAATGTAAGAAGTTCATATGGAAGAATATTTTCTGCCGGTTTGGAGTTCCCCTCCAAATAATCTCCGACAACGGAAGGCAGTTTGACTGCGAAGCCTTCCGGCAATTCTGTGCAGAGTGGGGAGTAGAATCCAGCCGAGTTGCGGTCTGCTACCCCCAGGCAAATGGACAGGTGGAGAACACCAACCGGACGATCGTCGGTGGACTGCAAAAGAAGTTGGAGGCCCTCGGGACTGCTTGGGTGGAGGAGTTGAACAATATACTCTGGACCTTCAGAACAACCCCAAGGAAGGCAACAGGAGAGACCCTCTTTGCCTTGTGTTATGGCTTTGAGGCGAGGGCACCGTTCGAGGCCGTAGTTCCCAGCCGGCGAGTAGAAGAGTTTGAACCAGCCAGCAATGAGGAGAGGCTCCGAGCCGAGCTCCACCTCATTGAGGAAAGAAGAGACCGTGCCTTCATCAAAGCGGAAAACTATCGACGACAAGTCAAGGCGTACCAAGACAGCCGAGCCCGACCCCGGAGTTTTGACGTCGGTGATTATGTCCTAGGACGTAGGAAGGCCAGCAGGCCGACAGAGGGAGGTAAGCTCTCCGTCAAGTGGGAAGGCCCTTACGTGGTTGACGCAGTGATCGGCCCTGGGACATACAAGTTGAAGACAACAACAGGCCGGTTGGTAGACCGCGCCTGGAATGCCGAGCACCTGATGAAGTTTTACCAGTAGAAAATCGAAGTTTCACTTTTCTTTGTAAACTCCTGTGCTCCGAGCACGGGATTACAATTTGTAATTCTTCATGTGGTCCGCCCACATCATGAATTCAATATACTTTGCTAGCGATATTTTGTCATCAAAAGAGGTCCGACCTCACTTAGCAATAAAGGGCGGCAAAAAAAAAAAAGGTACTATGCCCCCCCTCGGTGTTTGGCCGACCTCGGCCAGGCTCTTTAACCGAAAATAGCCAAGCGATTTTCAAGAATCCGGGCAATTTTCTAAAGTAAAGAGCCAGCCGCGACAGTCGAGGCGACAGTAGGGCCGGCCTCCGGGTCGAGGGTACTCAGGATGCTGACCTCCGGGTCCTTTCGAGTGCTCGCCGCCTAACATCGCTGGCCAAGCAGCTCGCACTCTCGTCATCCCTGAGTTGGCAGTGCGGGTTCGTTCTGGTGGATCATGCAGGGTCCGCCCCTGTTGTTTGGCTATCCATGCGGGAGTAACCAGATTATTCCCCAAGTCCGGGCAAACTGGACGGGTTAAAGTGTCAGTAGGACTGACCCCCGGGTCATGAACGTTCAGGATACCGACCTAAGGGTCTTCCTCGTCGGTTCAATGTCCGACCTTGCTGGCCAAACAAGTCGCTTACTTGTTGATTCCATATCAATAGCGAACAGATCACTTCTACCCAACTAGGAGGGGCACGGATAGGCTCGGCCACGCCAGCCTAACCGCCCCCCGGGAGGTTAGAGAAGCCAGATCCCCGAATAAATTGCTAAGTATTCGTAATGCAAAGTATAGAAAAGGAGGCGTACGAAATAAAAATCAAACATCCATTCGAAACACAAAGTATTCAAGTGGGAAACAAGGGAAATAAAAAAAAATTACAGGGTCATGGCCGGGCGAACCCATCGCCATCAAAAACAACGATCTAGTCAAGGGGGTTGCTAGGAATCTCAAGGAACTCTCCTGGAATCTGAATTCAGTGCGGTCTTCATCATGGTTGTTCACCTCTCGATGGGTGGTCGCCAAGTTCAGTGGAGATCTCCCGTCATCAGTATTCTCTCAGACGGTTCAATGTGTAACATTTTACTAATGCTTGTCTGCTCACCTTGTGGAATGGATCACCTTCCTATTTCTCACTGCCCGGGAGCCTTGGCTGCAAGGACATCACTGCCTAGGAGCCATGGTAGCTACGGAGTCCCCAAATTCTGAAAACAATTCAGCCCGACGGGAAGCGAACCTGCAAAGACAAAAAAAAAGAGAAGTAACAAAGCCTCAAACCCCAGTAAAATTCGCCGACCAACATCAAGCCCAAACCCGCCGACCATATTTACCGGACCCCGAGAACGACGCCCAGCCAGCTTGCCTTGGCCCAACAAGGGCGCCATGGAGTCATAATCCTGTTCAACACAGGCCGCTAGCCTAGGGTGCTGTCGGATGACGAATTTCTATTCCCACTTGGCGGCACATCCTAAGAACCAACGACTTGCATCTGATTCCAACTTGCAAAGTGAGCTCAACCCAAAAGACTTGTCGATCTGCGAAGGACCTCATCCGACCCGCCGCGAACCTAGGAGGAAGTCATGGCAAGGACCTGGGATAAATCTACCTGACATGGAAAGTTGTGCGCCAGCCTGGGGATGCCGGGCGACACCCTATTGCCCGGGAATCAATCGGATCCCAATTGGCCGCCCATGGCACCAACCTTCTGGTATCTCGCCTAGGGTCGGTACAATCAGCCACCAACACCCGTCCATCTGGTCCGAGAGGGATCTGACTCCAACAGCGCACCATAGCTCGTTCGCCCTGCTACCACCAACGTCAGCCTGCTGCTCGCTAGGGACAAAGGATTTGCCCACCTGAGAATCATCACACGTTGTCCACTCGTCCCAACCTGGAGGCACTGCCGCTAACCGATGGGGCTGCCGACTTGGGAAGACAGGATGTTGCCATGGCCCGGTGGGTTGCCGACAGAAGCAGAGGGGTCATCGGACGTGCCTGGCCTTGAAATTCTGACGGCCCTTGGTCGTCGGCCCCCTCCCTCGCCAAGCTCGCCGGCCGGTCGCGTGTGGATGTCGGGCCTGAGGTACCAACTGCTCAATTCGTCCGTCGGTATGGAAGAAGAGGTGACGGCCTGCTGGATTTCCATCTGCGGCGCTGGGCTACGCGAGGAAGACGCACGCACGCGGTTCCAGGAGAGAGGGAGGAAAAAGAAAGGAAAGAAAACGAAAAGGAAAGAAAAGAAAAGGAAAGAAAAAAGAAGGAAAGAAAAAAAAAGGAAAGAAAAGAAAAGGAAAAAAAAGGAAGGAAAAATAAAATAAAGTCCGGAAATCATTTATGAAATAATAATAATAAATTTCAGGGATTTTTTGAAGCTGACCTGGATCCTGAAGTCGGGGAGAAAGCTTGCGGCTGGAGTGCTAGGATGCTGAAGGAATTTATTTGGAGCCTTTTTTGGGAGCCTGATTTAATTTGAGAATTTCCATAAACTCCGGGATTCACATAATCCGCAATTATGGTTCCTTGAAATGTGAATATATTTAAATCGGCAGCTGACTTAAACTACTCCCTCTTAGCCGAGTCTACTACTCGACTAAGGGAGTGGGGGACTCGTGATGGGGTTATGGGACCAGGCCCAGAGCCTAATCGGCCCAGGCCCCGAACTTGGACAAGCAGGCCCCAAGCCCAGCAACCCAGAGCTCGAGTCGGCCTAACCAATCAGGGCAATCAAGGAGCGGAAGCCCGAGAGAGCATGTCGGCCAGCCTAGCGGGGAGCCTGCCTTCCAACCCGGTGGGGAGCCTGCCTTCCAGCCTAGCCAGAAGCCTACCGACCACCAGCCCAGCTGGGAGCCTACGGTCCAGCCCAGTTGGGAGCCTGCGGTCCAGCCCAGGTGGGAGCCTGCCTCCAACCCAACGGGGAGCCTGCCTTCCAGCCTACCCGGGAGCCTGCGGTCCAGCCCAGGTGGGAGCCTGCCTCCAGCCCAACGGGGAGCCTGCCTTCCAGCCTACCCGGGAGCCTGCCTTCCAGCCTACCTGGGAGCCTGCGGTCCAGCCCAGGTGGGAGCCTGTTTCCAGCCTACCCGGGAGCCTGCCTTCCAGCCTACCCGGGAGCCTGCCTCCAGCCCGGTCAGAAGCCTTCCTCCAGCCTAGCGGGAAGCCCACCGGCCAGTCCAGCAGGAGGGAGCTCAAGCGTCCAGCCTGCCAGCCAGGCTGACCTGCCAGCCAGGAAGAGTAACGTCCAACAATCAATGCGCGACTTAATTATGTGTTTAATTCTGTATTAATGTTGTAATTAATTTAGTCATTATTATGTTCGGCAGTTACCATTTGTAATCGCCTATAAAAGGCAATTCGTACGCAGACAAGTTAGGCGCCTATAAAAGACATGCCAGAAGTTCCAGAAGAGCCCCGGCCGACCAGCAACGATGTACACACCGATCAGCACTGCCCTTCCATTCACAAGATGGGGTGTCGACCTGGTCGGTCCCTTACCAACCGGGTCGGGAAACCGGAAGTTTGTCATCGTCGCGGTGGACTACTTTACGAAGTGGTTTGAGGCCGAGCCGCTTGCCATCATCACACATCTCCAATGTAAGAAGTTCATATGGAAGAATATTTTCTGCCGGTTTGGGGTTCCCCTCCAAATAATCTCCGACAACGGAAGGCAGTTTGACTGCGAAGCCTTCTGGCAATTCTGTGCAGAGTGGGGAGTAGAATCCAGCCGAGTTGCGGTCTGCTACCCCCAGGCAAATGGACAGGTGGAGAACACCAACCGGACGATCGTCGATGGACTGCAAAAGAAGTCGGAGGCCCTCGGGACTGCCTAGGTGGAGGAGTTGAACAATATACTCTGGACCTTCAGGACAACCCCAAGGAAGGCAACAGGAGAGACCCCCTTTGCCTTGTGTTATGGCTTTGAGGCGAGGGCACCATTCGAGGCCGTGGTTCCCAGCCGGTGAGTAGAAGAGTTCGAACCAGCCAGCAATGAGGAGAGGCTCCGAGCCGAGCTCCACCTCATTGAGGAAAGAAGAGACCGTGCCTTCATCAAAGCGGAAAACTATCGACGACAAGTCAAGGCGTACCAAGATAGCCGAGCCCGACCCCGGAGTTTTGACGTCGGTGATTATGTCCTAAGACGTAGGAAGGCCAGCAGGCCGACAGAGGGAGGTAAGCTCTCCGTCAAGTGGGAAGGCCCTTACGTGGTTGACGCAGTGATCGGCCCGGGGACATACAAGTTGAAGACAACAACAGGCCGGTTGGTAGACCGCGTCTGGAATGCCGAGCACCTGATGAAGTTTTACCAGTAGAAAATCGAAGTTTCACTTTTCTTTGTAAACTCCTGTGCTCCGAGCACGGGATTACAATTTGTAATTCTTCATGTGGTCCGCCCACATCATGAATTCAATATACTTTGCTAGCGATATTTTGTCATCAAAAGAGGTCCGACCTCACTTAGCAATAAAGGGCGGCGGCAAAAAAAAAGGTACTATGCCCCCCCTCGGTGTTTGGCCGACCTCGGCTAGGCTCTTTAACCGGAAATAGCCAAGCGATTTTCAAGAATCTGGGCAATTTTCTAAAGTAAAGAGCTAGCCGCGACAGTCGAGGCGACGGTAGGGCCGGCCTCCGGGTCGAGGGTACTCAGGATGCTGACCTCCGGGTCCTTTCGAGTGCTCGCCGCCTAACATCGCTGGCCAAGCAGCTCGCACTCTCGTCATCCCTGAGTTGGCGGTGCGGGTTCGTTCTGGTGGATCATGCAGGGTCCGCCCCTGTTGTTTGGCTATCCATGCGGGAGTAACCAAATTATTCCCCAAGTCTGGGCAAACTGGACGGGTTAAAGTGACAGTAGGACTGACCCCCGGGTAATGAACGTTCAGGATACCGACCTAAGGGTCTTCCTCGTCGGTTCAATGTCCGACCTTGCTGGCCAAACAAGTCGCTTACTTGTTGATTCCATATCAATAGCGAACAGATCACTTCTACCCAACTAGGAGGGGCACGGATAGGCTCGGCCACGCCAGCCTAACCGCCCCCCGGGAGGTTAGAGAAGCCAGATCCCCGAATAAATTGCTAAGTATTCGTAATGCAAAGTATAGAAAAGGAGGCGTGTGAAATAAAAATCAAACATACACATAGCATTCAAGTGGAAAACAAAAGAAATACAAAATACAGGGTCATGGCCGGGCGAACCCATTGCCATCAAGTAGAATGATCTAGTCAAAATCGGCGATCACTTCCTGGAAGTAGCCAAGAACCTCAATAAGCTCTCTCAGAATCCGGACTGCAGTGCCGTCCTCACCATGGTCGTTACCCTCCCATCAGGTGGTCACCCAGGGACCTGGGACTCTCCAATTGCCTCTTTGTCTGCTCCCGCGAGTAAGTGCTTTATTTCGCCGTGTTTGAAGCTCAACTCAGATACTGGTTTCTAGACGTTCTCTTCTTCTTCTTCCAAGGATCCCTTCGTGGCTGCCCTAGTCTTGTAGACCTTGTCCTAAAATTTTCCTGGAGGCAGTTGGCAGCCCGGGGCGCCCCACAATCCTAAATAAACCCTGCAAACAGAAAAAATGCGGTTAGAGAATCAGGTGAATGGGAAACAAACACAGAGGTGTGGTCACCCGTAACCAAATAACCACAAGGAGCTAGCCCTCAGAAACAGTAACTCGTCAGGCTGAGTCCGCCCTGGGTAACATCAACCTGCCGTCCACGCATACCGCCTGCACGCGTGGTTTTCCCTAGGGTCACGGCTGACCTTTGCCAACCCACAACGGTCTGCCGGCCACGCCTATGTCGTTGGTCAACCACAAGGAGCCGTCTGACCAGGAGGATTCACGATGAGCCGAGATCATCACAGACCTGCATCATCTACCCGGCCAGGAGCATCCTCGCTGAGTAGCATCGCTCGCTCGGAGAATTCGTAGCCAGCCTCAGGTTTCTGCCGCCTACATGCGGTCTGCAGACTACCTGGTGAAGCTTGGCCAACCGAAGAAGAACAGATGTGGACCTCACAGTTGCACTGCCGGCCTGGAAGCTGGTACCGCAGGGGAGTTTCTGTCGACTGGGGGTTGCACCGCCTGAAGCTGTCACTGCAGCCCATCGCAGCCTAAGTTCGTCGCCACCGCCGCCTGGGTCCGTCGCCGCCGCCTCAAGCCCAGATGCTGCCACGATCCAGAAGGTACACGGCTACCCATCTGCGAGTGACGCTTGACCCGGGGGGAGGACGATACGGGATCTGATCTTGAGGAGCTGCCGAGCCGCTCAGGTCCGCCGCCATCCAACGCCGGAGTCTGACGGATTGGGAAACCGCCGATCTAGGGGCCGATCAACCAGCCAGTTAACTGCGGCGCTAGGCTAGGGAGACGCGAGGAAGACGGACGCAGGTCCAGGAGAGAGAGGAAAAAGAAAAGAAAGGAAAGAAAAAGAAAAGGAAAGAAAAGAAAAGAAAGGAAGAAAAGAAAAGAAAGGAAAAGAAAAAAAAGGAAAGAAAAGAAAAGGAAAGAAAAGAAAAGGAAGGAGATTATTTGGAGCCTTTTTTGGGAGCCTGATTTAATTTGGGAATTTCTATAAACTCTGGGATTCCCATAATCCACAATTATGGCTCCCTGATATGTGAATATTTTTAAATCGGCAGCTGACTTAAACTACTCCCTCTTAGCCGAGTCTACTACTCGACTAAGGGAGTGTTGGACTCGTGATGGGGTTATGGGACTAGGCCCAGAGCCTAATCGGACCAGGCCCCGAACTTGGACCAGCGGGCCCAAGCCCAGCAACCCAGAGCTCGAGTCAGCCCAACCAACCAGGGCAATCAAGGAGCGGAAGCCCAAGAGAGCCTGTCGACCAGCCCAGCGGGGAGCCTGCGGTCCAGCCTACCCGGGAGCCTGCCTTCCAGCCTAGCCAGGAGCCTGTCGACCACCAGCCCAGCTGGGAGCCTGCGGTCCAGCCCAACTGGGAGCCTGCGTTCCAGCCTACCCGGGAGCCTGCGGTCCAGCCCAACTGGGAGCCTGCGGTCCAGCCTACCCGGGAGCCTGCCTTCCAGCCCAGTGGGGAGCCTGCCTTCCAGCCTAGCCAGGAGCCTGCCGACCACCAGCCCAGCTGGGAGCCTGCGGTCCAGCCCAGCTGGGAGCCTGCGGTCCAGCCCAGCTGGGAGCCTGCGGTCCAGCCCAGCTGGGAGCCTGCGGTCCAGTCCAGGTGGGAGCCTACCTCCAGCCCAACGGGGAGCCTGCCTTCCAGCCTACCCGGGAGCCTGCCTTCCAGCCTACCCGGGAGCCTGCCTCCAGCCTACCCGGGAGCCTGCCTCCAGCCCGGTCAGAAGCCTTCCTCCAGCCTAGCGGGAAGCCCACCGTCCAGTCCAGCAGGAGGGAGCTCAAGCGTCCAGCCTGCCAGCCAGGCTGACCTGCCAGCCACGAAGAGTAACGGCCAACAATCAATGCGCTACTTAATTATGTGTTTAAATTCCGTATTAATGTTGTAATTAATTTAGTCATTATTATGTTCGGCAGTTACCATTTGTAATCGCCTATAAAAGGCAATTCGAATTACAAATACAGATATGCTATTTCTGTCTAACTTTCCATATTCGTACTTTCCTAATTCTTGCTTGAGTGTCGTACGTAGCTTTCCTAAAAGCCTACGAGTGTCCTATTTTGGACCAACAAATATAATGCATTTTTACTACGATCTAAGCGCAACCTTTAATAAATTTGTATTTATTAAATTACTATATATTGAATTATTCATCATCATATATTGTACATTTACTCTTAAGTTTATATCAAGGTTTTTTATTGCGGTAGCGTTGCGTACTATGGTCGATACAGTGTAATTGAATTTTACATTCAAACGAAGTAAAAAAATTGGTTTTGATGTCCGGATACGATTCGATATGGCCATGTTGCGGTTTCATGAGGTTACATAGTAGATTTTTTCGTTAGGTTTTGTATGAGCATTTGCATCATATATTTAATTAATGAGTATTTGTTCTGTCAAATGTCAACATCCTTGATTGATATGAGTTTCAAACGTGTGACCTCCTACTTCGGAGTGCCACAGGGTGATGTCATCGAACCACAAGTTGTTTGTCGAATCATTTTATGAGTTAAACAATGCTTTTAAAAGTAATGTTAACATTTATTATGTGAATTCAATAAGAAAATCACACATAGCATTTAATAATTCAAGTTTATAACAAGAAAAAAAGGTCAAATACACCGGTGTACTATGATAAATCCATCACTTAGACCCATGTACTAAAAAAATGATCATACAAACTCATTTACTCTACAAAAGCAATCAATTTGACCCATTTTACTGGAAGCAACCATCTGCAGCAAGTCAATTGCATTTTTTATTTTGTTTTTAGTTTTTTAATTTTATCCTTTCCTTTTCTATTCTTTTTACTTTTCTTTATTTTTTATGACTCCTCCCATTCTCAGGTTCCAATTAAGCTTCCACCTTCTGCTTCAGTATAATTTCACGTTCTTCGATTATGTTCTTTGCCCTTCTCTCTAAAAACCCACAACTCTCGATCTCCCAAATCTTTTAAACACTTCTAGCATCATCTTTGTCTCTTCAAAACGGTGTAAGCCACGGTCAACCCTCTTCCACATGTCTACAATTTTTGTATAAGGAAATTTAGTACAATAATTGAATTCAAAATACTAACTTAGTGGCTGGAGCAATTCATAGGAAGTTGAATTCTTAAAATTCAACTCTTGCCTAATAACCGCGGCATTAATACCATTATTATAAAAATAATATATATTAGCTACCTAATTATGACCTGGACCAAAAAAGAAACTTCAATAGAAAGAAGCACAAATTAAGCCTGGAGCAATTACGAAGAGAAGGAGGTTCACATAGAGAAGGGCAAACGTATTTTAGCTTGGAGCAATTCACTGAAAGAAGAGCAATACATTTGTAGCAATTACATCAACATGGAATGCTTGGAATTTCTGCAGAAGAGAAGTCCGGAAGAGAGAATTCGGAGGAAGTCTAAAATGTTTGCTCATATAGAAATTCAACAAATAAATTTATAAAGAAGGAATGAAAAGAAAAATGGGAAGCATGAGTTTATATAATCGTTTTTGGTACATGGGTCTAAGTAACGGATTCATCATAGTACACGGGTGTATTTGACCCCTTTTCCTATAGAACAATGAGAAAACTGAAAAGTGTCAAATAGGCCCTCATACTCTGTACGGAAAGTCAATTTTGTCCTCATACTTTAAGTTTCGTCAATTAAGTCCTCCTACTTTATTATTTTCGTCAAAACCGACTTTTAGCAGGTAACCCGCTCGATCAGGTTACCTGCTGACGTGGCGCCTGCATGGCCTGACACGATTCACACGAGGCGGTCCACATCATTTTTTATTTTCTTTTTTCTTTTCCTTACCTTTCTTTTCCTTCCGTTTCTTTTCTCTCTCCCCGTTTCCCAAAACAAAAAAACTCAGTCCTTCCGTTTTTCCTTCCGTTTCCTTTCTTTTCCTTCCGTTTCTTTTCTCTCTCCCCGTTTCCCCTTTCCCAGTGACCCACCCTTCTTCCTCAACCTCCATCCCTCTATATCCCCTGCAAAAAAAACCTCCAGCCCCCTCATCTCCCTTCCTCCAAAAAACCTCAAGCTCCATCTTTCATTATTTCTTTCTTTCTCCCATTTTTCTTCGCCAACGACCAGTAAGGACAACACACTATTCATCCAAAGATCGATCATTGCTCATACCTCAAATGTGGGCGGTTTTTATTTATTTTTGAGACTAAATTCAAGTTCGTTGGCAAGGAACGATGCTCCATATCAATTTTGAGCAGCTGGGGACTGAGATTTGGTGGCTGGTGAAGAGTTTGAGAGAATAATGTTTTCTCATATTGCATTCTGTAGCCGAGTGGTAGTATGTATACACAAGTATTAAATATAATCTAGATGACTAACTCTAGGAGAATTATACGTATATGATCTAATCTAGATAACTGACTCTAGGATAATTACAAGTGTGAAGAGATAAATACAATAAATGTACATAATAATTTTATGATTTAATACGCCTCCGCAAGATGGAGGTTCCATTGGAAACACCCATCTTGATTCTAAATTGTTCAAATTGAGCTTGACCCAGAGGCTTGGTGAGAACATTTGCAATTTGTAATTTTGTAGAGATATGCTGAACCCGGAGAAGCCCTTTTTCCACCAAGTCGCGAACAAAAAAATAGTCCAATGCAAGATGCTTCATCCTGGAGTGGAATACGGGGTTTACACTAGTGTAGGTAGCTCCAAGGTTGTCACAAAAAAGAGTGGGAGTAGAGGACAGCCTGATGCCAAGATCACGAAGCAAGTGGTGCACCCACATTAATTCAGCACTCGCATTAACCACATATCGATATTAAGCTTCAGTAGATGAACGAGATACACACTTTTGTTTGGTTGATTTCCAGGAAATAATGTTGGACCCCAAGTAGAGGATATAGGCCGTGGTAGACCGCCTTTGATCATGCACACCACCCCAGTCAGAATCTGAGAAAACCGAGAGGTGGAGGCCAGTATAATTCCGCAGAACTAAGCCATAATCTAACGTACCTTTGAGATAGCGCATGATGCGCTTGACAGCTTGCCAGTGTGTGTTGGTGGGGCATTGCATGTACTGCGAGAGTTTGTTAACAGCATAGGAGATATCCGGCCGCGTGAATACTAGATATTGAAGTAGTCCAAGGGCTCTTCTGTACATAGTCGGATCGGCCGGGGTAGCACCGGATGTCGAGGACAGCTCCACAACAGTGCTCATGGGCGTGCTAGTTTCCTTAGCTCCACCCATGTTACATGTATCAAGGATGTGGAGAATATATTGTCTTTGCGTGAGAAAAAATCTACCATTATATGGGATAACCTCGATGCCCAAAAAGTGATGAAGTAGACCCAAGTCTTTGACTGAAAACTTTGTTGTGAGTTTGGTAACAAATACATCCAATGCAGCTGAGTTATTGCCTGTTGATACAATATCATCAACGTATACTAAAAAATAGATTAGGACACCATTGTGAGAATAAATAAAGAGAGACGCATCGGCATGAGACTTTCTGAACCCAGCTGAGGTTAAGAACCTGGTGAGTTCCAGGTACCAAGCTCTAGGAGCTTGCTTTAAGCCATACAGCGCCTTACGTAGCTGACAGAGATGATTTGGACGTGTGGTGTCAATGAAACCAGGAGGTTGAGTCATGAATACTTCCTCACTTAAAGTACCATGCAAGAAAGCATTATTTACGTCAAGTTTACGTAGTTTCAACCGATTGGCAAGTGCGATGGAGAGAACAATACGGATGGTTGCCGGTTTAGTAACCGGGCTAAATGTGTCAAAATAATCTCGTCCAGGTTGTTGCATGAAGCCACGTGCAACAAGTCGTGCTTTGTATGTGGCAATAGAACCATCCGGGTGTCGTTTGATGCGGAACAACCACTTACATGATATAGGAGTTTGATTTGTTCTCGGAACAAGGTCCCATGTATGGTTTCTGCGTAAGGCTGCATATTCATCGTCCATGTCCACTTTCCACTTAGGATCAGTAAGAGCTTGAGACACACTGTTGGGTTCTAAGGTGAGTGGGATAGGATGGGTTGTAGTAAGATTAACGAAGGGGTCTCCAAGAAACCGAGGGTTGGGTTTCCGAAGACGAATAGGACGTGAAGGGCTGGAGTGTGGTGTAGGTGCGGTTGACCCTTGTAAATTGGAGTCAACAGTGGGTTGGACATTGGGTGTCATGTTGGCAGGAGATGGGGGGTTAGTTGATTGGGGCGGTGACTTGTCATGTGGAGAAGAATTAAGGTGAGGAGGGTCAGTGGTATTAATTAGGGGGAGTGAATGAGTTTGTTGGGAGGTGGAAGTAAGTGGGGTCAAGGGATGGGTGTGATCAGATAATGTCGGGTGAGTGGAGTGGTTAGGAGGTGATGGATGGGAGAGATTTGGGAAAAGGGGCGATATGCTAGGGGAAGGGATAGAAGTGACAGGTGGGTGGGTAGGAACTGATAGCGGAGAAATGGGGATAAGTGACGGAGTAGTTGGGGGCGCGCACGTACATGCAGGGAGTTGTGTAGGCGACATAAAATTATGCACTTCAGTTTGCCGAGATTGAAGGGAGACGTTGGTTGACTCAGATTTTTGAAATGGGAACTCAGTAGGGATAAAACGAACGTGCCGTGACACATAAACTCTGTCGGTAAGTGGGTCAAGGCAATAATAGGCAGATTGAGAAAGAGAATAACCAATAAAGACGCACGGTTTTGAACGAGACTCGAGTTTTGTAGTAGTATATGGACGTAACCACGGGTAGCATAAGCACCCAAACGACTTTAGTTTAATATAATTCGGGTCTTTTTGATAGAGACGAGAAAACGGAGTGTTATTATTTAGAGTAGGTGTGGGTAGACGATTAATGAGATAAACAACCGTTTGAAATGCATATGGCCAGAACTGAATAGGGACATTGGAGAAATGAAGTAAGGATAATCCAGTTTCAACAATGTGACAGTGACGACGTTCAGCCAAACCATTATGCTCAGGAGTATGGGGAGGGGTGGTGAAGTGAGAAATCCCATGCTGACTCAGATATGATTTTAGTTTGATATATTTGCCGCCATTATCTGTAAAGAGGGAAATGATGGGATGATGAAAATAATTTTCCACTAATTTATGAAATTGAGGAAAAATGGTGTGAACTTGAGATTTTTGTTTGAGTGGAAACAGCCACATGTAGCGTGAGTAATAGTCCACAAACAGTACATAGTATCGATAACCATTCACACCAACAGTACTAGTACTCCACACATCGGAGTAAATTAATTCTAGAGGTTTTGTAGCATGCATGGTATTAGTGAAGAATGGAAGTTTGGTGCTTTTATTAACTGAACAGGAATTACATGAATTAGAAGACGACTTAATACCCGCTAGGGGAATTTTATTTTGACAAACTAATTGACGAAAAATACGACTAGATGGATGACCAAAAATGTGATGCCACAGAGATGGCTCCTGAACTTGAGACAGATGTACTTGAGGTGAAACTGAGACTGGTGCATAATAAACGTCATTACGGTTCTCCCCGCGTAGAAGTGGCGCCCCCGTGATTTGGTCCTTAACAATAAAATGTGAATCAAAAAATTCAACAGAAACATGGTTAGTACGACACAATTTTGCAACTGACACGAGATTTTTATTGAGGCTAGGGACACATAGTATATTTGATAGGGACAAGGGCTTGGAGAGGGTGGGTAATGTAGTGTGACCAGCGTGAGTAATTTCAAGCATCTTACCATTCCCAAGTTGAACCTCATCCGGACCGCCATAATCTGAATAAGTGGGGAGTTGAGATACATCAGATGCCACATGATGAGAGGCTCCGCTGTCAAAGAGCCACGACTGATTCGGGTGAGATGCAATCGCTGAGGTATGATTGACATGTGGTGAGGCAGCCATAGAAATCCGATTATCTCTTAAAAAACGCTGGAGCTTCCGACAGACCCGTACATCATGACATGCATGGTCACAAAATTTGCATGTAATATTAGATGTGGGTCGGGCAGGTGTTCCACCCGAGGCACCTCTGCCACGACAATAGGAGGGAGTTCGCCGATCATAATGTTGGCGATCAGTGGGCCTAGAAGAGACTAGCGTGGCATTGACCGTCGGAATGAGGGCCTCGACGGCAGTAGCATTTTGTTGCAATCCAGTTTCATGTTCGAGCAAGATGTCTTGTAATTCCGCCAATGGTACTGCTGATGACCGGACCCGAATAGCAGAGGTAATTTCGCTATACTCAGATTTGAGACCATTTAGGATATTAATGACAAGATCTTCCTCAGACACGGGACACTGGGCGAGGGCCAAAGCTTCGGCAATGGATTGCATCTCGGCAAGGTACGTGGTGATGGAGTTTGACCCTTTCTTGGTGCGAGCAAGTGTTGTTTTGAGAGATATTATGCAGCCACGAGATGTGCTTGCAAAGGTGAGCAGCAGTTTATCCCATGCCTGTTTGGACGTGAGAGCTGATGAGATGACCGGTTGGATGGTGTCAGAACAGCTTCCGAGAAGTGCACTGATTATCATCTTGTCTTGGCGATACCAGATCCGGTAGCATGGATTTATATGAGTTTTGGCAGCATCTTGGAATGGATCTGGGACAGGGGTGGTACCATCAATGTACCCTTCAAGTCCTGATCCAATGAGGGCAGATTGGACTTGGCATTTCCAGACTGGGAAGTTATGAGATGTGAGTTTGATAGGGAAGTGATTTGTGGCGATGAGGGTGATACCAACGGTGTCTGTGGTGATAGCCATGGCGCAGGACCGAAAAAATGAAAGAAGCTCGTGGGAGATTCAGGCTCTTGATACCATGAAGAGTTTGAGAGAATAATGTTTTCTCATATTGCATTCTGTAGCCGAGTGGTAGTATATATACACAAGTATTAGATCTAATCTAGATGACTAACTCTAGGAGAATTATACGTATATGATCTAATCTAGATAACTGACTCTAGGATAATTACAAGTGTGAAGAGATAAATACAATAAATGTACATAATAATTTTATGATTTAATAGCTGGTTTATAGCTGATCAGAAGTTCCTTTTTAAGGACTCCTCTGACATTTTTTCCGGCGACATCGGGGCTCAGCACAAAAATTAAAATATGCAGCAAAGAAGGTCGCCGTGAACAGGCGCACCTCCTCATATTTTTCGTTTAATTTTCCAAGCACCCTCCATTTTTCCGGTTACTATTCATGCCTGTGGGGAGAAGAAGAAGGTTGGCAGGGAAGAGAAAGAAAGAAAAGAGAAAAGAAAGAAGAAAAGGGAAAAAATTCTGATGTGGCTTGCCACATGTGCGCCATGTCAGGCCACGTGTGCGCCACATCAGCAGGTAACATGCTGACCGGCCGAGTTACCTGCGAAAAGTCGGTTTTGACGAAAATTTCAAAGTAGGAGGACTTAATTGACGAAACTTAAAGTACGGGGCATATTTGACTTTCCGTACAGAGTACGAGGGCCAATTTGACACTTTTCTCTAGAACAATTGATAATAAGGAATTCGGTGTTTTTTGTTTTAGATTTTTTTTTAAAAAATAAACGTTAAAATGTAAAAGTTAGTTATGAAATCTTAATTTTAGTATTTGAATATACTTAAAAAAAATTGGGCTTTATTGACAAAAAAAATTCTAGGCCTAAACATCTCCATCAGTTGGATCTTCAGATTTTTTTTACAAATGCATTATTGGTGTCATATGAAAGATAATAAAAAAATATGAATTTTGATATATGTTTTTAAAAATAATAATAACACTTTAAAAATAAGATATTTTTAAAGTCCGAGTGGACTAAATTAACACTGATTTTCCGAGTTAAGGTACCTCTGAGTCCCACTTACGCAATCATGTATTCTTTACTCCCCCACTCACAACTTCATGTACTGATTTGACACTTCTCTTTAAGCATATCACTTGATCCAAGAGAAATGCGCACACATTTCAGAATTGATGACATTTGCACGTTGGTAGAAAAGTTTTACCCATAAAACTTTGAAGAATAAGAGATGTTGCCGTTGAGGATACATTTCAGCACTTTGATCATTTGCGACAACCGCTTGATCTTAAAGTGTTTCAGACCATTTCTGATTTATCTCAAAGGTTGGTGAGAACTAGAAAATATGACATCTATCTGCTTGTATCCCGAGTGATTACTCTTATTGTCAAACTTCCAGTATCTACGACTACTACTGAACGGTCTTTTTCCGCTATGAGCTTGGTTAAGACCACACTTCGCAACAAGATGGAAGATGAATTCCTTACTGATTGTTTGTTAGTGTATATTGAAAAGCAAATTGTCAAAAAAGATAATGTAGAATCTATCATTGAAGATTTTCGTGATATGCATGAAAGGCGTTCTAAGTTTTAATTACCCGGTTGTTTAATATTGTAGTTTTGAATATTACAAATGAATATTGGTATATCATTTTATTTTGATATGAAATTTTTGTATTTTATATGTCAATACTTGTATTATATTCCAGCCCCCATAGCACTAAAGTCCGGCTCCGCTCCTGATAGTATTTCATTATAATTTAGGTATATTGACAAACTTACATGCATGTCAGATCAGCCACGACTTTGATAATACTAAGGATGATTTTACTTAGACTTATTTTAGTCTAAGATCAAACTTCGATAATTATAAAATACATAGAAACTAGACAGGACGGAGCAGGATTGAAATGGGAGGGGGGCCGAGATAAAATTTAATTATTACTATATACTAGAGAATAATGATTTTGAATATATAGTAATAGTTTTGATTAAAAAGTGCATTTTGTGTAATAGAAAAGATAAAAAAAAGTTTGTTTCCCGCTTTTAACTCTAAAACGTTTAATTTATGTATAGACGTTTATTTGCAAACGCTGATACTAATTTTTTGAATTAAAAAGTTGAAATATTTTCTTAAGAAAATACACCCTTTATAGACCAACTCCAAATTTCCATTATCTTTTTTTAAAAAGAAATTTCCCCTATCTAGATTACATGAATAAAGTCATTTGCAATTAAAATTAAATTTAGACTTTGATTTTACTTTCTTGCTTAGTTGATACACCACACAACATGAATGATAAGCCTTTAAATGTTAGGAGCCTGTAATTCAATTGTGAGAATTGAAGGGCCAAAAAAAAATAAGCACTCCTACTAGTACTAAAAGAAAGTCTGGGGGGTGGGGGCATGGCCCCCTTGACGATGTAAGTTCCTTCGCCCCCTGTAGACATCTTACGAATCATACTAGTTCATAAAATTTCAATTGTTGGATCGATACACCCCTCTTCTGATTAGACAAGCTTGTTAGATCGATACACCCCTTTTCGGATTCGACAAACTTCCTAGTGGGTCACCCATCTTTGGGCTTTCTTACCCCGAGCTCGCTTAACTGCAGAGTTCTATGCTTAAATAGCAACCATATCTTTCTTAAAACCAATTGGTGATAAGGAAGTGGACACCCTCTATTTAACTCATTACTCTGTAGTCCCCAAGTCAAAGTAGATTCCTGTGGGGCACCCCCCACAGTTCACTACGGCAATGCAGCGCCCCACTACTGAGCGGTGGATGGACATGAGGGGTTGCACCACATCGTGGTGCCAACAGGTTGGGGGTTAGTCCCTGAATCAAATGGTGGTGTTGATCCCCCATAAGATCAACAATCACCCCTCAACACCAGCCTGGAGATTCACCTGTGACCTCGCTCTGATACCATTTATTGGATCGATACACCCCTCTTCGGATTCAACAAGCTTGTTAGATCGATACACCCCCTTTCGAATTCGACAAACTTCCCAGTGGGTCACCCATCATTGGGCTTTCTTACCCCGGGCTCGCTTAACTGCAGAGTTCTGCGCTTAAATAGCAGCCATATCTTTCTTAAAACCAATTGGTGATAAGGAAGTGGACACCCTCTATTTAACCCATTACTTTGTAGTCCCCAAGTCAAGGTAGATTCCTGTGGGGCACCCCCTACAGTTCATTACGGCGGTGCAGAGCCCCACTACTGAGCAGTGGATGGACATGATGGGCTGCACCACATCGTGGTGCCAACAGGTTGGGCGATTAGTCCCTGAATCAAAGGGTGGTGCTGATCCTCCATAAGATCAACATCAATCCACATAAAAACGTCTCAAGACACAAAAATATTATATATAGTACTCCCTCGTATCACTTTAGGTTTTTCTACTTTCCTTTTTGGGACGTATCAAATTAATTGTTTCATTTCTCTTTTGAAAAGAAGCTCACAAAAAAAAGTAGCTACAGTACCGCTACAGTATTGCTAAAGTACCGCTACCATACTAAAAATCTTACTTTTCATAAAGTGTACACTAATTATTTTAAACTACGTGAAAAAGCAAAGTGTGAGGGAGTACATAATTTAACCATAATACTCCCTCCGTCCTGAATAAAAGATGACGTTTGCTTTTGGCACGATGTTTAAGAAGACCAATTAATGGAATATGAAAGCCCTTTTATACCCTTTGTCCCTCTTTGGACCTTGTTAATCTACCGAAATGGGGGTAGTTCCCACTGACTAGACAAGTGAGCAGTACGAGGCAGTGGAAGTTGATTTTTTTACTACATGTGGCTATTAACCCTCCATTTCTTAATTAATTCAGCTCAAGTGGGAGGGAAATACAAAAGTGGAGGGAAACACAAATTTAAGAGAGAAAACATCAACACAAATTTTAAGTTTCAACTCCAATTAAAAGATGAGTCCATTACAGCAGTTCACAAACACCTTTATATAGGTCTCTCAAGTCATACAATATTGAGTCTCTATACAAAGCAAGATAGAACTTGAACGGCAGAGATAGAACTTGAACTGCAGAGATTTTATTAGTCTCATCTATCAATGGGAATCTGCGTAGGAGTTTAATTTATGTTGTTGCTGGCCAGTTTTCTTGTTCAAGGCAGTCCATTAACATCATTTGGAATGTTATGAAGAACCAACAACTGTTGAAAATTCATATTGATGTTAAGGCCAAGTACAAAGGCCGACCTAGGCAGATTGGTCCGTTGGAGATCTTCAAATTGCTTGATATTCCTCTACACAAAAGAACAAACATCAGAACCCTAGCAAAGTCTCTTGAAATGTCAAAGTCACAAGTGCACAGGATGGTGCAAAGAGGTGAAATCAGATCACATAACAGTGCAATAAAGCCATTTCTTACTGAGGAAAACATGAAAAAAGGTTAGAGTTCTGCCTACTCAAACGGAACCCTAGAAGTATTGGATTAACCCCAACCTTTGATGCATTCTACAACTACGTTCATATAGATGAGAAATGTTTTTTTTAAGTAAAACTACTCAAAACTACTACATGCACTCTGCTGAAATAGATCCGGCCATGATTTGTAAATCCAAAAGGTTCATTACAAAAGTGATGTTCTTGGCAGTTGTGGCTAGGCCAAGATTTGGTCCAAATGAAGAGGTATTATTCGATGGAAAAATAGGGATTTTCCCTTTCACATTCATTGAGGCAACAAAGAGGGCATCCAAGAATAGAGTAGCAGGTGTGCCTGAGACTAAACCTATGTTATCTATCACCAAAGACATTACAAAGGTTTTCCTAATTGAAAAAGTGGAGCCAGCTGTTAAATCTAGGTGGCTTATTCATTGAAGCAAAACTATTTTTATTCAACAAGATAATGTCAAACCTCACATTAACGCATCTGACCTAGATTTTAAGGTAGCTGCAGAAGCTAATGGGATTGACATTCATTTAACATGTCAACCCCCAAACAGTCCTGATCTAAATATTCTAGATATAGTTTTTTTAATGCCATCCAATCATTGCAACACTAGTCTTCCCCAAAACCAGTTATTGAATTGGTTGAATGTGTTCAAGATGCATTTCAAAAGTTAGAGGCAAAAACTTTGAATGATGTGTGGCGTACTCTACAATGTTGTATGACTGAAATAATGAGGACGAAAGGGAGCAATGTGTACAAGATACCACATATTGGAAAGAAAAGATTGGCCAAACAAGGAATTTTACCTACAAGTGTTCGACCAGATGCAACCTTAATTGAAGAAGCCTTGGATCACATAAATGGTGGGGGCTCACATGATGTATGTGAGTCTGAACTAGACCAATTCATATGTGAATATGAGCACCATCTTCACATATGAACTGATCAGGGACATAATTTTGAATACTCATCATTATAGATGCAGTGTGTTTTGAATATAGATGCACCATGTTATGTGTAGATGCAATGCAGTTTGAATGCAGTCTAGTATAAATGCATTGTTTTTTGAATACTGTTTAGTATAGAGTAGTATGTTATGAATGTAGATGCACCATGTTATGTATAGATGATGTGCATTTTTAATTCAGTCTAGTATAGATGCATTGTTTTTGTATACTTTTTAGTATATAGATGCAGTATGTTTTGAGTACAAATCCAAGTTGTATTGTGCATTTTTGAATACCGTTTAGTTCAGATGCAGTTTATTTTGAGTATAAATGCAGTATATTTTGAGTACAAATGCAGCTTCTTTGTTGGTGTTACAGTCTCAGAATAGACCTTTTACTTTCATTGATCAATTGAGAGCTTAATAGTAGTGCCTACAAGGTTGAGAAAAATGGAAATTCAGGAAAAGATTTGAATTATCTTAAAACAGTTAACGTTGTAGTCCAAAAAAGAGTTTTGGGTATCCTACTTGTGAAGTAAAGCCGATAAAAGTTATCAATAGATCGTTTCTCAGGAAGAGAAGGAACATGGTGTTCAAAGGAGTCTTCGACAATGGCATGTTCAAGATCTTCAAGATCCATGCCTGAATTCAGATCTGCCATAGATGTTTAACAAATAAAAGAAAACATTAAAACCCTAATTGCATGAATCCATACATCAACACACATGGGTAGATTGATTTAAAACTTACAGTTTTCTTGGTCAGCCAAACGAACTCCAATGGTAAAAAATTAGGAGGAATTGAAGAGAGCAATTGAATAAAATCGTGAGAGAAGATGAACAGATGGAGAGAAAGAATGTTTTTCCTCGACATTGAGTTCTGCACATGGAGGGTTAGAGGATTAGTACGGAGTATACGAGAGTGGCAATTAAGTAGTGGGTGGGTAATTAATTTTATCTAATTAAATGTAAATGTGGGTGGATGGTGTGAAGGGGATTTATGGCAAAACATCTTAAAGTAGTTTCTAAAAAGGAAACATAAAGGAGTAAATATGACGTCCCAAAAAAAAGTATAAAGATTCATATGGGATGGAGGGAGTACAAAATATTTGATATCGAGTACATTTTAAATCCAAAAATGATGTTTATACCCACTCTTATACCCACCCATTTTTGTGAAGGATTTTTTTTGTCTATTAGTTCCGTTCACAGACAATTTTTGTTTGTGCAAAATTTCCACAAACAAAATAACACATGTTTTGTCTGTGAACCGAATTTATAGACAAAAAAAACTTTCACAAACATGGTGGGTATAAAGATGGGTTCACCAAACATTTTAAATGAGAGTTAATGCACATTATTTATATTTTATTACTCCCTTCGGTTCTAAATAAAGTTCAGTGATTGACTTCACACAAATTAAGGATATAAATTTGACTTTACCGTAGAGTACACTGTTTGACACTATTTGGCACTGTTTTGCACTGTTTTGATGTAGATAATTTGCCAAATAAGAAAAGGAGAAGAGATGTGAACTTTATTTTGGACCGACCCAAAAAGGAAAATGTTAACTTTATTTAGGACCGGATGAAGTATTATATTTATACATCACAATGTTTGGCTTGTAAAAGTCACTTTTGACACGAAATTGGACAGTCAAGATTCACTATGCATTTCGGTTTTATTCCATTATAAAGTCAAGGCAGTCGGTCCATTAACTACTTTGAAGTCTGAAATTAAAACCTCGTTTCTTTCACTCTTCTATAGTAGTACACCTGGGATAGCACAGTGTGCAACTCCGTTCGTTCAGATTGACCAGCTTCTGCACTGCTTCAACATCTAGATGTATATAAATACTCCGTCTTACCGAATAGTCCACCGAAATAATCACTCCTGAATTATCTATTCCATCACTTTCAAACGTCACCTTCCTCCATCTTCATCTTCTTATCCTCAGGCGGAAGCTGAAGTATGGCCGTGCCTACGGCGACAATGGATGTCGGGAACGACGGAGTTGCCGTGATCACCATCACAAATCCACCAGTCAACGCGTTAGCGGTTCCCAGTAAGTCACTGATCTGTAGCTATATCTCTGTACATATGGCAAGTTTGCGTGTACGATGGACTTGAATTAATTATATTTTTTGAGCTGTGGTGCAGTAATTAATAGCTTGAAGGATTTGTTCACGGAGGCTGCTGCCAGAGACGATGTCAAAGCCATTGTTGTGACGGGTGAATTTCCCTATTCATAATACCGTTATAGATTTTGGTTCAGCTAGTTCGCGTGAAGTCTACCGATAGTGAAATCAGAATGTGTTCATGGTCAACAAATCAACAATCTGAATATCTGATTCTGCAAATAGTACAACGACTTCGTTATATTATATAAATAACTTCATGTTTTTTAGGAGCTGCTAAATAAGCTAAAGTTGAGCCAAAACTTACCAAAAAATGTGTTTATCAGGAGCTGAGATAAACTGATGAGAGTGACAGTATCGTGTGACTGCAACTGGACTTTATTACTGTATTTTGATTTGTAGGGAAAAATAGAGCACTCATTTTTAGTTTCTGATCTACAGCCCAAGTTGCTTTTTTTTCTTTTTTCGAATGGGTTACTTATTACTGCACTTCCTATACAGATTCTGTTTTCATTCTCCACTTTTTGTATTCCAGGAAGTGGTGGGAGGTTCTCTGGTGGTTTTGACATCAACGTTTTTGAACAAGTTCACAAGAATGGTATAGTTACTTTCTAGTTTCTATGTTGTTTTATTCGCATCTGTAGTTGTTTTTAATCCTGCTTGTATAATCCAATGAAATTGTTTTCTCAGGGGATGTTTCTGCACTACCTGATGTTTCTGTTGAACTTGTTGTCAACCTGATTGAAGGTGAGTGCCTAATTTCATACACTTTGTTATGCCTATATGGGCAGCCTCTTTGTTCTGGCTTTCTTATAGTCTTATACTCTTATCTAGCTATTTGTGGTATCATAATTTATATCTTACTCGTACCTGCATCATTTCAGATGGGAAAAAGCCTGCTGTTGCTGCCATACAAGGCCTTGCCCTTGGAGGTGGCTTAGAATTGGCATTGGTGTGTTTATATCCCTAAGAAGCATTCATACATAAGTAATGTGTTAACATGAATATCAATAACTATTTTCCTAGCCCCTGATTTTCCTTATATCAGGGATGCCATGCTCGCATTTCTGCACCAAGAGCTCAACTTGGCTTGCCAGAGCTTTCCCTTGGGGTTATCCCTGGCTTCGGAGGTACAACTACTTTATGTATGTTTAACATTTTTTGAGATATTCAAGTTCATTTTGATATCATGTTGAGTTTTGCATCTCCTTTTAAGGCACACAACGACTTCCAAGGCTTGTGGGATTGCCTAAAGCTGTTGAAATGATGCTGGTAAGTATCCCGAGCGGCAGGTCACAGTATTATTTCCTAATTTGTGAAGTGATGAAACTATTGCCATTGATGCACACGTTTTTGAATTTGGCTCCATAAGTGAAGTGCATAAAGTGATGATTTAGTGCGTAAAAGGTGCAATGGTCTGGGCAGGGAAGGAATGTCATATATAGTGTGTCCTGTTAGTGATATATTATATGTACATTGATGTATATTCAACAATGCTGGCTGCAGACTTCTAAACCCATATTATCTGAAGAAGGGCAAAAATTAGGTCTTATCGATGCAATTGTCTCCCCAGCAGAACTGATTAAAGTATCTCGACAGTGGGCACTAGATATCGCAGGAAGGCATAAACCCTGGATGCGATCCCTTCATAGGACTGATAAATTATGTTCCCTTTCAGAAGCACGTAATATTCTCAAGGATGCCAGGCACCAAGCAAAGCAGACTGCACGCAACTTGCCTCAACACCTGGTTTGCCTTGATGTAATTGAAGAAGGCATAGTTCGGGGAGGATACAGTGGAGTTCTAAAGGCACTTTTTTTTTAAAATTCTCTCCAATGGAACCTTTTTTTTTGTTTAGAGGACCTTGTTAATTTCACTTTTTTTCCCAGGAAGCCAGAGATTTCAAGGAGATTGTATTGTCAGATACTGCAAGAGGGCTTGTTCACTTTTTCTTTGCGCAAAGGGCAACGACAAAGGTAATCTAGATGCCTAAGAAGTATGAACATTTATAGTGCATCAGGGAAATTGTAGAACACAAGAGCCCCAATTAGATTGTAAGCATATTTTTTTATCAGGAAATATTTAGAGAACAAATTATCAGAAACATGGTATATCAATATTTTAAATGCAGTGTTTATACTTTTATATATTTTCTTTTCCCTTCATCTACTATCCAAGGCATTAAATATAGTATTGACCTTTACAATGTTCAAGGTGTTGCTAGACACTTGTACCTATTCAGCAGTGGGGTTACCGACTTCTTTTATTCAGAGTTTCTACAGGTTTTAAATTTGGTTAACATTCAACCTGGACAAGTCTGAATAAGTGACAACCTAGGTTGCCCCTCCAACCCAATGAAAAATATTTACCTCCTTGTGAACAGGTCTGAATAAGGAAGCTTAGCCCTAGCTCGGAATGTAAGACCAAATGATTTTCTTTAAGTCTTTGATTGTGATACGATTCCATTGTGTTTGCCAGAGTTGTGTAATGATTTTTTAACCTCTGTGCCTATTTGTTGTGTATGAGAAGTTATTACCCAAACAGTTTTGAGTAATTGGACTTTTTATTTATCCATATTTCATTTCCATTAATATTTTCATCACGGTATGGAATGTTTGTGAATCCATTTCTCCCATGTTACTCTACTTATCTTTTGTGATGGCTATTTATTTGTGTTCAGTCCTATGAGGGATTTTTTTCCAGTTAACACATGCCTCACAACCTTTTTGTTCTTATCAATAATGGAATAGGTGCCAAATGTCACTGACATTGGTCTCAAACCAAGGCCGGTGAAGAAGGTTGCTATAATTGGTGGAGGTCTAATGGGATCTGGGATAGCTACAGCACTTATTCTGAGCAATATTTATGTGCTTCTCAAGGAAATTAATGCTGATTATCTTCAAAAAGGGTTAAAATCCATAGAAGGTAAATGGATATAATATTTTTGTTGGGTATTAAGTATGTTGGATTACTATAGAAACTAATTTTTAATTTAAATTTCCTCTGCTTTGAATCCCTACCCAACTGCCTACCCCCAGCCCACCCCAGCCCAGATCCAGTTCTGCCTCCCGCAACCACAACTGGCGACAGTGGCGGGTCTAGAAAGGTTGCTTATTGGAACTTGGGAGCATATCCTCGTATAACATGAACATTTATTTTATCCCCCAAATATCTAACTAGAGCTTAATTATGTGATAATAACTTTTTTAGGATCGATTTTCAACAATACACACACACATATATGTATTGGCGCTATTTATTATGTGATCAAATTCATTTTTTATGATTATCTAGATATTTTTTCCCTAAATAAATAAGTTATTTATGTTTTGATATATAACATATGAGTATTAGGACAATAAAAATTACTATTATTACATTAATATATTATTTAGTCTTTTCTATGGGTCATCCGGAAGGCTGCGTACATCCAACCCACTCTTACTTCTAGGTGGGAGCCTTTGTGGCACTGGGGTAATGATAATTATGACATTAATATATTATTTAAAATAAAAATGAAAAAAATATGTTGTTATCTTTCCGAATAAATCTTATCTTTTCGATGAGCTCCAATTTCCATTTAGTAATTAATTTTAGCTCTCTTGAGATCCCTCAAAAGTTTATATTTTTTATTCATTTAAGTTTAGGTGATCTAACACACTTTTAGTCATCCACATCACACAATTGTTATTGGGGGCTAGCACATAATTTTATTGAAGGAAAGTTATCTCTTGTAGGAATAAAATTATCAAGATTATAATAGTGTTGTCTTCCGGTGACTGCTGCACAAAAGCGTTGCCGGTGACCGCCAGAACAAATTAACTAAGAACTCCTTAAACAAAAAATTCACTATTTTTTGGTTTGAGAATATGATGTAGTAAAGCAAAATGACTCACTACAGATGTCCACACTCCTTTGTTATAAAGCAATAGTCAGTTCATGCAATTTTTGACGTGATCTTCATCATAGGGGAAACAGTCTTCCTGTGCTTTAGTATAGGAGTAAGACTGCGTACATCTGATCCCCTTACCCCACCGTTGGAGGGAGCCTTTGAGGCACTTGGGTAATGTTGTTGTGTTTTGTTGGTAAACAAAGAATATTTTGAGATCACTAGATGGTCCTAAAAAGTTCTCCGGTTTCAGTTTTTTTAAATTTGTTGTTTAAGTTGCGAGGAATTTTCCAGCAGTCATAGTGAAAGTTTCATGGCGGTAGTGACATCAGTACCGGCAATATTGACACTGCCAATAACTAGTAGTGACATAAAAAACTCATAGTGACATTCATAGTTTTCCAGCTTAATTACTTTTTTTTTTCGCAGGCAATTTAATTGCTTTGTTATCATTTTTTTTAGTTGGGCTTGAATGTAGTAATATAAGGAAAAATTCAAGAAGAAACTAATGCTGGATCTATTTGAAAAGATAAAGTTCTCCTTTGCTTTTAGAATCTTACACGGGGTCTCCTTAATTGGGCAGAAAATGTACTGTTATTGGTATCAAGGAAAAAGTTGCCTCAACATAAAGCCAAGATAGCCCTATCATTACTTCAAGGTGTATTGGATTACTCTCAATTTAAGGACGTGGATATGGTTATTGAGGTACGGGTTGTACTGTTTTTGTAATGGCAAAGATGTGCTGAGATGACATTTAATGCTGTTTAAATATAATCTTTTTTATCATGTCAAATCTATAATCAAGTTGCAAATGGATTTGCATCATTGTTATTATTATCTGCTTCAAAAGAAAATTAAATACTTGTTTTTCCTTGATACATTTCTAAACTAAAGGATTTGTTCTTAACATCCGTGTTGTACACATTATGATAATAATAATAATGACTCACCTTGGTTACAGGCAGTGATTGAAAATGTTCCTCTAAAGCAAAAGATTTTCAGTGAAATAGAGAAGGCGTGTCCTCCTCATTGTATACTGGCATCCAACACATCTACCATAGACCTTAACATAATAGGCGAGAAGACAAAATCTCAAGATAGGGTTATAGGAGCTCATTTCTTCAGGTTTAGTATCTGTCCCCTTCTTATTCATTGTTTGTGATAATGAGAGGTTTAGTGATTCATCACACTGCATAAAATTACTTCTTTTGAAAAAAGCGGGAGAAAAATATATTTTGTACTGGCTTTGCATTGTGGCTGTGGTGAGTATTATTATTTAACAATTTTGTTTTGTTTGGAGGGGTAATTATTTATGGCTGCTTTATCTGTTTCTCTTATTTTTTATTCTTTTATGCTCAGCCCTGCTCATGTTATGCCACTGTTGGAGATTGTACGGACAGAAAAGACATCACCTCAAACAATCATTGACCTTATGGCTGTTGGTAAAGCAATAAAGAAAGTCCCTGTTGTGGTGGGGAACTGTACTGGCTTTGCTGTAAACAGGACCTTCTTTCCATATGTTCAGGGAGCACATTTTCTTGTTCATCTCGGAGTTGATGCTTTTAGGATTGATGCCCAGATTTCAGATTTTGGCCTTCCTATGGGTCCATTCCAGTAATTTTCTTTCATTCATATCCGCATCTCTCAATTTTTTTTACAAGAGGAGGGATTTGGGCTGTGGACATACTTTACTTGTGAGTATGTTAAATAAGTTTTGTATTAGAAATGAAAAAAATGTTTATTACCCTTTTTAAATGTTAAATATGTTCATTCCAAAGAAGAGTTTAAGCAAAATTTACGAGACTTAACTTGTTTCAACTTTTTGTGGGGAATATTTACATTTAACCCAAGGAGTAGTTTTTATTTTTGTAAAATAAGGCTCTTATTTATGAAAATAAGTTTTGCAGCATGACTCCTTTTTGTGGGACGTAGGGAGTAATTGATATATAGAAGCTTGAGTGGTCTCTGAAGTTATACAAATGGTTTGCTCATCCATTTTATTTGAATGATGATCAGTGTTTTGCTTGGTTGAACAAACTTCAATGAATTTTCTGTTTTGCAGGCTTCAGGATTTAACAGGGTATGGGGTAGCTGTTGCTGTAGGGAATCAATTTGGTGCTGCTTTTTCTGACCGTATATTTAAGTCTCCTTTGGTTGACCTCCTCATTAAAAGTGGTCGAAACGGTAACCTATGTACTTGTTTCTGCTGTGGTCTTTTACTTACAATTACTACTATGTCAATTTTGATACTTTCATTTATAGGTAAAAGTAATGGAAAAGGATACTACATTTATCAGAAGGGTATGAAACCAAAACCGGATCCATCTGTGCTTCCAGTTATAGAGGAGTCTAGAAAGCTAATTAATATTATGCCTGGAGGGAAGGTACCGCTTCTCCATCTGTTGCATTCTAAAATTTTTATCATTTTCATTTACCCCAGTGCTGCAAAGGCTCCCACCTACGGTGGGGTAAGGGGGGTCGGATGTACGCAGTCTTACCCCTGTACTAAAGCACAGAGGGATTGTTTCCGGATGACCCATAGTGAAAATCGCGTCCAAAATTGCATGGACTGACTGCTGCTCCATAACAAAGAAGCGCAGACAGTTTAGTGAGCCATTTTGCTTTATTCTATCATAATCTCAAGCCAAAAAATAATGAATCTTTGGCTCTATTGCAAATGATGGAAAAATTCTAAAATTTTTATAAGCTTTCTAAATTCCCTCAAAACAGCTACTAAATGATACATGCTCAGAAATTTAAAGAGTCATTTCACTAATAATCTCAGAAATTTACTTTCAGCCAATATCTGTGACCGACCAAGAAATAGTTGAGATGGTTCTCTTTCCCGTTGTGAACGAGGCATGCCGTGTTCTTGACGAAGGTATGGTTGTTCGGGCTTCTGATCTTGATGTTGCATCTATTCTTGGAATGAGCTTCCCCTCTTACAGGTTATTACAATCCCCTCTCTGCTTAAACATGCATAAAAAATAGTTAACCTATCTGATTGGCCGATGTAACCGGGTACATATCCTTTTTCAATCATTTTCTTTTTGTAGGGGAGGGATTGTTTTCTGGGCTGATACTGTTGGAGCTGGCCATATATATAAAAGCCTCAAGAAGTGGTCAGAGTTATATGGTGACTTCTTCAAGCCCTCAATTTTCTTGGAAGAAAGGGCACTCAAAGGCATTCCACTGGTAAGAATATTAAGTGCTCATCTGGTGCTGTATGTTTGGGAAAATGCCAAGGGGAAAAATGCTGAAGAAAGTTGTTTTTCTTGTGTTTTTTCTGTGGATGCTATTACATATACTTAGATTTCTGTCTTTATAAAATAGAAAAAAAAATGATTCTGAACAAGTATCCAAAATACATTATTGAGTAACCTGTCTTGTATTTTTGGAGTTCCAAACAAAACCTTGGACTATCCGTGGAGTTTGTTTTTTTTTAAACTAAGCCAAAATATCTTGAAATGCAGAGTGCTCCTGGTGTACCAACCTCTTCTTCCGCTTCAAGATCGCGTATGTAGACACCATTCCAACCATATGGATTGCACCATTGAACGTGGCAGAGAAATGCATACATAATTGGTGTTTGCCAACCTAATAAAATTATGTGTTGCGCTCCTTGGGGATAGAACACAACTTTTTTTGTTTGTTTTAGTTATATGTTAAATTAACAAATAAATAATGAAACCTGGTATATTTTATTTGGGAAAAAAATGTTCATCCAAATTATTTTGAGTTACTTCTCCTCGATTGTCATTTAAAAGTTGTGTAAATTTTTGTTGGGTGGATAAAAAGATCTGTGCACTCCGCTCGAGGCATTGCATATTTGCATCTCTTGTTGAAAGGCTGTTTGGATTTATAAAAGGGCCTCAGTGAATAAGGGCCAAGTCATATCCCCAACACACATGTAAATATCGATGGGTAAAATGCACCAAACACCTCCATGTTAAATCATACATGTTATCCCCTTGTGTTTTTGAAAATACACAAAACCCTTTATGTTTTTGAAAATACACAAAACCCTTTATGTTTTGTAGAATCTTGCACAAAATCCTTTAAAATGGTGCGTGTGATACACTTGCTATTTGGTGTGATTTATTATCAAATTTCAGCTTCTTGAGCTACGTAAATGTCAATTTTACCCTTTTGCATGAAATGGACAGATCTCATTTTTTGACACTCGCTATTTGGTGTCAATTATTTGTATACGTAAATGTATATATGTGCTACACTTTGAGGGTATAACTAGCTTTTAAAAGTTATAATGATATTATTAATCAAATATATTTGATTAACATTCAAATCGAATATCATGATATTCGTATTTGTATTTGATAACAATTCGAATCAAATTTAGTATTCTTATTTGTATTTGAAATTTTCGAATTAGAATCGTCTTATACGAATTCAAATCTCGAATAGAGAACAAATTATTTAAGCGATAGAAGTACTTCTAATGACATCTAAGTTGTTTAAAGTAATACACAAACACCCAAATATAAACCCTAAACTGTAACCGCAAGCAAAACTTCATAAATTAACTACAAATACAACCCAAATCAACAGAATTGGTAGCAAGCTGCTCTGAGTTTTACCTTCACATAGATTAAGTAACTTATGGAGTTGAAGAATGAGTACAAAATGGGGAAATTAAAAAGATTATTTGTTACCCTACCTCATCTCTGTTCTTATTCTTCCTGCTCACGGTGGCATTTTGGATGGTTGAATGGTGTGGGTGGGTTTCAATTAGGGGTGGATTCGGGCCGGGCATAGGCTCGGTCGGGCCGCCGGTTCGTATCACATGGGCCCGGGACCAGCCCAAGGGTTGGACGGGTCCGGTTCGGGCCGGGCCACCCGCCCGGGTCACGGGTCGGTTAAATTTTTTGTTTTTTTAATTTATATTGGGTGGGTTTTAATTTGTAATTAAAAGGGGTACAAGTGGAAATTTAGAAAATACAATCAACCATTAATTTTTTTTCTGCATACCGGGAGAGTGAGCATGTTTTATCAAAACTGAAGGGAGTTTCATTTTTTTTCAAAAAGACAAGGGGATTTGGTGCATGTTTACCCAAATATCGTTTAATGCATGTTTTATTACACCAGGGGATTTGGTGCAATTTACCCAAATATCGCTTATATTTTATGGCGGCCCCCAATGTGCCTATAACAGCAACCAGAAAGCGTCAACGGAGAGTCACGAATCGTTATAGGGAATGTATAGTAGTCATTATTGAATCTACTCGCATTTGAGGAGTCCGATACACCAAAGGTCGAAAAACTCAAATCTCTAAAGTAGCTATTGTGGGTGGAATTGGTAGAAGTTGCCAAACTTGTTAGAAGTTGCCAAACTTGTTTGTGCGTATAGACAACTTTGCCACTTTTTAGATAAATTGTTGGTATGCACAACAGGTAAAATAGGGAATACAAAAAAATGTACAAAAATATGTACAAATAGATTTTTTTCCATTTGTTAAATTATCAACAAAAAGAGCATTTTTTGCAACTTTATTATCTCCAAAATAGCAAACGTTGCTAAGGTTAGATAATTTAGTGTTTCACCAAAAAACTTACTCCATTTGTCCCTTAAAATTCTTCCCGACTTGACTTGGATCGTAGTTTAAGAAAGTGAGAATAAAATGAAAAATGTGTGCTTGTGAATTTGTGATTGAGTAAGAAAAGGTGAATTGGTGTTAGTTGCACAAAATACACTTTCTAAAAAGTGAAACGAGATTTTTTTTGAAACGTACGTCCCAAAAAGGTAAGTGGAAAGAATTTTAAGGGACCGAGGAAGTATCGATAATTATACGAATTAATAATTACTGTACAAATGAATAAGAGGTCTATCTTTACTTAACATTCAGATTTGTATATGCGGTACTTCGACGAGTTTTGCAATTGATATTGAAAATCATATTTACAAAGACCACGCTATTACATTACTATAGATCAGATGCACAATATAGATGTGACACTATTGATACTCGATTAGTATACGTTTGAGAAAACACGTCTTTTTTGGAACAATTAAAGTTGAAGCAATACATAATTCCTTACTTTTATTTAATAATTTTGTTTTGTTTAGTGGTACACCTAAAAAATTTAGAATATATTTTTGGAACAAAAGTGTAGATTGAAAAGTTTAGATTGAAAGGTTCATAAATACATATTTAGAAATTGCCCTAAATAGGACTAAAAACATTTGTATATTCTGAAATAAGACTATCATCATCATGTTTTGGCAGTACCAATCTTTAGACATGACAGTATTTTCCAAACTTGATACGAGGTATAATTTTGATGACAATCTTATTATTAAAAGTCAATCTTATTAAATTTGTAGTTAGAAAATTAATATTTTTTACAATGTTATTGTAGTACATTAAAAAATTAGATGTTTAAACAATAGCTATAGTGAATTCAAGTTTCTTTTTCTAATGAGGGCCTAAAGACACCACTTTCGTAATAAATAATAACCCAAAGGTTAAAAGTGGTATAACTTCACCAGATTCCTATAACTGAAGGACCCAAATACAATTTCCTCTTATTGAAATTTGTCTCTGCAATTTAAGTTTCAACTATGCATCTCTCAACCGTTTTCTCCAGGGGGGTGGACCTTTTGGTCTTGTGTTGCAGAAATGACCACTTCAGATGGGGAGGGGTCATCAAGCTTACCGTTGCAGTAGGTTTCCTTTTGGTTTCGTGCTTCCGCAGCATTGCCATTTCGGCAATCTGATTCTGAACCTCGTGCCATTGAAGAACACCGTGATTCTACATAAAAGAATGTGAAATTCTTGAGTGAAAAAGAAGTGAAAGTGATTGATTAAGGAATATGACCGAGTGAAAAAAATAAAATGACTCGACAGTCATGAGAGAAAGAGTGATTTTTTCACTAAATCATTAAGAAAAAGAAACTTGCCTTTTATTTCTCCCAATGCAATAAGCCTGTTGAGGCAATCACGAAATTTTGTCAAAACAATGGTTTCCTGCTTTTCATAGGCTTCCGTCATGCTTTGCCCACGACGCAACTGGGAAGACACCGTTTCCTGTTCATCACACATCAGTGCCAATGTTCCTGGAGACAATGGCCTTACTACAAAGACATTGGGATCATCTGCACTTTTCTTTTCAACATGGTTCTCGGTGGAACATTGATCAGGTAAAGCCCTTCCCACAGAAACTCTTACATTATCTAATGTGTCCTGAGGTGAGGCAACCATTGTTTCTCTAAGCTCTTCTGCTTGCTTCCCTCTTGCATTTTTTTCATCTGTAGGCAAATAAATTAGAAGAACAATATATGCAATGGAAAATCACCGCCAGAGATGACAAATTTCACAAGTCGGTTGGCCTCTTATTTTTTCTCTTGAAAAAAGGAAAATTCATTTTATACCACTGTTTATGTTTGTGCAGTGGGAACTGGCAAGTGTCAGCTCAACTATGTTACTACTGTTCATTTGACATTTTCATTTAATCATCATTATTACCCCAGTGCCGCAAAGGCTCCCACCTACGGTGGGCTATGGGGAGTCGGATGTACATAGTCTTACCCTTGACTAAAGCACAAAGAGACTGTTTACGGATGACCCATAGTGAAAATCGCATCGAAAATTGCATGGACTGACTGCTGCTTCATAACAAAGAAACACAGACAGTTTAGTGAGCCATTTTGCTTTATTCCATCGTATTCCCAAATCCTAAGCCAAAAAATAGTGAGTCTTTGGCTCCATAAACCGTCATTTTCATTTAACTGAACCAAGGAGTAGTATGGAATCTAGTAGAATTAATTTACATGCAAAATAAATGGATGTGTCTACCTGCAAGCATTTTAGCAGCTTCTCTTGAACAGGAGACCAAGAATGAACAAACTTCCTTCACATCCTCTGGTTGGATGATGTCTGCCAATAAGGACCTTCAGTAGTATGGAGTAATTGAAATAGTTAGTATGTGTTTGGATAACGCTTTTGGAATCACTAAGATTATGTTTCGAACTAGGAAAATGGTAGGAGATAAAAAACGTGCAACAGTAAATTGGTTTTCCATTGCATTTCCCAAGGTAAAAGATTTTGCATATTTTTAGTTTTCTAAGTCTTCATACAGCAGAATTATATCAAAAATAAGCTCTGACAACATCTAAAATTTATTTATTGAGTTTGACCCAATAATTTTATCCCCACCCCACAGTTCTTTTCAAACTTCTCATCTATATCCCTTCTTATTTACTTTCCCTAGCACTTCCCTAGTTCCGAATTCCAAATGAACCGTAGAGCACTTTTGGATTTTCAAATGTGTAACTGACCTTTCAAAAGCTGTTCGTTCATTTTTGTGTGGATGAGAAAGTAGTTACCAAACTTTCTCAAAGTCATTTGGCAAACAGTCTGTTTATCGAAAGAAATTTTGTTAGTTTCGAAAAAGTTATGTAAATAGGTGTATACAGTATTCTTCTGTCCCATTTTACTGGTCTTACTTTCCTTTTTGGGTTGTCCGAAAATACGTGTCATATTTTCTTTTTTGGAAAGAAATATGTGGTTGACATCATTTCACTTTATCATACTCAAATCTTAACCACAACTTTTACTTTTTCAACCACTTTATTAATAATTGTGCCAAACCAAAAAAAGACGCATGAAATGGGACAGAGGTAGTACATTGTTAGAAAAATAAGGCATATTCTTTTTGCCTGTTTGATAGTTTCAAGTATGGAAAATAACTCAAAGTGGTCCATCAAAAGTAAAAGTTACTTTCAGATAATTGTGACAAACTGACCTTTACAAAATTTCAGTAAGCACTTTAAAAAATCAAAGGAACTGTTTGAAATCCAAAAGTATTTCGACATCCCAAAAGTGGAATCGAAACACATAATTAGTCTACTGGGAACGTTCAAGGTCCAAAGGGTTTTTTGGTGCATTATTTTCTGTACCTGTACGCAAATTTTGATGGGCCTAGTGCCGCTGCATTACTACCAACTTGGGCACTGGGAATTGAAGGCATTAAAGCAGGTTGAACAGGACCTTTACTTTGGTTGCTCTGAAAAATGAAAAAAAGAAAATAAATTATTTCCCAGTAAACAAGCAAAATGAGCAACTCAACAACCAGTATTATACAACTTCGGATCTGCATTTGGCATTTCATCTAACCGGAAACTGAAAATGCCATAACCCACCTGCGGGAACTGCGCGAATGCATCAATAGGAAATTTCATTGTTGAGCCAGTAAATAACTCATGGACTTCTCTTTTCTTTGCTACGGGAGGAGATCCAAAACCAGAGGTTCCAATGGCACCAGTTATAACAACATTTGCCCGCTGAAGATATGCCAAGCTGTTGGGATTCTCTCCACGGAAGAGTGCCTGCCTCTCTTCACTCCCTTCAACATTTTTGCAGTGCATGCATTTGCAATTTTCTGAACAAAGAATGTTGGCTTGGAAACATTCACAATACTTTTTAAGGCACCCTGATTTCTTGCAACGGCATCCTTTATTATGCTTTGCCAAGACCAAACAATCCCCAGCTTCCTCCTAAAATATATACACCACAAAGTATAATCAGATAGAAAAACTTATATTCCACAAAGAGGTTGAAATTTACAAATTAATTACCAATTCATTTCATTTGGGCTGTGCTTACCTTAATGTCCCGAACTCCATTAGGACTGCTAGCAATTTTAGGTCTGAATGCTTTTAAATTGCGATCCAAAGTAGCTTCAACAGCTTCTCGTCTGGCAGCTTCATTTTCAACATTGTTGTGACAATTTTCGCAGTTACACCCATCACAATATATGCCAGACGCAAAGCATTCACAGTATCTAGACATAAAATATCAGAATCAGAGCATTAAGATATATTTCATATAAGATATTTTTTTTTTTAATTTTTTAACACAGATTCCATGGATCAACTGTTATCAAAATGAGGACAAAAGGTTGGTACAATGGAACATAGTGTTCATGTTTTTAGAATAGCACATATAATTGTGTACTTTATCAACAAGATTAGAAATAAAGCTCCAATGTGGTGAAGTTACCTTAGTTCTTAGTGTGCAGAATATGCATATAAGCAACACATATAAAGCACACTGCATATCTTTCCATGGTGATTTTCCAATATGCCATAGCCGATACTTAATAGTTTAAACAGAACCACTGTATGGTTTTGTTAAACCAAAGCCCACTGCCCTCTTTGGCAACAAAAAAAATGTACAACTTAAGTATGTTGCAAATACCAATTACTTCACAAACAGCAACGTAAATTTGTTCAATAATCAGTAATCACCATAGTTGCCATGACGTATACTAAGTGTCGACTAGGCAAGGCTTAGGCGTCCAGGCGGTGGATAGCACTTGTCATGGATGGCCGCCTCGCTTGAAGAGCGCCGAACATGGAATGGCATTGCTTAGACGTCAACTAGGCATTCATAGGACACCCATTCTGGTTTCTTCCCGTATCTATTTTGACCAAGCAATCCAATTCACCAAGTTTTAATTTTCTTTCTTACTTTTCTTCTTTTTATCTTCCCTTTTCTTCACTTTCATTAGTTTGTTAAGCTTTGTAAACTTTTATGATTTTTACTTCATCTCTTTACATGTCAATCACAATTATTACATCACTATTTTTTGCTAAGACTTTGTAGCTTTATGTAAACAATTGCCCTAAATAAGAAACTAGGAGTAAAAACATGGTGACTTGCCTAAATAGAACTACTACGTTTTCCCCTAAATATGAATAAGTACGGCTATCCTGAAACGATTCTGTTAATGTCAATATCATAGTTGTCAATGGTGCACGCACATTATAAAGCGCCATTGGCAACTTGAAAAGGGCCTTCACCACATAAATGTTTCGTGTAAGCCAGAATACATGTGGTGGCACCATAGTGTAGAAAGGCGCTTACATGGCAGGTTTTGAGGTGCACCTCAAGGTGAGGCGTACATAGAAGGTATCAAACTTAGGTTTTTTGGCAGCACAAGAGGCTTAGGCATTTAAAAAATCAAGTCGTACGCCTTGAGGTACTTTTTCGAAGTGATGTTCCTTTGTTTATACCTTTTTAATGTGGTTGTAACTTAAAAAAGGCCCAATGTATTTTATTTAATTTAAGAAAAGGCCCATACATTAAACATGTCTCCACACTAAACCACTAAAGGGTAACGAATAAAGGGGAACTGCACTTCCAGTAAAGGAGTGTGATAATTGATAATGATGACATGTTTTGGATGACTTGAAACTTATTTTAGATATTAAGTTATTCTGGGGACTACTTTAAGCTATTTTAACTTGACATATTTTGGAAAGAATGCGGTTCTTCAACTCTTGCTCATTTTTTGGTTGAAATATAGATTCATATTATCTATAGTTCATATTTTTAGTACTTACTTTAACTCTTGCACATTTTGCGTCTTCAAATGCGTCATCGCCATCACTACGGAAAAATTCCTTTGCGACATACACCATGACAACTATTGTCATAATACGGAAATATGAAATTACATTTAACTTAGAAGAAACATAGAACTGCTATTTAGGGAAAACACCTTGTTTATACTCCTGTTTTGGGAAATTTCCCTTTAATGTATAAAAAAGTCATTTAACTCCTTTATTGAGTTTTAAAATGATCAATTAGTAATTCATGCAACATATTTCATATTATACCTATATAATATATATTCATCAATTGAGATTGCATGGGGTTGCAACCCAAAATACATGACGTAAAACAAAACACAGGCGGGGTGGAGGGGAATGAGAATATATCTTCAAATACACAAATTTTACCAGAAAGGGTATATCATTCCCTATCTAGCAATTTTTTTATAGGTTCATATTGGTGATACTGATGGCTGCAATAATTATAGTGATAGTTAATTTAGTAAAAAATGAAATTTGAATAAACAATCATTTAAACTACAGGTTGGTGAGTTTGTCTGCATTTTGTGCAAGTCATTCTCCCTCCTAGGATGTTTGTCTTATGAGCAAATATCGTGTAAATTAACACTTCAAACAGGCAAAAAGAATATGCCTTATGCAGTTATACTTTCTATACCCTAACTGTAATTAGCTCCATTTGTCATCTTTATACATCAAAACCTCTAAAGTCACGTTTGTTAAGCACGGATTGAAAATAAGCTTACAATTTCAAACACCGAGAGTGTTTGCAGTTGCATTGCTTTTTCCTCTTTGGAGTTCCATCCTTTGTTTCGCCAGTACTTTGCCTATGCCTAACTCTCGGGGATTCTGGTTTCCTGAAAGATATAAAAAATGGTATCATAATGGACATATATGGTTAGTTACTTACTCTAGATATCGTGAATCACAGAAGCTAAGCTACAAAGGAATGCTTACTAACTCAAACAAATGTAGAATTGTCACTTGTAGCATATCAACCTGTACATTTTTTCCCAACTAATTTGACAATTAGATAATTAAAAATAATAATCCTGTCCTTTTATATTAGAAACTTCAATACAAAAGCGTGTATAGCTTGCATTTCTCTCCCTTTCTTACATGAGTGCCTAAGTTCTCCTTTACATGCTAAAGTATTGATGGAGATATAATAGATGTAGAAAAGAAGTATCAAAGGGGGAGAGAGACATAGACCGCCTAACCTACTGTGGAAGTAGTCTCATACGGAGGAGATACTCTTTTATCATGTTAATTACTGCCGAGGGATAGTTAATTGCTCTGGTGAGGTTATTTGTGAGATGTCAATATTTGATATAGTTTGGTGATAGTGGAACATTATAATTAAGATTGGGAGCTTCTAACAATAAAGTCCAAATAAGTATGGGAGGTAATATAGGTATATATAGGGTAAAGTCAAATGTACACAATGTAACAAGGAAAAAACTTATAAACTTGTTTGCCTTATTTGACCACTGGAAATATCACTTAGTACATCTGGTAAGAAACTGACTAGACTCCTCTAGCAAGTTGCAGTGCAAAACTGCCAACTGCTCTATTAAAAGCTTACAACGTCAAATATGTTTTGGTGGTCAAATGACAACAACCCATTCCCTCCGTAACCTAAAGCGAATACCTGCTATTCTCAAAAGCTTTACTAATTTGTTTGAACCATATATAATCACTACTCTTAGGACCTGTTTGTTGTTCCGTTTCTGCTTTTCTGAAAACTAAAAACAGGATTGTTGAAACCAAAATTTTGGTTTCCTTTTCTGGTTGGCAGATCCCTATGGGCCCTTAATTACTGGTTGACATTTATCCAACTTTCAAGTGAAAATGTGCGTGTGAAGAGAAAAACCCTTCAGTCAAAGAAAGGACTAGCTGGATTTGACTAGCAAAATTCACGAAGTGATTGTCATTTTTGCGACAAGAATGAAAACATTACTTAATAAACCCTGGACTTTATCCAACGCTGGAGTATCTCTAAGACTAGATTTGATACAAGACTCCAAGACTCGTTTTTTTCCCAGCCAAATTTGTTCAACAAAATAGCAGATCACACCATTGAATTATAGGGACTTACAGAGGCCGTACTGAAGGATTAGCATATGGCGATGAAGGCTGCTGCATAGGCACCGAAAAAAATTGTTGCAGTGACTGTAAATGTGGCGGCAATTGTGATTGTGGAGGCTGGCCTTGCTTCACAGTCAACAGGGTATGCGGAACTATCGGCTGAGAATGCTCCGGAAAAATGGCCACCGATACAGTCCTACATACCCCTCCATCGCCGTCACCAGACGGCGCGAAATCCAGCTGCCTCGCGAGCTTCTTCGTCGGTAAATCAGCTTCCGCAGGTAGCGTTGCTGCAGCCGCCGTCAAAGGCGCCTCCAATTGAGCCTTTTTTGGAGGGAAATCCCCTTTCTCACTTTTCTCCATTCAAAGCCGCGGCGAATGTAAATGAACGATCTTTTTAAAAGAAAAATCCAACCAACAGAGTTCCCTGAATCCTCCACACTTGAAAGTTGGACTCAATAGAAGTATAGAACTCAACAATTTCAAATTCCAAATGATAGATGAATAAATGGAATATACAAATCTGGTTTCAAAAGCTCGCTCATTGCGAAGCAAAGATTCAAAGGAATAAAACCCAGAGTATAAACATAATCCCTTCTTGAAGAAGAAGAGGAAGAAGCTGGAATTCTTGTCCCACCTCTCTCCCTCTCTACTTTTGAATTTCAATTTTATACTAAGTCCTTAATACTATCGTATTTGATAATGTGATTGGAATGATAATCCGATCCGACGACCACTGGAATTTGGAGGGCTAATCCAATGGATGACGACGTCGCGGGTTCTTTAAAGAATGCATTTTGACCGACTTTTTGCGTATTATTCGATTTCCCCATTCCTGATTTGTAGTGGAGTTTTATTATTATTATTAGGATGATTACTATGACTACTGACTAGGAGTATATTTTTAGGTTTTTTCTCAAATATTACTCATAAAAAGTTATGTAGTATAATCACAAAATAATAATTTTGTCTTTAACATATAAAGAGTTATATTAATGGATTTTTCATATTTTTATTCCTTCCAAAAATTATACGGAGTATTCCTTTTATCCTTGTGATTTGTTTAGGGTAATTTTTATTGTTTTTAGTCATCCTGGCGGCCTCTCTTTCCAATGAAATAGACTTGATTATGTAAGTTTTTGTCTTTGTGTGTTAAGTTGTTCTGAAAAATACTTCAAGAAATATAAGTATGAAGTATTTTTATATAAATTATCCCGAGTAAATAGACACTAAAAGCAAATTAAACAACAAATGCCTAAAAATTGCCAAGACCTAAATTAAAATTATTGTATTTATAGAGAATTAAAACGTATATTCAAACATATTTTTATGTCATTTTTGATGATTTTTTAAAATTTATTATTATAGTCACTATGAGATAATATCAAAACAACAACAAAATAAATATTCGTTATTCGCTTACATGCTGGGTTGTTGTAATAGTGAGCAATAGTCGTTCAAATTTTAAATTGATTGTTTTTTAACTTCTGGTCTTATTATATGTCATCCATAATAAAAAAATTAGAAAAGTTTGATTTATATAATTGGAAAGTACATATTATTCTTAATTTATGGAAGAATACATACTTTGCTCACTATTACAATTATCACTCGTCAATCAATAATAATACCATTTTCACACCTATATAATAATACCATATTATAATTTGTAATACCATTTTCACGTGAAACCATTTTCACACCTATTACAATTATCACACCTATATAGTAATACCATATTATAATTTGTAAAAAAATGTTTGAATTATAATTTATATTCGTACGAATTATAAATAATACTCCGTATCAACTATCACTCATCAATCAATAATAATACATACTTTGAAAATGTCACTTATTTGATATTTTAATATTAGTTTTTGGTAAATTGATTGAATAAATTTTTGGTGAAATTTTTTTGGAAGTATTTAAATAGTTGGTATTATTACAAATTATTTTTAAAGTACGTATTATTCTTACTTTATGGAAGATAGTTTGTATTATTTAAAGTTATTTTCCCTATTTATGTGTAGTTCCACTAAATATACGTGTTGGGATATTGACCTAGGGGCCCAATACCCAGATCGGGAAGGCTCAAGATATCCGGCCCAAGTAACAGGCCCATCACTCTATGATGAAAAGATCCAGTAAGGAGACATACCGAACGGAGTTCGGCCCAAATAAAGATTGGCCCAGTAAGAAGACATACCGAACGAGGTTCGGGCTATATATCATACTTGGGCCAATTTGACAGCATCTTCAGTGCAGCCCAACATCCCGTTCGAGCAACGGCCAACCAGCAAGTGGCCAGGTGCAATTAATGCCAGACTATGACATCAGCAAGTGGAAGCATGGATGACCAAGTCGGTGGAACAACGGCCAATCAGCAAGAGGCAGCCCATGCTCTTCATTATTATAAATAGAAGGTTTCAAGTCATTGTAAGGGTTAACATTTCAATACTCAAGCTCTAGAATAGCATCATTTGCTCTTATTTCTTGTATTAAAGCATAGTTTCCGACTTACCGATCGGGAAATCCCTTGTAATCAGATTGGTTAATTAATACAAGTGGGCTTTCGAGTTTTAGTTAGTTCATATCTTATATTTTCTTATACACTTTGATTCTGGGCCATTCCTGATATATCCAAAGTTCGTGTTGGGCTTTCGGATCTGCGGGACTTACCCTCAACATTGGCGCCGTCTGTGGGAAACTTGCAAAAAGTTTCACTTTCTAAACATCCAAAAAACCTCTATTTTTCAAAAATGGTCAGAATCAATTCCTATCATACAAACGACGGTTCACACCGTCACGGGAGGAGTCACACCCCGGGGAGTCAAAACCCCCAGGGACAATCCAGTCGAGGATCGTATCCTCGTTTTAATGGGGATTTTGTGATTCCCGAATCTCTGAGAAGAAATCCCCAGGCCATGCGTGACATGGCCCAATTCATGCAGCACATGGCGAACGAAGAGGAAGGAGGTTCCGGCTTTACAGGAGAAACTCCACGCGCGGAAACGACCACAGCATCATCCCGCTCACATACTCATCAGGATAATCGACGTAGCGCCCCACCAGCAGCGCATCCCAGTCCCAGTGACCGAACCCCGGTCGGGTCGCAAGCTAGAGGACCCACTCCCGCCGGTCATCATTTCCAGTATGCCGAACGGGAAAATACTAGGGCCCCTCAGCGGCATTGGGACCGGGACTGTACGGATATGAGGGTTCCACCGCCGCCCCATTTGACGGCCCAGGAGGAAGAGATGGCCGAGATGAGGAGGCAAATGAATGAAATGCGGGACCAGATGAACAGAGTACCTGTACAACCTGCGCCAGTTCAGTTGGGAATTACTTCCCCGTTTTCTAGGGAGCTCATGTACGCGGATATCCAAGGGGGTGCCAAGCCCCCGACCGGCCAAATTTACGATGGGGTGGGAGATCCCCACGTACATCTGAGGAGTTACCAAGGGGGACTTATGCTGCTAGGAGCACCCGAGGCCGCCATTTGCCGTTTGTTTTTCAGCACGCTCAGGGGGCCTGCCCAGGAATGGTTCGGGACACTACAGCCCGGGTCAATCAATAGCTTTGCCGAGTTATCAGCGTTATTCTTGGCTCAATTTGCTTCCAGTGCCAATCCCAAACGGCACTTCAGCTATTTGACCAGCGTAAAGCAAAACGCCAAGGAGACCCTCAACCAATTCCTGAAAAGGTGGAGGGATGAAACTTTAACAGTGGGAAGCATGACGGATGATAGCGCCATTACCCTGTTCACGAATGCTCTCCGAACGGGGGAGTTGTACAAAGAATTGAAGAAGAATCCGGGTACGGCGTACGCCGAGGTGTTAGATAGGGCTCGCAAGCATGCCGCCCTAGAAGAAGAGATAATGATCAGGGATAAGGTCATTACGCCTGCTGCCCCGATCAGACTGGCCGATCGGCTGGGTCCTAGCCCAGCGGCCACTTTACCTCCCAAACAAGGGAGATTTACACCCCTGGTCCTATCAATAGCGACCATCTATCAGAACGAGAGGGACAATATTCCCATCCCGACTGATTCTGGACAGTTCATGGGAACAGATGACAATGCTTTCTGTAAATATCACAACATAAAGGGTCATGCCACCAATGCCTGCAGGGCCCTGCAAACAGCAATTGAGGATCTGATCCGAAGGGGCCATCTGGGCAAATATGTGAACAAAGATCCGAATGCAATGGGCACGTTAAAACCGGCCAGGAAACCTAATAGCTGGCGTCGGGATGCTCAACGTGACGCCCAGCCTCAAAATGATGTGTATGTTCCTCCCAGGGATGAGCCAGAGGGCTCGGGAGGCCCCGGAAAGAAGCCTCGAATGGAGGTCAAGGTCATATTTGGGGGCGGGGAGACCGGAGATTCGAACGCCGAACGGAAAAGGTTCGAGCGAAGTCTTTATGTGGGATCCGTCTCCGCTCCCCCCCAGAAGAAAGGAAGGACAGACCCGATCACGTTCGGGCCAGCTGATCTACCCAACTCTCCAAGCCCCCACAGGGATGAACTGGTGGTAAGCATGTGTATTGACAATGCTTTAATCCGCCGGGTGCTGGTCGATACTGGGAGCAGTGTGAATGTATTGTATCTACAATCATTCGAGAAAATGGGTCTACAAAGGAGCCAACTGACCCACCTGCGGACTCCACTGGCGAGTTTTACCGGTAACTGCATCGAGGCGGAAGGGACCATCCAATTAATGGTTGAAATTGGGGATGAAACCCACAGAGCGTCACTCCGAATGACGTTCGTGGTGGTAGACATAAAGTGCGCCCATAATGCCATATTGGGCCGACCGGGATTGGAAGATCTGGAGGCAATAGCCTCTGTCCGCCACTCATGCATCAAATTCCCTACAGACACTGGGGTAGGGGTGGTCAGAACTGACCCAACGACAGCCCGGACGTGTTATCGGGAGGCCCTAAAACAGATGAACACTCGTGGGATGCGGGTGAATACAATTGAGGTGGAAACCCACCGAACGGAGTTCGAGGCACACCCGGAGCCCGCCACCCTTCTTGAACAAATCGACCTCGACTTCCCCCCGAACCGTAAGGTTGCTATCGGGGTAGATCTGGAGGCTGATATCCGGGATGGCGTGATTGCCGTCCTCAAAAAGTTTCAGGTGCTGTTTGCCCGGGGGCCAGAAGATATGCCCGGCATTGATCCAGAAATAATATGTCACAAACTTGCCGTTCGGTCTGATGCGAAACCGGTCCAACAGAAGAAACGGTATCAAGCAACCGAACGGGGGGAATTCACAAAGAAGGAAGTGGCCACTTTGCTAAGGATAAAGCACATCCGTCCGGTAATCCACGTAGAATGGCTATCCAATGTGGTTCTTGCCCCAAAACAATCTACATGGAGAATGTGCGTGGATTACTCTGATCTGAATAAAGCATGCCCCATGGATCCCTACCCAGTGCCGAGGATCGATCTGCTAGTGGATGAGACTGCCGGGTGTGAGTTACTGAGCTTCATGGATGCTTTCCGGGGTTATCATCAGATATTCATGCACCCGGCCGATGCAGAGAAAACGGCGTTCGTTACTTCGGATGGCGTGTTTTGCTACATCGTCATGCCATTCGGATTAAAGAACGCGATGGCAACCTTCCAGAGGATGATCGGGATGCTGTTCAAAGATGTGCTGGGTGTCACAATGGAAGCCTACGTTGATGACATCCTGATCAAGAGCAAAAAGAAGGAAAACCATGTCCTGGACATAGAAAAGGTGTTCGGGATAATGCAAAGGGCGAATATGAGGCTGAATCCCAAGAAATGTGCGTTTGCTGTAAGAGGAGGCAAATTTTTGGGGTACATGATGAGCGAGAAGGGGATTGAGCCCAATCCAGAAAAAGTAAAGGCAATTGTGGACATGGAGGCTCCGAGAAATCTCAAGGAAGTGCAGAGGTTGACCGGTCGGCTAGCAGCCCAGAGCAGATTCCTATCCAAACTGGCCGATCGAGCTATCCCGTTCTTCCAAATCATGAAGAAAGCCAACCCTTTCGAGTGGACGGCCGAATGCCAAACGGCCTTTGAGGATTTCAAGACATATCTGTCTTCCCCCCTGGTCTTGACAAAACCCGAACCAGGGGAACATCTGTATATGTACCTTGCTGTGGCTGACTTGGCCGTAAGCACAGTACTGTTGAAAGAAGAAGATGGCGTTCAACGGCCAATCTATTTTGTGAGCAAGGCGTTGAACGGCCCGGAAACCAGGTACACCTTGCTAGAAAAGAATGTACTGACCCTGATAGCTGCCATTAAACGTCTGGCCCCGTATTTCCAGACCCACCCGGTAATTGTGTACACTACCCAGCCATTAGCCACCATCTTGAGAAATCCTATGGCAAGTGGGCGCGTTACGAAGTGGAGCCTCCTGATCGGGCAATACGAGGTAGATTTCAAACCCCGGCCTACTATCAAAGGGCAGGCCCTGGCAGATTTCATTGCAGAATGTACCGCCCGGCCCTCAGAAAAAGATTCAGAGAACAACGGGCTGGATAACTGGTGGGAAATGTATGTGGATGGAGCATCTAGTGCCAAAGGTTGTGGAGCCGGAGCTGTGATCACATCGCCTGAGGGGTTCAAAGCATATTATTCCATTCATTTTGATTTCAAGGTGACCAACAATGAGTCTGAATATGAGGCTCTCATTGCTGGTTTAAAGTATGCAAGGGCCCTGGGCGCCGATCGGTTAAAAGTCCGATCGAACAGTCAATTGGTGGTACATCAAGTGAACGGCACTGCTGAGGCCAAAGAAGAAAGGATGAAGGCCTACAAGGAAATGGTCGAGGAGCAGATATGTAAATTTGAACAGGTGGTGCTCGACCAGATATCCAGAATCGAAAATACTGAAGCAGATATCATGTCCAAATTAGAGAATGCAGCGTTCGACGATCGGGCACAGGGGATCCCGGCTCATATCCAACGTTTTGCCCGTCGGGAAACATTGGCAACCCCAGCAATCATGGTGCTCCAGATCGAGGCCATATCTTATGCCATCCCGAGCTGGGTCATGGATATGACCAACTACCTGAAAGACGGAACCCTCCCACAAGATAAAAATCCTGCCTATCAAATAAAATGCATCCAGAGGAGGGCTTCCATGTTCGAATTGGTGGACGGGCAGCTGTACAAAAAGACATTTGGTGGGCCGTATCTGAAATGTCTCCCACCCGATCTAGCGACAGCTGTAATGGAAGAAATCCATGAAGGTATCTGTTCCAGCCACCAAGGGCCCAATACACTGGCCAGAAAAATTGTCTTGCAAGGGTATTATTGGCCAACTATCCAACAGGACTGCTTCGCGCATACTAGGAAATGTAAGGTATGCCAATTATACGCACCGGTTCCCGGACGGCCTGCCACTTTCTACACTCCAATGACGGTGGCCCTTCCATTCGCAAGATGGGGAATAGACCTGTTAGGTCCTCTACCTACTGCACCTGGAGACAACAAGTACATCATTGTGGGGATAGATTACTTCACCAAATGGGTAGAGGCCGAGCCACTGGCCAGCATCACAGATGTTAAATGCCAGAAGTTTGTCTGGAAAAATATCATTTGCCGGTTCGGCATCCCTGAACAGATTATAACTGACAATGGAAGGCAGTTCGTGAGCCGGAATTTTGAGAACTACCTGGTCAAATGGGGGATCAAGCATTCCAGAGCGTCCGTCGCATACCCTCAGGCAAATGGCCAGGTAGAAAATATGAACCGAACTATCATGGATGGCATGAAGAAGAAGCTGGAAGAATACTCCTCATCGTGGCCTGATCAGTTGAATTACATTCTGTGGACTTACAGGACCACACCCCGAACGGCCACGGGAGAGACTCCATTTGCCCTTGCCTATGGTTTTCAAGCCAAAGTTCCAACGGAGATCCTAGTTCCCACACACCGAACGGTGCATTACAGCCCAGAACAGAATGAAGATAACTTACGGGCCGAATTGCATTTCATAGAAGAAAGAAGGGATCTGGCAGCGACACGAATGGAAGAGTATCACAGAGCCACAAGAAGATACTTTGATAAGCAGGTTAAAGTTCGATCAATCGAGGTAGGGGACCTGGTGCTAAGAAAGAGAGAGAAAAGCAAACCGCTCGAAGGGGGTAAAATGGCACAAAATTGGGAAGGCCCCTACCAAGTATGTAAGAAGTATGCTTCAGGAACGTTTGGCCTACAAAATACCGAAGGCCAACCGGCAGGAACTTGGAATGCGGAGCATTTGAGGAGATTTTATCAGTAAAAACGGCTGTTGCCACCTCTAAAAAAAATATAGAGAGGGAGACATAACTTCCACAAACTCAGCCCATGGTTAACTCGATCATTCCGGATAACCGAATGACGAACGGGTTAACAACATGGAAGGAAAATCAATTCTCACTTTAGAGAGTTTTTGACCCTAGAATTATGAAAGAATAAAGGTGTAATACCCGAGATTAATTTAAGAGGATTAATAGTACTACTCATACCAACAAGGTGCATCTCCTTTTAAGGGAGCTCATTAGCCAAGAACTCCAAAGTTAAGCGTGCTTGCACGGGAGTAGTCTTGGGATGGGTGACCCCCCGGGAAGTTTCTCAGGGCGCGCACGAGTGAGGACAAAGTGCGCGGAAAAGGCTAGTGGCGGTTTGTGAGGACAGTACTAGAGGTCAGAAGTAACTACCTCGGGGCCTACGGGGCCGGGGTGTTACAGGTGGTATCAGAGCAACCCTGCGACAGTGTGATGATCCGTTGGATATCGGGCGGGCACTTAGCAGGGGAAAAGATTCTGGGATGTGATTGAGATTGGTTTGTGGACGCAATGAGGACGTTGCGTTCCTAAGTGGGGGTGATTGTAATACCCGAGATTAATTTAAGAGGATTAATAGTACTACTCATACCAACAAGGTGCATCTCCTTTTAAGGGAGCTCATTAGCCAAGAACTCCAAAGTTAAGCGTGCTTGCACGGGAGTAGTCTTGGGATGGGTGACCCCCTGGGAAGTTTCTCAGGGCGCGCACGAGTGAGGACAAAGTGCGCGGAAAAGGCTAGTGGCGGTTTGTGAGGACAGTACTAGAGGTCAGAAGTAACTACCTCGGGGCCTACGGGGCCGGGGTGTTACAAAAGGGATAAAAAACGGCTTGAAGAATTGAGGCTCAGAAAATCGGTGCCCGTGGTTAACTCAATCATTCCGGATGACCGAATGACGAACGGGTTAGCAGCATGGAAGGAAAATCAATTCTCAGTTTAGAGAGTTTTTGACCCTAGATTTATGTAAGAATAAAGGGATCGAAAACGGCTTGAAGAATTGAGGCTCAGAAAATCGGTGCCCGTGGTTAACTCAATCATTCCGGATGACCGAATGACGAACGAGTTAACAGCATGGAAGGAAAGTCATTCTCAGCCAACGGCTGGGAGCTTGACGCTCAGATAGTCTCACCTCAGCGGTTAATATGAGAATCGATTCTGGAAAACCGAATGACGAACATATTAGCAGTTTGGAGGGAGCCATTATTTCAGCAAGAGTTTTGACCATGTAATTATGCATTGATGAAGGGATCAAAATGGCCTGGAGTTCGAAGGACAGTGATTCTCACCTCAGCTTGTTAACACGTAGAATCATTCTGGATGACCGAATGACGAACGGGTTAACAGCTTGGAGGGAGCTGAGTCGTCAACTTAGCCAAAGTCGACCCTGTAATTACGTACGGGCAAAGGGATCAAAACGGCTTGGAGATGGTTTCAAGACTGTAAGATATGGATTAACCGAGCGACGTTCGGATAAGGTACGGATTGTCGCCCGGGGAATCGGAACTATGGTTTTGAAAAATCTCGCCTCAGTCATAAAACTTGACTTGGAAGCTAGTCGCCCTTTTAGCTATAAGTAAGGAATGACCCAAATTCGGTGATCTTGCTTACAGTTCGAAAAGGGTTACCTCAGACCCCTAATATGGATGATACGAGCCAGAGAGAACGGTTCGGAATGCATCGGAATTATGGGTTTGGAAGGGAGAGAGCCTCACCTCAGCTTGTTAACGCATGAAATCATTCTGGATGACCGAATGACGAACGGGTTAACAGTTTGGAGGGAGCCCCTATCCCAGCCGAGAGTTTGACCCTGTGGTCACGATCAAAACGGCTTGGAGGAATTCACCTCAGCTAAGAGTTTTGAACCCGTGCGTCACGAACAGGAAAAGGGATCAAAACGGGTTCGGGAAAGGTGTCAGAACAATTGTGAAGAGAGTCTCACGTCAGCTTGTTAACACGTGAAATCATTCCGGATGACCGAACGTCAAACGGGTTAACAGTTTGGAGGGAGCCCCTATCCCAACTGAGAGTTTGACCCTGTGGTCACGATCAAAACGGATTGGAGGAATTCACCTCAGCTAAGAGTTTTGAACCCGTGCGTCACGAACAGGAAAAGGGATCAAAACGGGTTCGGGAAAGGTGTCAGATATAAAGATACATGAGCCGAGTGAGGTTTGGCCATGTAGAAAAGATTGTGAACAAAAAATCAAAGGAATAGAAAAAGTACAACAGACAAAGGAAAAAAGTCCAGTTTATTCTTCGGCATTACTAGCCGGAATATACAAGAAGAACGAATATACAAGAAAAGGCTACACTACTGGAGGATCGCCGTTCGGGGAGGATGTAGGCTGAGAGCTCCCTGCCTGCACTGCATCGTCAGGCGCTGCTTTGGATCTTTTCTCCATGACGCGATCGTACGTATTCCCGAACAGATCATCGAAGCCTAATTCATCAGGATCGAACGGCTTGGGGAAACGCTCTAAGATCAGTTCAAGATTCCTATCCAGAAGCAGGTCCTGACTTTGCTTTACGGTTTTCTCGGTCAGGACATCCAAGAAAGATTTCCCTTCCGGCGTGCTGTCCAGGAGGTCGATCCCTGCCTTGATAGGATCTGAGCTCTCACGCAAAAATTGGCCAAGGTGAGGACCTAGGAATTGCCGGGCCGTGTTCTCCAGAGCGACATTCAGCGCCTTGCCCCGTTGGAAATCCATTACCGATTGCTGAGCAATCTGAGAAGTATTGACCATGTAGGGTTCGGGCAGATGATCTCCGACAGCCTTATCAAATTTAATGCCAGCAGATTCAGCAGCCCGCACCTTGGCCCGGAGTTCTTTGAGCTCCCGGTCGCGATGACGGGACGTCTCCTGCATCTCGGCCAGAGCAGCTTTTGCCTTCTCACCCTCTTTGGCCTGCTCTTGGAGGTCGGTCGCTAACTTCCGAGCGGCGGAAAGGAGGACCTGGCTGTCATCCCGATCACTGGCCAGGGCTTTCATCTCCTTCTCAGCAGCAAGAAAGGCTTTGTGATAATACACGCCAGCCTGAAAACAAGGTTACAATGAAAGTCAGAAAAGGTAAAACATGAATAATAGAAAGGTATGGGTCGGATTGAAATGTACCTTGAGTGCTTCCTGGTGACCTGCTTCGAAAAGGTCTGACCAGTGAGTCAAGTTGGTGAAGCTAGGGGGAACCTTGATCGCAGTATGACACCACATAGAAGATGGCATCAGCCCGAACAGATACCTCCCCTCTGATCTAGGCCCCATATTTGAAAATTCAACAAACATCCGATCATCGATCGGTGTGGCAGTAAGAACCGGAGTTGGTTTGTTGGCAGGCACCGATCTTTTGGGCTCGACCTCCGGCCCGGTCAAGTCAACCATATGGTCGATCGGGATCAGGTGATCGCCATCATTTCCTTTGCGCTTTTTGCGGGTTTGCTCCGCCGAATCACGATCGGCTATCATCTTCTCCTTCCCTTTAGCAGAAGAGATGGAACGCCGGACGGGTATGGGAGATATCACACCTACAAGAAAGAGAAATAAAAAATAAGAAGTTGAATTGTGAGAGCGAAGGATGATCGGGTTAAAACCCTACTATGCTTACCGATTCCAGCGGATAACATGCTCGAGGCAGTGACAAAGCTGCGAAGACTTCTGGTCCCTCCCATTCGCAAAGACTCAGCCTGGGAGCGTAGAACGGAATCCACCCTGGGCAGGGAATCCCGAACGGGGTATGCGTTCCACCTGTCCAGGAATGGCAAAGAATCACCTACCCGAACGAACAAAAACCGCTCTTCCCAGTCGGCCTGCGGGGTAACGTTCTCTGTGAACAGCTGACGGTCAGAACGAGCTACCAGTTTCAGGTACCCGGTCGTCCAATAGGGCTGATAGCAGTAATGATAAAGGAACAGATCGACGCTCGGGGTGATCCTCAACTCGTGGCACCGGATAATGAAGCCTGTCAGAATACGGTAGGTGCTGGGCACGAACTGAGCGGGCAGTACAGCAACCCGGCGTAAGAACTCCACTATGAATGAATGGAGAGGGAACCGAAGTCCAGCAGTCAGAGCATCAAGGTGCACTAGCACGTGCCCCGGTCTGTGCCTCATAGGGTGCCGAATGAATCCGGCATAATATTCTCTTGGTGGGGGCAACAACTGGCTAAGTTGCCGTTCAACATCTTCTGGGAGATGTTGTTTGTGTTTGCGTATGCGATTGAAGTGTAGGGCAATGCGGGGTGGCCGCTCGGGCATCCCCTTGTTGTAAACCTGGAGGTCATCTCCAGACAAACATCCGTCCTCCTGTGGTTGTTCGATATGTTTGCTGGCCTGAGGATTGGCGGGTTTGGGTGTTTGGGACGAAGAGCCTTCGGCCTGGTTACCAGCGGATGTTTGGCTTTTGCGGATCAAAGGCATCTCTTCAGATTCTGAGCTAGAGGAGTAGTACATAAAAACGCTGGAGGAAATTTGGGAATTCTAGAGAGAGAAGGCTTGAGAGTATGCAAAGGGATTCTAGAGAGAGAAAGCTCGAAAGAAAAATGAGAAAACAGCAGGAGAAATTAGGGGAAGCACCTCTCTATAAATAGGGAAAGTGCCGCACAAATCCCTAATCCATGAGCAACACGTGGCATTGGGTGATTACGATTAATTTGGGGCATTTATGATTCATTTTTTGTGCACGTACCCCGAACGGGCTTACAGAGGATTAGCAAAAATCACAGGGGCTTGCTGTTTAGAAAAATGCTAAGTCCTAAATGTCAACCTGAAGCCCGACCGGCCAACAGTATTGTAAAAGGTTATCTGGAAGAAAAATGTTGTCCTAAAAATTGGTTTGAAGCCCGACCGGCTATCATAGTTATGAAGGAGCCCAGGTGCAAAGAAAACCGAGAAAACTGCTAAGTCCTAAAAGTTGACCTGAAGCCCGACCGGCTATCAACGTCATAAAAAGATAGCCTAAGAATTGAACTAAAGCCCGACCGGCTATCAAGTTGTAAGAGATTATCTGAAGCAAGAATGTGCCAAGTCCTAAAATTTGGTATGAAGCCCGAACGGCTGAGTACCAGGGGGAAGGGGTTTTTTCCTTAAATAAATTATCAGAACTTTCTAATGCCCGAACGGCGATCAACGGCGTTAAGATTATTTGAGCAAGAAATAAGTTAGGAAATTGGTTAAGTCCTACGAAACAGGCCGAATCCCGAATGACGAGTAAATCATGCATTAAAGACAGAAAAGACAGTACGCAAAGTTTCAGGCAAAAAAGGGATATATATTCATCGGTGCTACTGACCGGGAAATACAGGCTACTTGGAAAAAAGAAGATTACAACAAGAATTACAAGAGTACATATGAATTATTGATCGGGGGCCATTTCATCTCCCTCTTCATCCTCATCCTCATCGTCATCAGACAGGGGTTCAGGCTCTTTCCCCGCAGCCCGATCGGCTTCCCTCTGCTGAGCTCGCAGGAATTTCTCAAACTGAATCTGGATAATGTCATCTGCGGGGAGATCAGAAGCCTGAACCGGCCTCACCAGATGATTTTGAAGCTGATTGACGAAGGGACGCAGCAAGACCTGGCCAATTTTGCCATAAAGGTCTGAGACAATGGAGTCGTTCCATTTTTTGGCCTCGGGGTCCTTATCCAAGAGGGCCACCCCTGCCGATAGCCGACCAACGCCTTTGGGGAAACCCTTCAAATATGCCCCAAAGGCAAACGGGATTTGGGCCCTTGCATGATCATCCTTGATGGCGGAGAATTCATCAGAGGATTTAAACGTGTCCCGGACGGCGGACAGATCCACATTCACTTCATAGGGACCGTCCGGGATGCTGGATGGCATTTCCTCAAATCTAACATGTGCGGCCTCAGGGGCAAGGACCTTCGCCTGGGAAGCTGCGAGTTGGACCCGAAGGGTACCGAGTTCAGCATCCAGCCTCTGCTTTTCCTCCGCAAAGGCTTTCCGTTCGGCCTCCAGAGAGGCGATAGCAGCAGCAGCATGTTGCTCAGCAGAAGACTGGGCAACAATCAGTTCCCGCTCCTTGGCCAGGCGGGCCTCCCGCATCTGAAGGGTGTACAAGCCCATCTACAGAATACCGTTCGAGAATTAGTACTGGTTACAGAGAATAAAATAAAGACAAAGCGCAAAAGACAATATACCTTCAGAGCAGTCAGAGCCAGACATTCTTCAGATTGCTCGACCGGCAACTGAGGAAGGGAAAAGTTGTTGAACCAAGAGGAGGTTGACCAGATCTGGCTCGCGGTAGAGCCGGCCCTCTCTAAAACCTCATGGACAGGGTCGGATAGGGAGATCCGCTCGACCTGACCCGTAATATGGTCGGTGTGAGTCTCGCCAGCATTCGAGGGTTCTCCCCGAACGGAGTCGAAATGCTGGGAAAATTGGTGCAGTTGATCAGAGCCGAACCGCTCGTCGATCAGCATGGCCTCTAATTGGTCCTGGTGGATCTGCTGTATTGGCTGAGGCTCGGGAAGCGGTTCAGAAGGGCAGCCTCCTGAGCGGGAATAATGGAGGGAATAGGTTGTGGATTCTTTCTGGATTTCTTCCGTTTTCCAGCCCCACCGGCTGCGATGACTCTGCTATCATCCATAGGAAGATTTGGGTTGGGTGCTGAAAAAAGACAAAGAACAATGTTAGTATCGAGCGGCCCTAGCGTGTGAGAAACTAGAAAAAAGAATAAAAGAACGTTTCTCGCACGGGAAGGACCGCCCGGACCAAGGCACTTGGTTTATCAAAACAAGTAAACCCAAGAGAACGGGCAGTACCTATCCCGGCTGTTATAAGTCGTTCGGGGGTCAGATAATTCATGATGTCCATGCATTTATCCTTCTCCACAGCAAGCACGTCCTTTTAGATTTCTTCAGTGAGGACATGATCAGGGGTTTTGCGGGGAAAGGCATTCCATTTGCGGGGAATCAGACCGTCCGGGATGGACACGAAGAAAAACCGGTCTTTCCACCCTTTGATCGAGGTTGGGTTTCCTTTGAACAGGATGTGTCCCGTTCGGGCACTAGTGACCAGATAGCCATGGGTTTGTTGGGGGGCTACTTTGAAAAATTGGTGGAGGAGTTCTAGGGTTGGTCGGGCGCCGGCATCTTTGCAACGACAAATGAAACCCGCCATTGCTCGGTAAGAGTTCGGCATAATCTGGGTCGGTACAACTTCGTAGAAATTGAAGAAAGAAATGAAAAAGGGGTGTAGCGAAAATCTAAGGCCGGCCCTAATCGAGTCAAAGTGGACTATGGTCATTCCGGGCCTATGACGCATTGGGTGAAGCCCGGCTTGCAAACGGAAATCCACCGGGTCAGGGATAAGGGCCGGAATTTCGGCCCTATTGTGAGAGGTCAATTTTTGCCTCCTCTCCCTAATCAATTTTAGGTCAAGAGTATGGCGAGGAACATCGTTGGGACGTCCGGCCGCCATGGAGGCTATTTCGTCCTCGGATTTGGTGTCATCAGAATCCTCACTGGAGGAAGAAGAAGTGCTAGGGAGGTCCTCCGCCTCAGCCCTGGTATTCGTCGCCGTCTCAGTAGAAACACCGGAAAACGGAACTGGGATGGCATCTACAATGGCGGTGTCACGGTCATCCCCATGAGAGGCCATCTCCGAATCAGAGGAATGCTCTTTGGGGCTCATCTCGATCGAAGCCAGAAATGAAGATGGGGAATCCAAAGATGGGAAATTACCTGAGCAAGGGAAGCAGGGGGAAATTTGCAGAGGAAACAACGAAGGCCAGAGAATTGCAGAGTCGAAACCCGGAATTGAGAAGTTAAGGGCTAATTTATAGTCTTGAAACCGCCGTGTCGAGAACCAATCAGAGAGCGACACATCACTAGAAGCATTTAAGCTAAACACGCGTCTAATGAAAAGACTAAACGACGGTTATCATGATGAATATGGGGAAATGAAGCGGCAGCCGTCAAATCGCAGCATGGGGAACTGATTACTTCTGTACCCCGATCGTCATTCGGGGTATTATGACATTGGTATACTTCCTGATGCACTCACTTCGTTCGAGACATCGGAAGTGGGGGACTTGTGTTGGGATATTGACCTAGGGGCCCAATACCCAGATCGGGAAGGCCCAAGATATCCGGCCCAAGTAACAGGCCCATCACTCTATGATGAAAAGATCCAGTAAGGAGACATATCGAACGGAGTTCGGCCCAAATAAAGATTGGCCCAGTAAGAAGACATACCGAACGAGGTTCGGGCTATATATCATACTTGGGCCAATTTGACAGCATCTTCAGTGCAGCCCAACATCCCGTTCGAGCAACGGCCAACCAACAAGTGGCCAGGTGCAATTAATGCCAGACTATGACATCAGCAAGTGGAAGCATGGATGACCAAGTCGGTGGAACAACGGCCAATCAGCAAGAGGCAGCCCATGCTCTTCATTATTATAAATAGAAGGTTTCAAGTCATTGTAAGGGTTAGCATTTCAATACTCAAGCTCTAGAATAGCATCATTTGCTCTTATTTCTTGTATTAAAGCATAGTTTTCGACTTACCGATCGGGAAATCCCTTGTAATCAGAATGGTTAATTAATACAAGTGGGCTTTCGAGTTTTAGTTAGTTCAGATCTTATATTTTCTTATACACTTTGATTCTGGGTCATTCCTGATATATCCAAAGTTCATGTTGGGCTTTCGGATCTGCGGGACTTACCCTCAACAATACGATTAGACTATGATTTTTTTTGTAAAGATAGTTGGAAAACAAGTTAGAGATATTGTCCTACTGTTCCAACTTGTAGAACCATATATACAATATATAAGTCATTCCTTTCCGATACATTTAAAAAATATACTACATATATAATATTTAAGGGGGTTAGGTCATGAATATTACTCCGTACTAATTAAAAGTGTTTGGAAAAATATATGCCCTCTTTCAATAATTTCCAAAAATGAAACCATCCGTATGATCTATTAGTAACTTTGGTATGGAATTATCAAATATGTCCCTCCTTAATAAATTAATACTCCGTATGCAATGAAATAATTCACATGCCCAGGTAATCACGTTTCACTCTTGTTCTTCGTTTCCACTTTTCCGATGCAGATGTTTAGGCAGGCCAAAAAAGTTGAACTTTATATCCTTCCCTCCGATTAAATTTATTCGGTGACGTGCCGCCAGTTAGAGTTACATGATCTGCCGGTTACAATTACCCGATTCACCAGTTACATGACTTGCCAGTTACAATTACGTGATTCACCAGTTACTGTTACTCACTTACCCGACCCACATGCTACAATTACCCGATTCGCCAATTACAATTACATGACTCGCCAGTTACAGTTACCCGTTCCCCAATTACTCGTGTCACTATAGCCATCGCTCATGTCAATATAGCCACCGCTCATGTAATAGTGACATTATGTAATAGTGACATAACCCGTCCTAGTGACTTCCCGCCACAGACTCCGGGCACACCACCACCGCCCGTCATAGTGACACCACCGTCGCCGACCACAGTGACACCGCCGAAGTAGGGTTTGCCAACCCTTCTAAGTTAATTACCATCACTTTATATCAACATTCTACACTTTTAAACGTGTAGAACTCGTGGTTTAATCCACCATATGATTTCTTAAAAGTCATACAACATAAACTAGTTAAAAGAAATGCTAAATGAGTTCTTACCCAACTCCTAGCTTTCCCTTCTTGGATTCTCCTCCCTCCTTGCTTCCCTTGAGCTGGAGCTTTGTGGAGATTTTTCCCAGAGCTTATCTCTCTGTAGTTGAGTTGTGGGATGGTACAAGTGTGGTAGGGGATACTCCTCAATCAATCACAATATGATTGTGGAGGATATGGCTTGGGGTATGGGTTTTGTCTCAATTGAGACTTCCCACCTAATATGCACGCCCCTAGCTGCTTCTTTGGTCCTTTGTAAGACATAAAATCGTGGGGTGGCCCCCACTTATGTGGGAGGTCATCCCATTTTGCCCCGATGTGTATAATCGGCCCCGAAAGTTGTATTTTTCGGACTATTTTAGTCATATTTTATTTTATCGGACCAAATAAAATATATCACGCGTTCCCAATAATTATGGGCCTTTAGAATAGATGTATATTCCCCAACATTAATTTAGGAGTCTCCGAACTCATTTCGGGCTGTTATCCGCTAAATTACCAATACCGGTAATTGGGCCCCGTTTGACCAACCGGTCAACTCCATGCCTTTCTTATGGCCCAAATAAAATATCCACCACCATATAGATGTCATCTAAACCAAGATGAATATAATATGTGGTTCGGGAATTATCGGGCGACCCCCCGGTCCGGACGTGGGCCCCACATGCAGTTACTATTCACGTAAAAGAAGTAATAAAATTTTACAATTACACAAATTTATAAATCATCTTTCAAGGTTTATTACATAATTTACTAAAAGTAAATATGCTTGGGGTCGGTGTTACAAGTTCACCCCCCTTAACGGGAATTTCGTCCCCGAAATTCACAATGCTCACTCAAACAAAAACGTGTATTACTCTTTCATCAAAGCTTCCGTTTCCCAAGTTTCCTCCTCAACTCGGTCACTTTTCCAAAGGATTTTAACCATTGGAACTTTCTTGCTTCTCAATTTCTTGACTTGCCTGTCAAGTATCTTCACCGGTTGCACGGCATAATTCAAGTCTTCCCGTATTTCCACGGGTGGTTTTTCTAATACATGAGATGGATCCGGCATATACTTCTTAAGCATGGACACGTGGAACACGTTATGTATCTTCTCCAATTCTGGAGTCAACTGTAATCGGTATGCCACAGCCCCAATCCTCTCAAGAACCACGAATGGCCCTATGTATCGGGGGTTAAGTTTCCCTCGGCTCTGAAATCGGATGATTCCCTTCCAAGGTGAAACTTTCAGAAATACTTCATCTCCCACCTTAAACTCCAAGGCTCTTCGGTGCTTATCGGCATAGCTTTTCTGTCTATCCTGGGCCGCCTTAAGTCTCTCACGAATCATCTTCACCTTAGACTTGGTGATCTCCACCAATTCCGTGCTCTCGAGTTTGGCCATGCCAACCTCATCCCAACACAACGGTGTACGACATCTCCTCCCATACAATGCCTCGTATGGAGGCATGCCTATACTCGCCTGATAACTGTTGTTATAGGCAAACTCCACAAGTGACAAATGGTTGTCCCAACTCCCTTGGAACTCCAATGCACAGGCTCTCAGCATATCCTCTAATATCTGTATAACCCGCTCAGATTGCCCATCCGTTTGTGGATGAAAAGCTGTACTGAATTTCAACTTTGTCCCCATAGATTCTTGGAACTTCGGCCAAAATCGCGATGTGAATCGCGGATCTCTATCGGATACAATGGTTATAGGAACCCCATGTAACCTCACGATCTCATCCACATACAACTTGGCTAACCTTTCCAGTGTATAGGTGGTGTTGATAGGTAGAAAGTGTGCACTCTTCGTGAGCCTATCAACCACAACCCATACTGCGTCATAGTTCTTAATCGTCTGTGGCAGTCCTACCACGAAATCCATAGTCACGTGTTCCCATTTCCATTCAGGAATGGATAATGGCTGTAACAACCCAGCTGGATGCTGATGTTCTGCCTTAACTTGCTGACAAGTAAGACACCTACTGATGTACTCGGCTATTTCCCTCTTCATACCCGACCACCAGTAGCTTTCCTTCAAATCACGGTACATCTTCGTGCCTCCCGGGTGCATGGCATACGCCGATGAATGAGTCTCCTCTAAGATGGACTTTCGGAGCTCATCATCCAACGGTACACACACTCGGTCACGAAATAATAAGAGACCATCGTCTCTCTCCCTGAAATCCTCAACCGGTCCCACTAGCATGCGTTCACGGATCTTCATAAGTTCTTCGTCGGTTTCTTGACCCTTCTTGATTTCATCAAGTAATGTAGGTCTTACCTCGAATCTTGCTAACAAGGCACCATCGCTAGATACCTCCAATTGGGCTCTCAATGCCCTCAAGCTAGTCAATAATGCCCAGATGAATTCTTTCGGCTCAAGGCATCCGCTACCACGTTGGCTTTACCGGGGTGGTACTCGATAACTAGATGGTAGTCTTTTATCAACTCCATTCACCGTCTCTGTCTCATGTTTAACTCTTTCTGAGTAAACACGTACTTCAGGCTTTTGTGGTCGGTGTATATATGACATGTTTCCCCGTAGAGATAATGTCTCCAAATCTTCAATGTGAACACCACCGCCCCCAGCTCTAAGTCATGAGTGGGATAGGATAATTCACCTCATGCTTCTTCAACTGTCATGAAGCATAGGCTATCACCCTCCCATTCTGCATCAAGACACATCCAAGCCCTTGGATGCTTGCGTCACTATAGACATCGTACCCTATACCCTGTCTGGGTAATGCAAGTACCGGTGCCTCGGTCAATCTCTTCTTTAGTTCAAGGAATCTCTTCTCACATCGGTCATCCCATACAAACTTGGCCCCCTTTCGAGTGAGCTTCGTCAATGGCGATGCCAAAACTGAGAACTTCTCCACGAACTTTCGGTAATACCCTGCCAATCCAAGGAAGCTACGAATTTCCTTGACGTTCATTGGCCTCTCCCATTCAGTAATGGCCTCAATCTTCTTGTTATCTACGGCAATCCCTGATCCTGAAACCACATGCCCGAGAAAACCAATCTCCCTTAGCCAAAATTCACATTTGGAAAACTTGGCATAGAGTTGCTTCTCCCGTAGTGTCTCAAGAACCAGTATCAAGTGTTCCTCATGCTCTTCTTCACTCTTTGAGTAAATCAAGATATCATCTATGAACACAATCACAAACTGGTCCAAGTATTTATGAAATACTCGGTTCATCAAGTCCATAAATGCCGTCGGGGCGTTGGTTAGCCCGAATGACATAACTAGGAACTCGAAATGACCATACCTTGTGCGGAATGCACTCTTCGGTATGTCATCCTCCTTTATCTTCAGTTGGTGGTACCCCGGCCTCAAGTCAATCTTCGAAAACACCGTCGCTCCTCGGAGCTGATCAAACAAGTCATCAATCCTAGGCAAGGGATACCTATTCTTGATTGTGACCTTGTTCAGTTGACGGTAGTCAATGCACATTCGAAGTGTTCCATCTTTCTTTTTCACGAAAAGGACCGGTGCTCCCCACGGAGAGTGACTCGGCCTTATGAAACCGTTATCCAATAGCTCTTGCAATTGGGTTTTCAACTCGTTAAGTTCAGCGGGTGCCATTCAGTATGGCAGTATAGAGATTGGTTTGGTGCCGGGTTCAACCTCGATCACGAACTCAATCTCCCTATCGGGTGGAAGTCCGGGCAAGTCTTTTGGGAAGACATCCGGATACTTGCACACAACTCTCACATCATTGATGTCTCTCTTCTTTGGTTTTGTCCACCACATACGATAGGTATGCGTGGCATCCCTTTCTCATCATATTCCTCGCCCTCACGGCGGATATGATACAACTGTTTGATTTGCCTCTATCTCCCTCGAAGCGTAAGGTCAACCCTTCACCGCCTTCGAGTTCAAGAATCTTCGTGTAGCAATCGACCCTAGCATGATGTTTCTCAAGCCAATCCATCCCGATGATTGCATCAAACTCAATCATACTCAGTGGTACGAAATCACACGTCAAGTTTTGTCCCTCCACCTCCACCTCACACGATGGATAGTGGCTATCTCTCTCGATATCATCCCCTAGAGGCGTGGACACCAATAGGGTTTGAGTCATCGGTACAAGTGGTCCGTTGAATCCGCTGGCGAACGCCTCACTCACAAATGATCGTTGCGCCCCGGTATCAATAAGGATCCTTGCGTCTCTCCCGTTTATCTTTAGTGTTCCTACATTCATAAGTAATGTATAACACACTATCTAATTAATAGGCCTGTTTCTTAAGTCGCAGAGTATGTTGGTCGTGGTTCGGGTGGGGTCCGTTTGACACCCGTCCGAAAATTCCCGGTTTCTAACCATTAGAACCGTTCTGGGACCGACCCTGGTGAAAGCCGGCCGCTTTTCACGAAAGCCGGCCGGTTTTTGACTGCGAGATAAATTCTCAGTATTTAATCACGAAAGCCGGGCGGCTTTTACAAAAGCCGGGCGGTTTTCGTCGCCGTAGTTTTTATTCAGGGAATGGTTTCGAAGCCGGCCGGTTTCTACGAAACCCGGCCGGGTTTCAGCAGCGCAGGAATCCCTAGGCCCGACGAAAGCCGGGCGGCTTTCGCCAAAGCCGGGCGTCTTTCAGCTGCGAGAAAATTCCCAGGTCCGGCATTTATGAAAGCCGACCGATCTTTACAAAAGCCGGCCGGTTTTTGGTTGCGAGGATTTTCCTGATTAATTGTTGACGAAAGCCGGGCGGCTTTTGGTGGAAACCGGCCGGCATTCGTCGCCGCAGCATTTTCCCAATAATTCAAGACGAAAGCCGAGCGGCTTTCGTCAAATGCCGGGCGGCATTCGCCCAGGGCGGGGATTTTTCCTCCCTTTTCCCCTACAATCCCGACCAAACCGTCGGGGTTACAAATTTTGCACATTTCAAACACTCCTATTGCATAATAGAGGTAATAACAGGAGTTTAAGACTTTACCCGCAACGGAGTCCGGGCTAGCACGTGCGTCCGCCTCCGTCATCGCATAGACCCTAGCTTGGGTCTTGCCTTGGTTCACAGATGGCGCGTTGCTTGTACTTGGCCCTCCGTGCGCCGTGCTCGCGTGAAGTGCCCCTGCTCGGTTCCTACTTGCCGTAGTCCCGCTGCTAGGTCCTGCACCCATGGCTCGCCCGAGTTGTGGGCAGTTTGATCTCAAGTGCCCCGTCTCCCCGCATTGGTAGCACCTAGGGGGATCGCGGCACTTGCCCGCGTGGTTCCTCTTGCAGTTGTTGCACCTGCTAAAGCCCGAGCCTTGCGACCTCGAGCCTTGCCCTCCTGGGCCTTGATTTCCCCTAGATGGTGGTGCGGGCATTCTGAAAGACCCACCTCCCCCGTGGTTCCCCTTCTTGCTAGAACCTTGGGGGCCGGTGTTCTCCCATTTCCTCTTCTTCGCCTCCTCGGCGTTTTTCAGCTTTCTTTCTTCCCATTCCTTCTCCCCTTTCAGGCCTTGCTCCACCATTTGACTAAACGTCATGTTAGGCAATTGTGTTGCCCGTTCACGCACGTCTAAGTCTAAAGCATCCCAAAAGTGATTCACCATTCGGTTCTCATCACAAGCATACTCCGGTATGAACTCCGCGAGCTCCCTGAACTTGTGCTCAAGTTGCCTCACGGTATACTTGCCTCCTTGGGTCAAGTTGGTGTATTCCCTCCTCTTCAAGTTCACCTCGAAGTCGGAGTAGTATTGGTTGAAGAATTCCTGTCGGAAATTCTCCCAAGTTACGGCCTCACCGTATTTCCCCTTGACACCGTCCCACCATGTGGACGCCATCCCCTCTAGCAACCTTGTTGCTACTCTCATCTTCATGTTCGGCGGCAGCTGCATATCAAGGGCCGCTTCATTGAACCTCTTGATCCACTCCGCCGCAACGGATATATCTCCCGTTCCATCGAACGGTTTACACCCCAGGTCTCTTGCTTCCTTGAGGTACTTCGAGATCCTTATTATCGGGACCTCGACGCCTCGATCTACTCGGGACTCTACATGTCCCCTAGAACCCGCATGGCTTCCCCTTCTTGAAGCCCCTCCCAAAGCACGCCTTGCCCGGCGCCTTTGGCGATCCTGTTGAAATTGACGGAGTAGTTCCTCCATCCTTTCCAGAGCGTCATCATCGTCGCTCCCCTCACTAGCATCATCATACTCCCCATCATATGGGGTCTCAACCGGCTCAGTTCCCGGTTGATACGTCGAATCCTCCTCGGACTCATAGGACTCGTTGACTGTTTCGACATAACTGTCACTCACGGTCTGATCTTGGCCTCCACGGCCCTGTCCTCTGGACACCCTAGAAGCCCCTCTACTGCCTTGCACGGATCCTCCCGGTGCTCGGCCAGTTGGGTTCCTTCTAGTTACTTTCCCAGTACGTTCCATTTCTGAAAGAAATTGAGAATGAGTCATTAGACTCGTATCAAATGTCAATTGACGGATAGGTACTTAAAGATATCCTTTGGCTCAAATCACCGCCATACCAATTGCTAAGGGTACCATCTTAACAATTAAAGACATTGCCACTCAAGCACCAAAAGTTCTATAAGTACAAAACCTTATGCTCATGGTTTTCAAATTCATTTTCAAAAAGAAATTTTGAAGCTTCATTATGATGTTTACGGACTAAGTCTCTGATACCAATTAAATTGTCACGCCCCGGACCTAGCCGGACACGTCAACAACCCGCCGTACAGTACGAATAGTCAACCGCAGTCCAACTCATCCATACTATACAAGGCGTCATGAATATCATTCACACATAGTACATCCATAAACAAACATAATGTAAATCATTCATTTAAAACAGCGGAAGCATAAATACAATTGTTCAAGCCACACTTGGCATAACTCGGCATACAAGCCCCCAAAGTAATTATTCAAAAAATAATATCCATGAGCATTAACGTAATTGTTTTTAAAACAGAACGGAAGAAGCACGAACCACGTCTTCTCCCCTAGATCCTCCCGAAGCCACGGGCGATGGTAGCAACCTTCAAGTTCTACCTGAAACTGTGAGGTGGCCTCCCCCGTGAAGGGGAGGTCAGTACTGGGAAATATTTGACAAGTACAATAGCAACTATACTAAGTATAATCAACGTTTTAATTTCCAAGACCCTCAACTTAGGGTACTATTATATTATAGGCCATAACCCTCGGTTACCCTTCTTACTTTTAACTGTACTTACTTTACATAAAGTCAAGTAGTCGGCCCGTAGGCCCATATTCATTTAGAATTCATCGTTTCCATTCCCCCGTGACTGCAAGTCACGATAACCCCGTGGGGTCCCATCGAGCCCCAATTGTATAGCATGGGCTCGGCCCAACTACATCTCTATACAATCCTCTAGCTCAATATATCATATCAAAATTTGTATGGCAAGGGCTCGGCCCAACTACGTTTCCATACCAACCATAACTTCGTGGCAAGGGCTCGGCCCAACTACGTTTCCACGGAGGTCACATATACATGGCAAGGGCTCGGCCCAACTACGTTTCCATGCTAATCATATTACATGGCATGGGCTCGGCCCAACTACATCTCCATGTCATCCTAGAGTCCAACTCTAATTATTTTCATAATCAAATTCTCAAGCAAGTCCTATGCCTAGAATCAATTCCCGTAGGTGGCCTTTAGGCCTACCCCTATCACACCTTAGTGTTCATACCATTCATCCTTAAGTATCTCTTGAGACTACTTAAGGCATATCTATTCACAATCCTACCTCTTAGGATTTGTTTCATCATTTATTTATATCAATTCCCCGACTAGTATTTTGATACTAATTGGATAATCTTAGAACATGCCAAGTTCCTATTTCCCAATTGGCATTTCATTTCCATTGATTTCTCAACCACAGTATAGTTTGATCTCAATATCAAAAATATCACTTTAATCCATTCATGAATTTCATACATGAAGTAAAGTATATTTTATCACGATGTCATCATAGTAATTCCATTAACATGCTGTTCCATTCATTTCACATAATCATACACAATTATTCTAAATTTGTATATCATGCTTCACTTACTCATTTCCATATTATTTTCATTTAGGCATTATTAGTCATTAATAATCCATGAAAATCCCATCTAATTACTTTAGGCATTCTTATGAAATTAACTCACTAATTATAAGCAATATAGTCAGCCATCCTCACCTTATGAAGTGCTGAAATAGTTGTCTTTGCTAAGCTCCTCGATCAATCCCCGTTCTAGGCCGATTGAAAGTGGAAAACTGGGTTTCTGGGCAAAAGCCGGGCGGCTTTCGTGGTCTGCAACTACGACTAGCTCCTTTGAAGTGGCGGTTTCCGGTGATTTCGACTCCTATCGATTTGCCAACCCTTCTAAGTTAATTACCATCACTTTATATCAACATTCTACACTTTTAAACGTGTAGAACTCGTGGTTTAATCCACCATATGATTTCTTAAAAGTCATACAACATAAACTAGTTAAAAGAAATGCTAAATGAGTTCTTACCCAACTCCTAGCTTTCCCTTCTTGGATTCTCCTCCCTCCTTGCTTCCCTTGAGCTGGAGCTTTGTGGAGATTTTTCCCAGAGCTTATCTCTCTGTAGTTGAGTTGTGGGATGGTACAAGTGTGGTAGGGGATACTCCTCAATCAATCACAATATGATTGTGGAGGATATGGCTTGGGGGTATGGATTTTGTCTCAATTGAGACTTCCCACCTAATATGCACGCCCCTAGCTGCTTCTTTGGTCCTTTGTAAGACATAAAATCGTGGGGTGGCCCCCACTTATGTGGGAGGTCATCCCATTTTGCCCCGATGTGTATAATCGGCCCCGAAAGTTGTATTTTTCGGACTATTTTAGTCATATTTTATTTATATCACGCGTTCCCAATAATTATGGGCCTTTAGAATAGATGTATATTCCCCAACATTAATTTAGGAGTCTCCGAAACTCATTTCGGGCTGTTATCCGCTAAATTACCAATACCGGTAATTGGGCCCCGTTTGACCAACCGGTCAACTCCATGCCTTTCTTATGGCCCAAATAAAATATCCACCACCATATAGATGTCATCTAAACCGGTAATTGGGCCCCACATGGAGTTACTATTCACGTAAAAGAAGTAATAAAATTTTACAATTACGCAAATTTATAAATAATCTTTCAAGGTTTATTACATAATTTACTAAAAGTAAATATGTTCGGGGTCGGTGTTACAGGACCTGCCGGTTCGGGCCCGGGCCGGGCCAATTTTTTTTTTTTGAATTTTTTTAAGTTTTTGGGTTGGGCTGGGTATTTTGAGCCATTTGAGGTGGTTAGGGATGGTTTGGGGGTGAGAGGGAGGGTTGGGGGTTAACTAGGAAAAGCCAAAAAAAAATAGAACCGAGGCCCGACCCTTTTGGTTGATATTTCCATATTTATGTTTGTGTTTTTAATTAGTTTTGCTTGATCTCTACTATGGAAATTACACACTTTTGGTGTAATAGATTAGTTTGTTAAATTCTTCTAAATAGGTTAGATTAGATATATTCTGAGCTCAAACAGGTCTTGATCACTCGAAGTACAGTTGGTGAACCCAAGAAGTGGAAAGAAGGTGCAAAAATTTGAAGACAAAAGAAGATCCTGAATTTTGGTCTATACTCGGTCGAGAATTAACTATACTCGATCGGGTATTAGGTTGGAACTTCAAATCGGATCAGATCCGAAGACAAGGGAACATGCCGGGAAGATTTCGGCCACGATTTAATGTCTATACCCGATCGGGTAGACCGACATACCCTATCGGGTATGCCTTTGAGTTTTAAACGAAGATCGGTCGAGTATGGTCCGAATACTATTTTCTAAGCATACTCGACCGGGTATTAATATATACTCGATCGGGTATACTTATGGAAAACAGCCTGAAACCGATCGAGTATACCTCGGATCGAGTATTACACACATACTCGATCGGGTACCATGTATATACCCGATCGAGTACCCGAATCCCATCCCAAAAGCCTATAAATACACCTCCTTTCCTTCACAAAAAGATATCCAATTCCTTTGTACATCTAAGCTCAATATAGAATAGCTCTTTCTTTATATTTTTCATCATGTTTAGTCTCCAAATGAGGAGCTAAACTCTTCCATCTTGGTTTTGCTACTTTGAAGCTTAATGAATTTGTAAGTTGTGAGTTATTTTCTTTAATCTTCTTCCTTGAATATTAATTCTTCCTTTAAAATACTATCTCTATATCAAAGTTGGGGAGTGTTACTAAGATGACAATTAGTTAACATCTTGACATTGGTTATAGTAATAGCTATTTCTTCCTCTATGTTAATATTGGGGAGTGTTACTAAGATGAACATCTTGATATTAATCATAGTAGGATTCATATTCTTTAATACTCTTACTTGAATATTAATTAATTCCTAGTCATATTTCATATTAATATTTTGAACATTACTTAAAGTATCAACTAGTTTTGTTTCTCATATTAATTATTACTAGAATAAATCGGTTAATACGCTTGTTATTAGTCCGGTTCTTTCAACGGTAGTAAACTTGGAATATTAATGCATGCATCTCATGGTTAATATGCCAAGGGGAATTAATTATATTGATTGAACCAATAAACCGCTTGTGTTGAGGTTATCAATCTCAATCGTTTTCAGCTTAAGTTTATTGCTACTATCAAGTTAATATAAGGCGCTTGTTCTATATTGACTCGATAGTAAGTTTTATTAATGAACGCATCTCGTTATTAATAACTACCCTCGATGAACTGGATATACTCCTCGATTGAGTATTCGAGAGGAAGATAGTTAAAGATATAACCGGGATCGACGGACATTTCATTAAGTGGATAAAAGCAAAATCAAGTCCTCATCTCATTGAATTAAACTCATATAAGTTGTTTATCTTAGTGTTTTTAAACCAAACAAATCTAAACCCCCCTTGTTACTATTTATATAAAAGAAAAGTATTCCTTCCCCTGTGGATACGAACCTTACTTCGTTATACTACGTATATTCGTTGTATTGTATTTATTTTGAGTGCACCTAATGACAAGTGCACGTCATTGAATAAGGAGGTTGCCGCTCGTTGTAACCGTCACCCCTCGTCGCGCTACTGCTCTCCATCGCTGCACACCCCTCGCTGAGCTTCGAGAAATTGAAGTGAGAGGGTGTCCGTCCATTCAAAAGCTGGGGAACAGGATATGGATTAGGGATTCAGGAGCATTAAAGCCAATTTAAAATTTTTCAGTAACTTTTTTGTCCTTACGGGATTTACTCCTATTTTTGTCCTCCAAAACTCTAATAGTAATAATTAGGCCATTCTTTCATATTTAAGTCATAGATATAGATTCATCAATATATATACTCGCATGGATATTTATTTAGAATCGGTTAATTGAAGTGGTCTGTCTTGAGAAAGCCGCATGGGTTCTATCGGTAGGGAGGGCAACGGGCGGATTGGGGACGGTTTGCATATAACTGTAACCGCCCCATTGGGTAATTTCCCCGCCCCGTAACCACCCCATTACTCAACGGGTAATTTTTATCCAAATCATAACCGCCCCAACAGGTAGTGGGTTAAACTTCGGGTAACCATGGGTAACCGCTTTATGAATTGAGTCATTAAATTTTAATTTAAAAAATAATATTTTAAAAGGCGAAGAATGACATCGCCTAGACCACTCTACACTTTAGATGTCACTTTAAAGATTCGTATATCTACAAGATGAGAAAAAAAAGCAACTTAAATTAATTTGAACATAAAAATACTTAATCTAAAAAATAATTAATCACAAAAAAATATGATAATAATCAAACAAGACTATTAAAATCTATTATGAACTTTCATTTATACATTATAGTAGTACATCTATTATCTATATATACACAATGGTAAGAAAAAATCTCATATTTTAATAGTTGTGAGACAAATAATAGATAAAACTATAATAAAAATATAACTACAAATAAATGGGGTGAGTATGGGGCGGATAATGGAGCGGGCATGTATAAAACTGTAACCGCCCCATTACCCGTAAAACCAAAACGGGTATTCCCCGCCTCATACCCATTACCCGGTCAATGCGGGTTTCCCCGTTTTGACCGGGGTGATTCGGTGCGGGTATCCATCGGTTCGGTCACAATTGTCATCTCTCTAGTTCTATGTCATTAGTTTCAATAATGAAGGTGCATCATTCCCTAATCGGTAACATCATAGCTACCAACATGCATGAAGATTAATTGTTTTAAAACGTTTAATCATTATCCTTCATCGCGTAATAATAAAGGTTATGATTATGTGTATTATGAAATTCTCAATAGGTATATGAGAATGATTTTTTGTTACTATCATAAAATGCAAAATTGATATATCTCGATTTGTGAACAAGTAAAATTAAATATAGGTGTGATCGTACAAATGCAAGGTAATTCAAGGTAATGTTTATTTACATGGTCCCAATCACATTTCAATTACATGTACCATGTCATAAAAGTGCCATGTTCAATGAAATAGGTTATGACGAATGTAGTGATAATTTATACAATTTGGTTGACAATGATGCTTTTGAAGAAACTGTTCATGGTCCGGAAAAACGAACCCGGTTCGGTCCCGCACAGTAGCAGGTCTGGTTCCGGTCCAGGACCGCCGACTGGGTCCATCCCTAGTTTGAAATAATTCCGACTTGTACAAATACTCCTAAAGTCCTAAACAAATAAGCTAGTTGGATCATTGGCAACACAACAACACTAACAGGTCCGGAAAATGAAATAACTGAAACTAGGATTTGAGCTACAAAAACCTTTTTTCTCGTATTTTCGAACAAGAGAGATAAAAGCTCTCTCTTTTACAATAAGATTGTACAAAACATGAAATTAAGTTAAAACAATAAGCCTACATGCATTTGCAGATGATATGCTCATACGTATCTGTGTGTGACTATTGATAGAGGCGCATGACAACAGAACCATGATTTATATGTACTATCTCAACTGTTCGAAAACATGATGATTAATATGAATATATTATAATTACAACCATCTGTACTTAAGATTTAACGTGTCAAACTTCCTCATGATATATGAATTCTGCGTATCACTTCCTTTGAGTTATCATTAATCATCCGCATAACCTCTCGGATAACAATTTGAAATTTACATACATTAGTTTAATTACTGAGCATAAAAGTAAATTTGACAGTCTATAATATATCGAACCATTAATAACCTTTCTTTTATTTGATAATAAAAAAAATCTGAGGGGTTACGCGCGTGGTTAAATATAATATGCAGGTGTTTGAAACATTTTTAGACCACAGAGATTAATGTGCGAAACTTATATATAAAGGTTTGGCACAATAAAAGTCTCTGATTACGACCCTCAAGATGTAATGGTGGTAAGAGTGGCAGTGTGGCACTATCAAAGCTCTAAATCATTCGTTATTTATTGGACATGGAATTTTAAAAAGCTGAACAGAAAAACATTTTTATAAACAAGGTAAAACACCGTGACTCTTACCACGCATAACTCATCTTAACATTTGACTTTACAAGTTACAAGTTTTACAACCCAATACTCAATAAGGCAAAAGAGAACGCAAATCCAACATTGGATAAAAACATTGTGATTTAAAGAAAGATTCTTCCAGAAAGATGATGATTATATAATCCCATCAGGTAACACTACTACCTAACAACAAAATCAATTGATAAAAGAATTTCACCAATTTCACAAATGGGACTCATTTACCTCATGTAATTCGAATGATTAGCACGTCCGTCGCTCCGCATAAGAAGACTCGCAGGAAAAAAATAATACCGAGTGGCATCATCATCATGGTTTACAAATGAGCACCATCACATAAAAGTCAAGAAATCAACTAAAAAGAGGCAGCGTAATGGGCTTGGTCATTCATAACAAAACTCCCTACCACAATTGATTAAAACTCAATCCTTAATATGCATCACGCCCAACACGTCGATCGTCTCGGCCCCTGTCCACAAACACCGGGCGGCGATAGTCCTTCACTGATGCTGCTCTATCCCTGATCGGACTTCGGCTCCTCTCTCTCACGTCACGAGGCCAGTGACCACCACGTGGTGGCAGGGATGGCAGCAGAGGTGGGGGTGAGGATGGCATTCGCCTCTCATACACTCTCCTCTCGCCCAAATATGCCTCCCTGCCCCGGTGGTCTCTGTGGGCCCCCCAGTCAAGTGGCAGCGGTCTGTCAAATCCTCTACCCCTGCTGTCCCTGTAATCATCTTCAAGAAAATCTCTACGCAGAGGAGGGTGATCCTGAAACCTGCTTTCATACCTGGGTGGAGGTGGAGGAGGAATCCCTGCCCTAAAATCTCTAGGATCATCTCTGGCCCATCCACGAGGTGGAGTGGATCTATTATACCCATTCATAAGCCTTCCAGGAGAACGATCCACCAAGGGGGCAGGAAGGGTCCGAGATAAGGGAGGAAGTGGGGCATGACCTCTTCTTGGGCTACCAGCTGGTGGATAACGTGGTCTCTTGCAGTTGTTACAGTACTCTCGGCGTGCAAAGTTCAAGTTGTCACACCTATGTATCAAGCGAACAGTATGAATGAATTATAAATAAATGAAAACTTGAAATAGGTGAGGTGTTAAAATTCCATATACTATAGTTAGTAGAAGCCAGTTTTACACTTTCAAATGAATGACAACTTATTACTGAGCAAGTAAATGCATGGAATCAAGGAGGATATATATATGAATAAAGCTGTTCTTAAAACTTTTACATCTGATTCGATTTCTAAGCCCCTATATGATCGTAATAAATAAATAAAAATGAGTTTGACCTAATTTTGATATTGAATTTACTGAGTTTGAACCAATGCTTTATTATTATTCCACACAATTTCTTTCCTTCTAAATTGCTCCTATATTTTCCACACTAATTCTTTCCGTATGATTTTCTGACTTTCAAACACCCTACGCGTAGAAGATAGTTTTAGATATATTACAAATGATTTACACAGCCATAAAAAGATCTTACTTACAGCGGATCAGAGCATATCCAGTCACCTTCTCTAGGCCGCACATTTGGATTATTTTTAGGAACGTCCGCTCTAACCGACCCAGAAACGTAACTGTGTCGATCATAACTTCTAACAGAAAACCTGCCACCTTCCCTTCCACGATTATACGGAGGTGAGTGGTCCTTATATCTACTACCAGTATCTCTCCCGCCACCAAATCCACGACTATGCACTGGACCCCTTGAATGGTCAAAATTTGGACTGTACCTGTGATCCATATTTCTACGACGTACAGGAGAAACAGAACCTGAGTGCATTCTATATCCTGAAAAAGATCAGTGAAGCTCAGAACATAAGAGAGTATCATTTTTACCGAATCAGTAATCCATATCACATTTTCCTACTTTAGCTAAACTTTGCAACTCATTATTCAGGAGATCTTGTCAAGGAGAAAAACGACAGTGCGAAGACGATATTGACCCAAGTGGATTGCTGCCCTTAACTTACCTCTGGAATGGCTTTTTATATTCATCCAACAAGTTACCCACAACTGTACAAATGAATATTTATATCCACCCATCAAATTCTACTGCATGTGATCCTCTAGATTCCAACTGCAATGGTTTCTATGTGCAATAGCTGATACCATCAATTTGTTATATTCACAAAAGAGACATTGTTTTCCCCCAACTACATCACTGACTCAATGTTACACAAAATACTTTTATCAAAGAAAACAACACAAACAAATACAATTACTGACTCAGATGGAAACCACACACCGCTTTATGAAAGATTTAGTTGTCCAAACCTCATAAGTTCAAGAAAACTAAACTCCACATCCATTTAAAAAAAGGAAGGAAAAGTCAGAAAAGCAAAACAGTACAAGCCTACAAAAAACGACGAGTTTTAACCAATCAATTTTTGTATAATGGTGAACTTGGAAGGTTTTCGTGCAACTACGATCAGGAGGCAAAAACCTACGAGGGAAGCCATATGGCTGATCCAGCAGATACTAAAGAACATATGAACTGAATATAGGTGGTCTGAACGGCTGCACTTTTTCCTAGGATGCTACAAACTTTGGAGATTGGCTTTACTAAGCTGGCAAACACAATAAAACTCTGAAGTTGGACGCATACAATGAAACTGAAAGTCATCAATCAAAGACGCCTTCACTCATTTAGCAGCTAAAAAAATGACATACCCACCCAAATGGGCATGCATCAGTTGCCAGTAAGCCTGAGCACAAAAAGTACATGATTGAAGACCAAAAATCGAATGTCAACTGACCAAACCACAGCATCACAGACCGCTCGCCAGAAGTGATAAAGTTCAAACATTATATCCTTTATCAGAAACCCCAGGTTGATGTTAGTCATTACTGCTAATAGCACCACCAACAAATGCATTATTAAAATTCAATGGTAATGGCAGTGCCCAACATCTTCCCAACCACCTTACACCAAATAGAAAAGATCTCATTAACTGTTGCCGGCACCCATGCCCCAACTTCTTACAAGTCATTTTCCACTTGCACCTTTATACCATACAAACCCCCTAAAACAAATCCAGACCAGATCCATCACCAGTACCCATGACAGTGTGCCCTCCTTGAGAGTGAAGTGGTTGCTCCAAGAAAGATTAACAGTTTATGTTGTTCAATGTAAAATTCCATACACGTCTTTTATAACTCAATAGTCAATACCCTTAAACCACTAAAACACCAAGACCAAATCCATCACCATTCACCAGTAACCATACCAATGTGCCTTCAATTATCATGTTCTGGCATGAGGTAACTATTCAAAGCTGTAAACACAATAGCAAATTCATTTAAATTTTAACATTACCCATGTGACTCTCGAACGGCGACACGGGTAAGAAATGCACTTGACTTGCTGTTACAGGCACATTCACAATACATTTAAAAGTTGACCATGAACTAAATGACCCACTTTCATATAGCAAAAGTTAACCTCATCAATAACCATTAAATTAAGTCTCTTACAAGTCACCCAATATAATCAGTGCAAAACAGAAACAATTCAAAAAGGACATTTTACTACAAATTCACATATAGGAGAATTTTATATCTGCAAAATTACAATTCAGAAGTTAAACTTCAATGAAGGAAGAACCTTCTCATCCATAGGAGAGCACTGAGCAGAGAGCTGTTTACAGTTCAACCACAATAGGAGTTGCGTATTTACTTTTATGAAGATAAATATGAAAATAAAATCAAATGAACAAAGTAGGTTTGAGAGGAGCGATATTCAAGGCAGCACAAAAAATTAGCCTTCAGGTCAAGAATAACATGTAACCATGACTGTGTACTTATATTGCACAGTTTAAGCATGTGCAAGAAAAATTCAAAAGTGCAGTTTATTAGAAAATAATTAAAAAAATTCAAAACACGATGTATAAGTGTAAAAAAATGAACAGAACATATTATGAAGGTTCATAGTATTCTTTTAAAGAGGAGAAAATTGCAAATCAGAAAGTAATCTCTCAAGAAATCAATGAAGCATATGGGTTATTTCTGAACTGGGTGACTGCTTAAAAAAGTGATGGGAACGAATCAAGAATATATTCCCGCAAAGTATAATAGCTAGAATCCGAACCAAAGGACCTAACTTTCTACGTTGATTTTGAAAGGAGAGTAGCAAGATATGCTAGAATATCATTTAGCTAAATGACGGACCATGGCTATCAAGAAATCGCTCGGAGCGAGAGTACGCAGTTTGATCCCTACGAACCTCGCCTGGTTCGTAATCGCCAGCTCCCCCAGCACCTGCGGCAACTGCTCCAGCACCTCCTCCGCTGCTTTCGGTTGGTCGCACAACGAGGCTGCTGAGATGCGGAGTTGTCTGCTCCTTCTCTCTCGACACCATCTCTCTATCTTCTTTTTGTTGAGGCTAGATAGTACTATCGGCCTTGTTTTCTCCTTCAGCTGATAGAACAATGAAAACGAAACCCTAGCTAGCTCGTGTGCTGGGAGGGGCTTCGGAATTAGGAGCCTGTCTCGGCTAAACCGAACCCGAATTTCCCAAAATAGTAAGGGAATGTTTGTTTGAAATCATTTTCTAAAATAATTTTAGAAAAAATGTTTAATCATAAAAGTTGATAGTATTTGATAAAAAAATAATTTTGGAAAGTAAAAGTTGGTTGTGTTTGGTAAAGCACGTCCTTTTTACGTAATAGAAAAAGTAATTAAAAAGCATATTCTAGCTTTAATTTTAAGTGTTTAATTTAAGTAGAAGTTGTCATTTGAAAACATTATTTTCAGTTTTTAAGCCAAAAGTTGAAAACTATTTTTTTTTTATTTTTTGAAATCATATCCTAAGAATGAGTTTAATGCACCAAAGTCCCTCATGATATATAAATTCGGCACATTAATCTCTTGCGCTTTAAAAAATGCATCAAACTCTCATATGTTATAGTTATTCATGCGCAAAAACTTATTTAAGAACAAACTTTACAATTTTGAAATCATTTTTCTTAATCATATGATTGAATATGCAGGTAACTTTTTCAAGATTTTTAAATTATATAAAAATACTAATAATTTTTTGATAATTAATTTTGTTCATAAAGGGAGTTTTACGCATAATTAACTATAATACGAGGGGCTTGACGTATTCTTTAAATCATATGAACCTAATGCGTCGAATTTATATTTCACGAGGGACTTTGGCGCAATAAACCCCAGTAAGAATATAAGAGTTTGTTTGATGATCTTGATTTCCGGTTTATCAAGCTTATCAATCAACTTTTTCACTAAACACATAATTTTTTATTTCTTGCGTTGAATTATGTAATATAATAATAAAAAGTAAGACGAAAGTTACATTTCTGACTGTATTGATTGAAGTTACTCTAGAGGATCATTTTTCTAGCTAAGTCATACGACTCACGAGTATGACTTAAATATTTGCTAATACAAATAAGAACACTTTTACTAATAGAATAATATTGAAGTAACGAGTAATTGTATTATAAATGTCTCATATATCTTGATCAGGACATATTGCTTTGTAAAAGGCTTCGTATGTATGATATTTTATAATCTATGTATTCTTATTATATTGTTACAATACTTTATAGTAATTTCAAACAATAGGAGTTATAAAAGCATGTGTGAAGATGATAATATTATTTTATCCATATTGCATGTTACTTTTTACAATGAGCATTATTACAATAATTTCTACTATTGCTTCATTTGTCCCATTTATAAGATCCATTTATCCTTTTAATCTGTCTAAAAGATATAAATACTTTTTAAAATTGAATATTACTAACTTTTTATTGTATCAATGTATGGTATATACATCATTTCACTCTTTTTTGTACATTCATCTTAGTTTTTCTACTTTTTGGAGACTAAAATTGTAAAACAATTAATTTTTTTTAGAACTCGCGAAAAAAGCTACATGTAGATGTATCTAGCATTATGGGATAGAGATAATATTACTCTTGTTATCATTACTATTACTATTATCGTTATCATCATCATTATAGACATTTTCTCATTTCAGTAGAGATTTCAGAGGATCGAGTTTGGATTTGATGGAGGGGTACTCATATTCGTCCATCAAATCTTCACTATCATATGTTATATATATATATATATATATATATATATATATATATATATATATATATATATATATATATATATATATATATATATATATATATATATATATATATATATTGTGTCCATGGCATCATCAATAACTTATGTAGGTGGACTAAGGGCATAATAGGTTAAATTAATACACATCATTTTTTGTTAAAATAATTACACAAATATATTTAAAACTTAATATTGCAATGAAAAAGTAGAACACATTAATTATTTAATATTAGTAATGTTAAACCATAAGTTATTATAATATTTTGAGAAAAGGGTCAAATAAGGTCTTGTACTATCCTAAAATCATCATATAATGCCATTTACTCAAAAAGTATCACAAACATATCTTTACTTTAAAAAATCGAGTAGATGAGGCAGAACGACGGGTTAAAAACCCTTTAATCCCGGTTACTGCTTATGTGGCAGTAATTTTAGCAAATGTTGGTTTTTTCCATGTCAACTACACCGTGTCCCATTAGTTTACCAACCTTAGACATATCGCGATTGGGAATGAGAGGATCGATCATCCGGTCTCACTGCAACTAGGGTTTCTGGAGTTGCGTTGATTTCGCGATTGGGGACGATGATTGACAGTGATTCCTTCGTTTCGCCGCTAGGCCGCATAGGCCAAGTAATCCTGTTTACTATATTCAATTTCAACGATTTTTTATGTATAGTTGAGAATGAATTTGAAAATTTATTGAAATATTGAACATGAATTATACTTTACTATCTTCTATTTTGCATAAAATCTCTGCTTTACTCATTTGAGTAGTAACTATCTTCTATCTTAATGAAATTTGCTTTGTGAAATTTACTCATTAAAAGATGGTACGCAACTGGAAGGAAGGTAATTTTCTTGACCAGTTTCATTTAAAACATTAAACTTTCACTAGTTACTACTGAAATAGATAACACAAAGACAAAAATTCATGAAATAACACTACCACGATAAAACAACATATATAACTATTTTTCAATCTTTTATTTTTCAGAATGTTTTTGGAAGCAGAATTGAAAATCCACCGTGGAGGGAATTTCAAGAGAATGCCAAAACTTGCATACGTAAATGGTGATGTTCACATCATTGTTTTAGATCCAGATAGGATTTCATATCCTCACTTGATGAAGTACATCACAGAGGATATGTATAAAAAAGTGGATTCACTATCATATAAATTACTCGACGAGACTCTAGATAGGTTAAGGCCGTTGTGCAATGATGTTACAACTCTACATCTAATTGAGATGGCATTTACTTACGGTGTAGTAGAAGTGTATGTGGAGCACGGAATTGATGAGCCTGAACTTGTTGACCACTTAGGGCTGCCTTCAACATTAGTTGTGGGGGGTAATGATACCTCATCAAGGCTTGAAAGTGAGGAAGAAGTAGGGATTGAGGTAGAGCATCACATGCTCACAGTGAGTGTGAAGACACACATCGAGAAGAAAAAGAGAGTGAGGTAGAACCAAATGAAGAATGTGAACACCATGAAGAACACATGTCATCTGGTGATGTTCAGCCTTCCTTAGAGTCTGACTTTGACGGAGAGGAAGAATGTAGTGAGTATTATGACTCCGACGACCCCCTAGTTTGCACTCAGATTCTGAAAATGAAGAGGGACATCCAGTGGATTCAAAAGTGAAGAAGAATTCCAAATGTCCATCATAAAATCGAAATTCCGATTCCAAAGAGCTTGAGTTGGAAATGTTGTTTGAAGATGCAAGGGAGTTCAAAACTGCTATAATAAACTATGCAGTTCATTTCAAGAGGGATCTTAGATGGGTAAGGAATGGGCCCATGAGACTTCAAGTTGCATGTTCTGTGAATTGTCCTTTCAGATGCACTGCTTCATGGCCAAAGCAGTATAACTGCTTCCAGATAAAGACATGGGTAGGGACACACAGTTGAAGGTAGTAAGTCAAGTCTAGCTTAAAGAAAAGTACGAGAATAAAATCTGAGAAAACCCGTGCATATGCCAAGTTGAATTGCAAACGGAAATATGGAATGAATTGAAAATAAGTGTGAACATTACGAAGGTAAAAAGAGTCACTGCCAGGGTATTAAAAAAACTAATGCATCATTTGGGGATCAGTTTAGAAGACTCAGAGTGTTTGAGGTCAAATCTAGGGAGCACCTTCATTGTGAAAACACAACGGGTGAATGAAGACGGTCCTGAGATATTTCAACGAATGTATGTTTGTTTTGGAGCTTTAAAAAGGGGTTTTTATCGGGCTGCCATCCAATAATTGGCTTAGATGGAAGTTTTCTTAAAGGGATGGTCAAAGGTGAAATATTAAGTGATGTGGGTAGGGATGATAATAATGAAATGTACCCTATAGCATGGGCCGTTGTGGAGATTGAAAACAGTGACTCTTGGAGGAGGTTTCTAGAGTTGTAAAAGAGGATCTTGACATCAACAATTCATTTCATTGGACTTTGATGAGTGATCAGCAGAAGGTACGGATATAAAGATTCAACATTTCATTTCATACTTAGTAATTTAAGTATGCTGTATTTTAAGTTTTAAGTTTACTGTATTTTAAGTTTTAAGTATGCTGTATTTTAAGTTTTAAGTTTACTGTATTTTAAGTTTTAAGTATGTTGTATTTTATGTTTTAAGTTTACTGTCTTAAGTCTTAAGTATGCTGTATTTTAAGTTTTAAGTTTACTGTCCTAAGTTTATCATTTCATACTAAGACTTTATTATTTTACTCTATTATGAATTCTTATGTTTAAAACTAAGATGTATGTTTACGGTAAGTATATAAATCTGTCTAGATTTATATAGTTAAGTTCATTGAGTCTATTATTAAGTCTTAAGTCTACTGACTTAAGTTTTAAGTTTACTAGTGAGATGTATGTTTATTGTATTTTAAGTCTTAAGTATGTTGTATTTTAAGTTTTAAGTTTACTGTCTTAAGTTTATCATTTCATACTAAGGCTTTAGGTTAAAACTGAAAAGTATGTTTGCAGTAACTATACTAAGACTTTATCATTTTACTCTATTATTAAGTCTTAAGTTTAAAACTGAGATGTATGCTAACTATACTAAGTCTTAAGCCCAATTTTAATAACAATGTGATGAGATCATTTGGACTCGTTCCTCTGATGGTGTCTTTGCCTTCCGTCATGCTTATGATGCGATTAGAACCGTTGCCCCGAAGATAGGAAACATTAATCTGATTTGGAAAAAGCCGGTTCCAAAAAAAATCCTTTTTCCTATGGCGTGTGATAAATGGTTTACTGGTCAACGAAATATCTTTAACTAAAATGGGATTTAACGACCCATTTAAGTGTCCGAATTGTAACCATAATGACTCCCTGGATCATTATTTCATGCAATGCAATGCCCATCATAAAATCTGGGATCATTTTGGTTTCAATCCTCATAATCTGGGAACCAACATCAAAGAGTATATTTTAAATTCTACAAAATCGACACGTTTTTTTTAGAAAAAATGATAATCCTTTGGAACCTTTGGAAATGTAGGAACACGGTTTTTTCCATGATTATCTTATGAGTAATCCCGAGGCTATCGTCCGAATCAATAAGGACCTCTATGATTTTCACGGTTGGCGAAATCACCCGAAGGGGAACAAGAAGAGAAAAGCCAATATTTATGGATGGTTGCCTCTCCCTTGTGATAAATTTTCTATCAATATTTCCGTTACTCAATCTGGTATGAACTTTAAAAGTGGGGTTGCTGTTCGTAATCATAACGGTGAATTAGTTTTTCACCTCCATGGTGAATATTTTTGCAGTAATCCCTTTCACAACATTTTTTGAAACAATTCTCATAGCCATTAATGCTTGCAGGGTTAGGTCTCTAAGAATCCACAACTTGGACCTCGAGAACAAACATGTCAAAAGGCCATCCAGCAACATTGCAAAGACCATTGGGATCACATTCATACGATAACGAGAATTAGGAATATCTTGCATCAAGATTACATTTACATCAATGTAATCCCTGAGAATATCAATGTGGTTGCTAGATATATTAGCCTCGGGAAGGATGTGAAATTTTCTCATTTCTTGAGGATTCTTAAATTTGATGCAATCGGTTTCCCCTATGTTGTTTGACTTTCCTGGTAGTAGGCTTTGGTTGATGTCCTCCTACACCATTTTGTGTTCCCGTATTTTACTCTAATAAATTCTCTATTTACAATGCAAAAAAAATCTCATCTGTCTATTACTAGTGGTATGTGTGATTATACTCTGTGTCTAAAAAGCACTCTTTTAAAGTATATTATGTCTCAATTGTTGAAGTGTTAAACAACAAGTGCACAAATTATGTGTATGGCTTAGTCAAGGTCATAAAGGAACTTTTCCCAAATTCAGAGCACAAAAACTGTTGCAGACATATATATGCAAATTGGAGTAAGAAGCACAGGGGAAAGGTGCTAAATAAACACTTTTCGGTTTGTGCCAGAAGCACAACTGAAGCTCATTTTCAAGAACAAATGAAAGCATTCATGAAAGTTGATGCTGCAGCAAAGGGTGATTTGGACGCACATGATCCTCATCAGTGGTACAAAGCATATTTCAGAATTCAAGTGAAATGTGATATCTTGGACAACAACCTATCAGAAGATTTTAATAATACAATATAATCCGAAAAGCTAGGTGCAAGCCAATAAGTCCCATGTTAGAAGACATTCGAGTTGTCATAATGAAGCGGATTGCTAAAAAGGTGAAGTTTGTGAGCGGATGGACTTCCAAGCATGGACCTAGAATTTTGAAAAAGTAAAATGCCAACACATATCAACGCATGGGATGAAAGGTTAGTGTGCGATCTAAGTTCATGATTCATATATATTTATTTTCTTATTAATATATGGTGTTTTATTTCAGGTCATTTTTAATGGTGATTATGGGTATGAAGTTAAACATGGGAGCCATCAATATCAAGTTAGGCTGGAAGCAAGAAGTTGCTCTTGTAGAGCTTTGGGAACTGAGTGGAATTCCTTACCCACACGCTGTCTGTGCAATTTTTGACAAAGGTGGGGATCCTGAGGACTATATCGACCCTTGCTATTCAAAGGAGGTGTACCAGGGAATATATTCTCATCACCTTCAACCAATGAATGGAGAGTTGATGTGGAGTAGGACACAACATAATGATATTGCACCTCCAATTCCCAGAAAAACGTCTGGAAGACCCAAGAGAAAGAGAACTCGAGAAGCTAGTGAAGGATTAGGGTCTCAAAAGGGAAGGACAACGATCTCAAGAAAAGGTTGAGTCATGAGTTTTTCGGTATGTAAGCAAGCTGGACACAATAAAGCAAAGTGCCTGAGTAAGAGCTCAGATACACTGACAACATCCACCGTACCCGCAAAGATAACAAGGATTGTAAAACAAGCCTTTGTTAAATTGAAAATCAAAAGAAGAACTCGAACTGAAACACCAAACACTCCACTTGATGCAGGATCAAACACTCCACCTGATGCAGGACCCTCCAGTGTAGCCATATAGTGGATAGAGTAGTGCTTAATAGTAATGTGATAGGGACACTTATGTACTTGTATTTGTCTGACAATGACAATGCCTTTTCTGAGTTTGGCTACGTTTGTGATGAACTTGATTGTGTTTTGAATGATGTTATTTCAGTCCAAGAGGTGCAGTCTTATGGAATGAAATTGTGTTTTGATTGAAACTATTTCAGTCCAGGTGATCCAGTCTTTGGAGAAGCTTGATTGATGATAATTGTATTTTTTTTACCCCGGAAGGCAAACCACCATAATCACTAGGGCAAATGTCGGGGGACATTTACCAGGTATTATTAATGAGAGAAAAGAATTACAAGCTCGAGGGGACCAAACCTTACCCGAGGAAAATAAAGATTACATTCTAATTGAAGGAATACCAAAAAAATCCATCCAAAAGGCCCTTTTAACAGGAGTAGGAAGCTGATCCGGTCAGGTGAAAATGTTTAATCTGTCCGTCCGAATTTGGGACACATGATGCGCGGCCCAATTACATTCCCTTTTCATATGTCCGAACTCCACCCCTTTCCTAAAAGCCAAATCACGGCTTCCTGAATATCTCTCGCCCATCTACTTTCCTTCTTGCCCGCAAGGTACGCAATAACCACGGTTGAGTCAGATTCCACCTGAAAGTTAACAAATCCCTTCTCCATAGCCCATCGAGTAGCATTAAGGATGTCTTTCACTTCAGCTTCCAACGGAGACATGGCAATCACAGGGAAGCAAATCGCCACTACAAAACCTCCTCTTTTGTCACGCAGAACCGCTCCTCCTCTCGCCTCACCAGCTAAGTATCCAGCATCAATGTTTAGCTTCCATTTCTTACTTGGTGTCCGCCATTTAATTATTTGAGGTTTAAAACCCTGTAGCTGGAAATATTTAAGAATCAAACCTTTTTTGTAAAGAATATCACCAGTAGTCCAAATCTTGTTTGTAGGCAATGAAACAACCCAATTCTGAGTATACATTTTAATTTGAATGATAAGACTATTAGGGGTAGACATACCCCCACCAAAGCCCCAAATGTGGTTGGCATACTCTTTCCAAATGATCCAACAGATGATCCCAGGCATATTCTGCTTAAAGATGTCAACCATACTCATAACCCCCTTCCTCAATTTGAGCCCTATGTGTTTATGTATTTAATGAGAGTTTATTTTGATTGTACTTGTGTGAAACTCTCATCCTTTACTGGTGCTGATAATTTCCATTCAGAATGATGGTACTATAATGACTATTGATAGTCCCTGTTTCTGTAACAGCAATGAATAGCAGTATAACAAAGAAGATTAAACGTAAGGATGAACACAGATGAATCGATGTAAAACCCTCTTTGATATATCGTGAACTCGTACACAGAAAGATTCGCGTAAGGCTATAATGAATAAGTACGAAAGTTAACCTAATCCTGAACCCTCAGCTCCATTTTTATAGGCGAGGTTCAGGTAGGCGTGAAAGGCTTTTAGCCTGTTTGTATGGGCCTAACACTTGGCCCATATTCTACCTAATAAATGCACCTATTTAATACAAGGAATAATAATAAAGCTAATCCATTACAAAATAGATGACAAACTTGATTCACAATTAAAATATCTTCAACAATCCCCCCCTTTGTGATTAAGTGCCACTTTGTTATTGCTTCTGTGATTTGAAATAGTGCTTCCTCATATTCAGTGCATGCTCGTATTGCCTTAGCATGTTTCTCTTTTCTAGACGATCGTCGATGGCTTTTAAAATGGTCTCCACTGTAGAGTGTTCCTTTTGAACGTATGATGATGCCTCCTGAAGATTTTGCTCTAGCTGTTCCTTCATCTTTAGCATCTATTCTTTGATTATCTTCAGCGTTCCATCACAATATTTCTCAATTTCATTAACCACCATCATACGTTTTTCGTTCTTGTGGTTGAGATATGTGACTGCTGGCGGTGTGAAGAAGATGTGGTAAGCTGGGAAGTCTTCGAGTTCTGGACCATACAGTCTTGGCTTTGTAAGATTTGTTTTTGTCAAGTTGCACTCAATAGCCATCTGTAGGTCATGAAATGAGTGCACTCTGATTTGTCTGAGCATGAATCTTTTGATTGCTGCAAGGCCTTCGCTGTATGTTTTGCTTTGTCTGACTGGAAGGTATCGATAAGCCATAAACATTTGATAGATGTCGTCTGGTTTAAGCATGATGAAATCATTTTCTTGGCAAGTAAATTCACTCCCATCAGTGCATTGAAGCTTGTAAGAATAGAATCTCACTCCGTGATAATCCTCGGCCTTAACCTGCAGGATTTGATGAATAGGGAGAATATTGGATTTCAAGTCTTGTTCCATCAGCTCTCTTTGAGTACCGGTTGACCTTTGCAACAGCATATGTAGATGACCTCCAGCCTGCTTTCCTTTGAGATGGGTAAGGCCTCGTAGCTTCAGTTCATTCAACGGTTTGACTTTGTCTGGTCTACGCCAAATACGCTCTCTGATTTCCTCTTGGAAGGGGGCTTTGATTCGAACGTTGTCCCAAGGTTTCTCAGTCTTGGGAAGTCTTCCCGCTGATTGTCTGACGACAGATTCAAGTGTTTTCTGAGATTCCTTGTAGTTCTCCCCTTCCTTTCGTTCATCGTCCTCGAGCCTGATTATATCTTCAGCACATTTGTTGATGAGTTCTCGTAGGAACCAGTTCCTCTGCATATCTTCACACTCTTCATCCTGCATGATTTGATCCATCTCCGTCCAAAGTCTGGGCCATTTGTCGTGAATAATGATATCTTCTAGCTGATCATGCATTTCATCTGACGACAGAATGATAGTGGTAGGTTGACCTTTTGGAGACGGAGGCCTGTTAATCGAAACACCGGGTTCAATAGGATTTCCCGTTGTCATCAGCTTTGAACGAGGTTCTAACTGATTGCCTGATGTAAAAGATGTACCAGTGGTAGCATCATCAGGACTTCCATCCCCTCCTCGGTTGGTATCTCTAGGAGATACGCCTCGGGATGTTGCGTTTAGCTCGACCATGCTAGAGATTTTGGCTGCGGGTGGTGGCTGTTGGTTGGTAGAGGTTTCTGGTTGAATGGGCTGTGGAGTTTGGCTAGGTAAAGCAGTTTGCTCAAGTGGTCGTGACCGCTTGTTCTCCCCCTCATGAGGATTCGAATCATCGGGGTCCTCATGGGAACGTTTGCGACCACGAGGACTGTCCTTGCATTTGCTTTTGGTTTCAGGGGAAGAAAGGAGGGCTTCGAGAATGGCTTACTGGTGGAGGGTAAGTTTGACTTCAGGGATGTTTAGAAGATTGTCCAGCAAGGCCGATGCCAGGTTTCGAAGGGTAGTGAGGAGAGATCGATGGAGGGTGTGGTCGGGCGTGGGGAGAATACTAGTTCTGTATCCTGGGTTCCCCGAGAATGTGAAGGAATGGGTATTTGGTTGATGGATTGGTGAGATAGAGGGGTGGAGGATACTGGTTATGTATGGGAGATGAAGGGTTCGGGTGAAGGTTGGGGTGGGGGGTTTTTCAGACTGAACCGCTTGGGTGGTCCTAAATTCCTGTGCTAGAGCGGTCATTGCATCTTGCACACATGGTTTGATGGTGGAATCTAGGAAGCGTTTGAGCAGAACGTTGACGTCTTCAAAGGTTGGGTGTCCAGTTACGGGGGTTGTAACTGTTGTCACAGCATCAGTGAAGATAGCTGATGTGTGGCCTGCGTGCAATGATGGAATCATTGAAGGCGTAGCAGGGCTTCCAACCGTCATAGCTTGCGCTCTGGTTGTTGCTTTCAGGGTGTGTGCACCTGTATGTGCTGTGAAAAGTGTAGGTGTCCTAGAAAATGAAGAAAATGTAGGAAATGTGACACCTAGACTCGATGTGTTTGAAGAAGGGGTTTTGACCTCGGGCGATAGGTCAATAGTACGCTCAACTGATTCGGAAGGAACCAATGAGGGGGTTGAGTCCCGTGCTTTTGAAACGATAGCCTGTTGAGAGGCTATCGAGTGGCTAGGTGAGGGATGTGCTTGCGCAGTTGAGCTAGATGCTGCGACTTCTACCCGGGAACCGAAAAGATCGGCTCCTGTACTTAGGGATTCGGCTCGGCTTATCTGGATAAATGGATCGCAGCCGGCGAATATGTGTTCGTCAGCCTTATCTATGAGGCTCTTTCTGACGCGAGGCTGGGGCTTTTACTTAGCAGCTTTGTCATTTTTAATCTTAGCCTTTTTTTCCCGGATGACGACATCTTTGGAATTCTTGATAGTATGGGCTGCTTCATCGTAGTCATCCTTGGAGCAGTTTGTTTCTCTGGGATCGGTTTTTGGTTTAGTCAGCTCTTTGATAGTGAAGACTTTGGGTCTGCCTGCGATTATTGGTGTTGCGTCTTCAGCAATGATCTTCTTTGGAGATTCGACAAGCAGCTTTCCTTTTCGGATTAGAGCATAGGTGTGCTCAACGTCTTCACTGTCATTATCATCATCATCATCAGAGCCAGACTCCTCGCTATCCGTACCCACGCTCTCGGATACCTCATCGTCAGATTCCTCAGCGTCTGTTTCGGTGCCCTCAGCCGTCTGACTCGTCTCTAGAGAGTCGTCAGACTTTCCTTCATGGGGCAAACCGGCCACTGGTTTCTGTGGCTTCTGGACTTTCTTAGGACCCTTACCTACACTCGGCTTTGTCCCCGGGGTAGGTCCAGCTGGGTTTTGCTGAACCATAGGGACAGTTCTCTCAATGTTTTCTTGGTACTGTTGAACTGCCGGATTTGATGATTTGACGAGTTTGAGCAGAAACCCAGGAATCCGCAGACCGAAGACAGGGTTTTTGTCTGCTTTGAAGTACTGCAGCTTCGGGGCGGTGTAGTGTGGATCAGCACTGCGTCTCGGGATGGAAGAGTGCACTGCCATGCAGTCGTTGATAATCAGCCCTAGCCACCTTGCGTATGGGATGGTACCTGGCCTGTTTTTCTCCTTTGCTTTGACCAGGTCCATGAGCTCTGAGAAGAAGAGTTGTGCCATGTCGTAGTTTTTGTTGAATGCAATGCCGTGAAAGATTAGCAGGATCTGCTTGTTGCACTTGTCAAACCCGGCATGCTTTGGCGACATGCACTTATTCACCAGTCCGAATAGACTCTTCCACGGGTGATGGAGATAGGCTCCATTGAAGTTTGACAGTTGTGGCAGTAGTGAGGTGTATCCGAGAGATGCTACGTCTTTGAGCAGATCCGGGATGGATGGCAGCGCATCATACGTGTCGTGAACTGGCAGCGCTAGTGTAGATCGTAGAGTTGATGGCGTCAGGATTACGCGCATGCCATTCAGCTTAGTCTTGATTTTTGAGCGATCCTTCGCTGATTCAGTATGCATGTGGCCCCAAAATTGTTGTAGGTATATCTCTGGCACTGGTTTGGCGTTGTGAAGTGCAGGCCAGAGATAGTGACCTTTCATTATGGCTGGAATGACTGGGTTCTGGCACTTGAAGACTGTGAGGTCTAGCTGGAAGTTGTTGTCCATCACCTTGATCCACTTGCCCTTGGGGTAGATGGCGTCGTCAATCTGTGTTTGAGTTGTTCCTGCCATTATGAACTGTAAAAGCAGGGGGTCAGCATATTAATTCATTGGTTTGATTTCTCTGAGATTAGATTGAAAGAGTTTTGGTTTGCAGGTTTCAGACAATTTATGCTGGTGGAATTTTTGAAAAACATTTCAAGTCCAAATTTCGAGATCCAAATCTCGAGATCAGGATTTCGAGATCCAAATCTCGAGATCAGGATTTCGAGATCCAAATCTCGAGATCAGGATTTCGAGATCCAAATCTCGAGATCAGGATTTCGAGATCCAAATCTCGAGATCTTGATTTCGAGATTCAAATCTCGAGATCTTGATGTCGAGATTCAAATCTCGAGATCTTGATTTTGAGATTCAAATCTCGAGATCTTGATTTCGAGATTCAAATCTCGAGATCTCTCTCGAAGATGAATCGACGAACTCGAGATCTGGAGATTTGAATGTCGAGATCATATATCTCGAAATGACGATCCCACCTGCAAATTCAAAAGCATAAGATACGAGAAACAATATACAAAGATTTCTACATTGAAACAAACGAAAACCCTTTTGATTTTGAGTTTGAGAAAAATACGATCGTTTCGTGAGAACGATTTTTCGTTTGAATTCGATGTTGATGGATTGCGATTGCGAATAATGAACTACCTTCGTAAGGGTAGTCGAGAAGAAGAAACGAGAGTAGAAAAAGCTAAGGAGTTTGGGGAAGACGAGGGAGTTCGGGAGCTCTGGTTTCGTGCCTTATTTGCGAAAAAGTGAGAATGGGAAGGGAAGGGTTTGCAGAGGGTTTATATACGCGAGAAATTTTGGACCTTTTCCTTAACAGTTGAGCCCGAATGTATGGGCTAGCACAAAATGCCCATATAAAAAAATTTTGAGGCCCAATACCAGTGAAAATTAGAGCTCCCCCTCAAACAGTGAAATTTTTTCTTTTTCTCCCCCCCAAACAGAATGCAACAAACAATATGTACAAATGCAACGCACACACACTATTTTTGTTCGTTTTCAGATTTTCTCCCCCTCAACACATGCAACACACACACACTATTTTTTGTTCTTTTTCTGATTTTCTCCCCCTCAACACATGCAACACACGCACACTATTTTTTGTTCTTTTTCGGATTTTCTCCCCCTCAACACATGCAACGCACACACACTATTTACAGATCACACTCACACACACTTTTTACAAGTCCCACACACACACACTTTTCAGACCAGTGGAGACAAAATTTAAACAGGCTCGAGGTTCAACATGCCCAACTTGGAGACCAGGAACTGGAATCTTTTTTCATCCAATGCCTTAGTAAACAAGTCATCCAGTTGAAGCTCTGAGCTTACAAAGTACATATCAATGTCTCCTTTCTCCACGTGATCCTTGATGAAATGATAGCGCAGATCAATGTGTTTGGTGCGGGAGTGGTGAACAGGATTGCTTGTGATGGCGATGGCGCTTTGAGAGTCAATGTAGATCGGGATATGGCGGAATGTGTAACCGTAGTCCTGGAGCTGAGTCTTCATCCATAATATTTGTGAACAACAACTAGCAGCCGCGACGTATTCGGCCTCAGCTGTAGATGTTGACACACAGTTCTGCTTTTTGGAAGACCAAAAGACTAGCTTCTCGCCCAAGAATTGGACGGCTTCCGATGTACTTTTGCGGTCCATCCGGCAACCTGCAAAATCAGCGTCCGAGTATCCGACTGGATCAAAGCCTGAATGCTTGGGATACCAAAGGCCTAAATTCACCGTGCCTTTGAGGTATCTTAAAATTCGATGTACAGCGGTCAGATGAGATTCCTTCGGATTGGCTTGAAAACGAGCACATAAGCATGTGGAGAAGACAATGTCAGGCCTGCTTGACGTGAGATATAGCAAAGATCCAATGATGGACCTGTAATTCGTAGCATCAACTGGCTTCCCGGAGGGGTCTGAGTCCAGTTTATTGTTTGGGGACATAGGGGTCGTCATGGAAGATTTGCCTTCAATGTTGAATCTCTTTAGCATATCCAGAATGTATTTGGACTGATTGATGAAAATGCCATCAGAGAGTTGTCTTACTTGCAGGCCTAAAAAGAAGTTAAGTTCACCCATCATGCTCATCTCGAACTTTGTTTTCATCAGTTTCTCAAAATGTTGGCAAAGGTGCGGATTTGATGAGGCAAAGATGATGTCATCGACATAGATCTGAATCAGAATGATGTCAGATTTCTGTCGTTTGATAAACAGAGTAGTATCAATCTTTCCTTTGGAGAAACCTGAATCAATAAAAAATTCGGTCAAGGCATCGTACCAAGCTCTGGGTGCCTGTTTCAACCCATAGTGAGCTTTCTTGAGCTTGTATGATGGTCTGGGAATTTTGGATCTACAAATCCTTCAGGTTGAGCAACATAGACTTCTTCTTCTAAAGTCCCATTTAGAAAAGCTGTTTTCACGTCCATCTGAAAGACGGTGAAGTTTTTGTGCGCCGCGTATGCAAGAAAGAGGCGGATTGCTTCAATTCTAGCTACGGGCGCAAACGTTTCATCGTAGTCTATGCCTTCCTATTGATTATATCTCTTTGCGACCAGCCTTGCCTTGTTCCTTACAACTGTTCCTTCTTCATCCCTTTTATTTTTGAATACCCACTTCGTGCCAATGATAGTCCTTCTCTGAGGCTTGGGTACCAGTGACCATACATCCAGTCTGTCAAATTGATTGAGTTCATCTTGCATCGCAATCACCCAATATGAATCAAGTAGTGCTTCGGAGACCTTTGATGGTTCTGACTGGCTTAGGAAGCAGGCGAAGTGGCATTCATTCATCGTTGCGGATCTTGTGCGCACACCTTGACTCGGATCACCTATTATCTGATCAATGGGATGTGCTCTCGTCCATTTCCTCTCATGAGCTAGAGGAGTTGGAGTAATGATTGGTTGATCCGAGTCCTGATAGAAGTTTGAGGGCTCTGGAGCAGCTGTGGTGTGCAGTGGAGATGATTCTGGACTTGTAGCAAAACCGTGATCATCCACACCTCTGAGATTGGATTGAGGGGTTGAGGGTGTGGATGGTACATCGTCTGGACCTGTGAGGAGCGGAATCTCTGCTGTTGGAGTTGATGTTGAAGCTGGTGAACATGGAGGAGGTGGAGATTGTGAGTTCTCGTAGAAGTTTCTGAAAAGAGAATCGAGAATCACATCTTCGTGTTCTATGTTTGGTTCAGCTTTATCAGAAGCCACTGGTACAACATGTGATGGATCAGCCTGTAGATGTTTGATTGTGAAGTCTGCCATTTCATTGAATGTAACATTTACACTCTCGATGACAGTGCGCTTGTCTCTTAGATAGACTCTGTAAGCTTTGGACTGCAGTGAGTAGCCAATAAACACGCCTTCTCTGGCTTTGGGGTCCAGCTTACTTCTCTCTGTCCGATCATTTAGTATGAAGCACTTGCAGCCAAAAACCTTGAAGAAAGAAATGTCGGGAGTTCTGTTGAATAGAATTTCATATGGAGTCTTGTCGAAGCGTTTATGGATGGATGTTCTGTTCTGAGTGAAGCACGCAGTATTGATTGCCTCTGCCCACATGAAGTGAGGCCGTCTGGATTGGATTAACATGGTGCGTGCTGCTTCAACAAGGGTTCTGTTCTTTCTCTCAACAACCCCGTTCTGTTGGGGAGTTTTAGCTGCTGCAAATTGCTGAGTGATACCGAGAGATTCATAGAACTCAGTGAGAGTTTGATTTTTGAACTCGGTACCATTGTCAGTTCTTACAATTCGAACACTGTGCTGTAGCAGTTTCTGGATGGTCCTGATAAAGGTCATAATGTTTTCTGCAGCCTCGTCCTTTGAACGGAGAAATTTTGTCCATGTGTACCTAGAGAAGTCATCAACGATCACCAGAGTGTATTTGCGGCCGTTGATGCTTTGGACTCTCATAGGTCCACACAGATCCATGTGAATTAACTGCAGCTGATGTGTAGATGATGGTACTGTTTTCGACTTGTGGGAGTTTCATGTCATTTTGCCCATTTTGCAGGCACTACAATGATTTTCAGCGGAAGACTTTAGCAGAGGAAGCTCCTTGACAAGTTTCTTGGAGGACAGGATTGATAGATGCTTAAAGTTCAGATGGGAGAGACGTATGTGCCATAGGTTGTTCTGTTCTGTTGAAGCTTTGGACAGCAGACAAATGGAAGTGGTGGATTGAACGCTTTTCAGATCAATAGCGTACAGATTTGATGTTCTGTAACACGTTAATAATGTATTCCCCATGCTGTCTAGAACACAACATTGTTTTGCAAAGAACCTCACTTCCATCCCGCTGTCACAGAATTGCCCAATGCTCAGTAAGTTGTGTTTGAGCCCTTTAACAAATGAGACATCTTTGATAGTAACACTGGCACAGATGACGTCCCCATACCCAAGAATAGGAGATGAGGCGTCATTCCCAAATCTGACATTGCCTCCGTAGCAGTTGGTGTAGTTGCTCAATAGGTGTTTTATTCCGGTCATGTGGGTTGAGCATCCTGAGTCTAAGTGCCACACATGACCGTCCTGCAAAACAATCAAACAGGTTTAGGTACCCATCTTGGAGTGGGTCCTTCCTTATTAACAAAAAACACCTTTCTAAATCTTGCTTTTAGCTGTGATCCAAGGTCAACAACTTTTTCAACAAAAGATCTTTCTCTTGTGGACTCTCCAATAGCCAGATATGCTTTTGCAGTGGGTCTGGTTTTTGGAGCCCACTTAGCAGTTTCCAGTTTGGTGGGTCTGATGTTGCGAACCCACCTTTCTGTTTTAGTCTTGGTGGGTCTGTTCTTGGGGACCCACCTATCAGGTTCAGTTTTGGTGGGTCTGAGTTTGGGGACCCACCTATCTGTTTTAAGCTTGGTAGGTCTCATCTTGGGGACCCACCTTTCGGTTTCAGTTTTGGTGGGTCTTATCTTGGGAACCCACCTTTCAGTTTTAGTTTTCGGAGGAGAGTAGACATGAGCTTTGTGATTGAATGGTTGTTTCTTAAGTTTGGTTTTAAAAATTTCCTCTTTAGAAAGTCGATTAAGATGTTTCCTTGAATGAACTCGAAGAGCATATTTCATATCAGGTATACAAAATATTCCCTTAGAAGTTCTGTTCTCGGTTTCCCTTTTTGGTTTGAGCTTTCTGTGAGGCTTTGCTTTAACAACATTCACATCACATTCATAATTATGGGGGTCTGGAACAGAATAACCATAAGCAATACTTGAATTATGAATTGAACGATGTCTAAAAGAAGTCTCAGAAATATTCAACTTGGGACTCAAGACTGAACTACTAGAAGTTTGTTTCTCAGAGACAGAATTACAATTAACTTTTGAATAAAAAATAGAACTAGATCTAGGACTGGCTTTATTATCAAAAACTTTCTTTTTGCCTTCTGCGATTTCCTCCCTCTTCTTCCTCCACTCACTCTTCTCTTCTCCTTCCTTCTTCACTTCATTTCTTGTAAACAAAGGAGAAGAGAGATGAGTGGACGAACCTTTTAAAAACTTGGTTTTCTTTGGTGAGGTGTGTGAACTGTCAGACTTATTATTAGAAGTAGAAGGGGCTGTTTAAGCATGATACTGCTCACTTAATTCATTGAACTTTTGAAGAAGTTCCTGCCAGTTGCTCTCAAAACCTCTCTGTTAGTCCCCTAGATTTTGGAATTAGTATTTTGATGATGTCATAGTTTTCTCTTTTATTTCCCCCCATCTTTGGTAGCTATCATGTATTCCGGCAGTTGACTGAACTAGTAAAGTATTGTTTAAATGTGTTAAGATCAAAGCATCAATTATCAAAGCAATTTGACTGGATAAAATAAAATGCAATAAGGTAATATTTAAACTACCTTAAAAGGATTTACCAGTTACATTTCTTTGATACATCAAATAACACAAAAACATCTCGAACAAAATATTTATTAAGCTGGAACACAAAATGCAATAAGGTAATAATTATTACCTTAAAAGGATTTGTTATCCTACCAGTTAAATAAATAGTTTGTTCGAAATACTAGATGAAGTGACCGAAAGACAAAAGCAAAATGTTTTGTATCAAGAAAATTATACCGGAAAAGTCAAAATGCAATAAGGTAATTTATTACCTTAAAACGGATATTTAAATCCTACCGGTATATATATTTTCTTTTATCACAAAAACATATTTCTTCCTGAGTCATTAAGAACAAATAAATGTACAATTTTAAGTACTAATACAACTATTACTGGACAATAAAAATGCAATAAGGTAAACTTATTTACCTTTAATAGGATATTTAAATCCTACCAGTATAATTTTATTAGACCTAAAAATTATTCTGTTCGAACACATTACCTCGTGTTTGATCCAGAGCCAGTCAAAAATCCAGCATGGGTGCAAAGGACGTACAAAGCACTGGGAAGTGCAGCCTAATTGGATAAACGCAGGAGAACTGCAGCAGCTAGGCAGAAAGAGACAAAAAGTTTTATCGGCTCCGAAGAGGAAGATAAACAACAAGTTGTTTATCTTCTGCGATCAAGATTCAACGAACAAGATTAAATCATCTCAACCAACGGATGAGATTAATCTACCGGAGATGCCTATAAATGAAGGCCGAAGCATGAGTTAAAGCGACTAAATTTTTGAGCTCAAAGCAGAGAGATTCCATAAGCATTCAAAGAATATCTAGCAACTCTGCTTTGACTCATGCTTCACTAAGCTCTTAGAATAGATCATCATTGTCATACTTTTAGAGCTTAGTTCATAGTTGGAGACTAGAATTTCCTTGTATATCACAAGGTGTTGTAAAACACTTCAGGAGGACAGTTGTTCCCGGCCTGAGTGTTGTTAGATAGGTCAGGAGTACCTTTTGATCCCCACTGGATCAATTGAGAAAAACCTAAAGGATTGAGTAGCTTGGAGTGGTGTTGTACTCCTCGTGAAACACCTTCAATCTAGGCCAGATTTGTCAAGGCTAGATTGGCACTAAGTGTATTGGGCTTAATACATTAGTGAAATTCATTTGAAATAGGATGGGACTGGATGTAGGAGGATTACACCACCTCTGAACCAGGATATATTGTGTGTTGATTTACTTTCAGTCAACAAAGCACACACTGAACACTTCTCACATAAAGATTGGAGTTTGCCAGCAGCATCCTAAGCAGTTGTCTTAATTGACTCAACTGCTTATCCTACTGCTCAATTACTCACTCTCTTTGAGATACAAGAAGCCTCACAACATCATCTTTAAAAGGTCTGCCTTAATCAGAGTTCAGGAAATACTACTCACTGCATGGCAGTTGCCTCAACAGTCTGGACTACTCAACTGTTGAGCCCACTGCTTACACAAAAGTATTTCCTGTAAACATCTTCACACCACCAGACCGTTACATCCTTATCTCTAAGAAGTCTGTTCAGAATAATCTCTGTGATTCAGGGTGATTACCCAGCAGGTACCTCTACAGTTCCCTCACTATCATCCAACTGCCTAAGACCACTGCCTAAGTAAAACCCTCTACTTACTTGGCCCAAAGCACATCTTCAGAAAGCCCACATCATCCTGAGCTACACCATATAATCAAACCTTCCATACCTTCACCATTACTTCAGCAGGTGCCTCAGCAGTTCCCTGGTTTCCACCCAACTGCTCAGACAACTGCTCTCATCTAAGGTTGATTATCAATCCACCTCAGTACATCATCAGGAAGCTCTTCCCACTCCCAGAAAGATTCTGAATGAACCCTCATCATACTTCAAGTATTTGGTAAGCAGACGACTAAGCAGTTCCCTGCTTCCTAGCCAACTGCCTAGCCAACTGCTCACCAATAAGCAAAGACTTCATCCATCACAGAAAGTTGTTAGACATTACATAAAGGGTAAAGACTTCCGCTGTGCATCTATTAATCTCTCAAAAGATTATAGATCAACTCTTCTAGAGGGAAATATTTGTAAAGGTCGAAAAGATTTAAAAGTCTATTCACCCCCCCCCCCCCCCCTCTAGACTTTTACCCTATCCGGGACCATCAAGTGGTATCAGAGCAGAGTGTTCTTAGAGTCAGTTTCTGGCTAATTTGAACTAAAGATCCAAACCACTAAACTCCCCAAACACTTTCTGAAATGGACAAACGGTTGGCAACAGATTCTTTGCCTAACCAAAACAGATATGATGACTGGAGAACCAAGGATGTCTGGGATGAGCTCTCAATGATTCAATCAGTTGATGATAAAAAAGGCTCAAGTGATGAAAGCAGTTCATCAGGAGATGAAGAAGAGACTCTGATTTGTCTCTATGGAATGCACCATGCTGAAAACTCCTCCAATGACTGCTCTTTGGCCAGAAATACAAGCGATAATGATGAGGTATTATCTAGTTCCTCAAACAGCTCTGTTCAATCTAGCTGTTCAAGTGTTGATATGGAAGCTCTACTCCTTCAATTTGAAAATTTTCAAAAGGATCACCTTCTTTTAATGAACGAAAACTGTAGACTTCAAGCTAATCTAATAGTAGCCCAAGCTCAAATGGGTGAAGTGATAAAAAGAAATGATTTTCTTGAACTCGAAAACTTCAGTTTAAAAGAAAGGTTGAGCTCCCTCACTACCCCTATAAGTGAGGAAATCCATCACACCTGGAAGAACACATGATTGGGATTCACACCCTTATCCAAGCCAGTTGAAGACTCTCCTAAATACTCTCCTATCACAAAACCCACCACAGATCTACTAGACACAAGGAATTCAAATCACCAACCACCTCACTCCCAAACTCTGTCAAAGAAAAGGACTCAGTTCTCCTCCAGACCAAAACCCAAACTTCCCTACAAATTCAACTCCCTAAATAACCAACCAAATCAAAGAATTGGTTGGCAACCAATTACAAAGACCACCAACAAATTTCCCAAAAAGCTGATCACTTCTAAAACTCATATGTAACACCCCCAAATTCCCTTTCTAAAATAATACTTAAAGAAATAAACTTTTATTATTTATTTGAAACTTTCAATCGTTTGCAGCGGAGATAAACAATAACATGGAAAAAGGGTGTGTTACCGCCACACCCAACCCTAAACTGACTGGATGCTGAGGCTATCCACCATAAATGTATTTAAAGTAAACATTAAATTCAATAATTTAAAGCAATGAAATCTAACAAAGTCTATTCTAAAACGAGACTACTCTAAAAGTCTTCTAGGAGCGCTCTCAAGGCATCAATCTTCATATATCACATCATCTGTAACATAAGAAAGTAAAAGAAACAAATAACACAAAAATTAGCTTTCGCTAAGTAAATCCCACCCAACCCCGTAAAATAATAGTTTTGTTGAAAAATAAGTATTTGTATATAATATATATAAATGAGTTTCCAATAATGTAATAATAGTTCTAAAAGATTTCTTCAATAATTCCTGTGAGTATTCCAAAGAATAATTCTCCGAGTACAAGATATTTGTTTTTCCTCAAAATAGTTTTATAGCTAATCCTCCTAGTCATTTAGACGGGCGGTACTCAAGCGTTACCTCGATTCTTGAGCCCAGTGAACCGTTGTTTTGTACGGTCACTCCGATCTCCTCTCGGTACCTCATCTCCTCTATTAGAATCTAGACTTCTACCTTAAGTGTGCACACCCCCTAAAGGGATTCCAAGCCCTCCGAGTAGTATGAAGTCTAAGTAGTTCTGACGTCAACGTCTCCCTACTCCAAATGGGATATACTCCCTAAGTTCCAGGTTCAAAGACCCTTAAGAGAATAGGTACTACTACTACTGCTCTAATAAAAGGGATCTAATGCCCAATTGCTCGGAATGATTACCGAACCCTCCAAAATTCATTTAATTTATTTTAAACCTCTCAATTCAAGTAGTAGTAGTCCTAACCCTCCCTCACCATTAACGGACGTGAAGGTGGCCCGACACCTACAGATTTCTCCCGTGGTGCCCCCAATTATGAAAACAGTCTTTTATCTTGTCTTTCCAAAAATCTTATATTTATGTCTCTTGGACAGAATTTCACCAAGATATCTCATGTATACATATAATCCAATATATCTCAAAATCACAACAATATAACTTGTTCACAAATTCATCATTCAAAATATTCATACCATCATCACATATCAAGCAAAAAAATTATTTACGAGGGAAAATATAATTTTGGTTGCAATGTGACTTACCTCAAATTGCACGCAGATATTCCTAAGAAGCTTCTCTAACGGCTTCCTCTCCCAGTTCACCTTCTATTATTTTAAAATTTCCAAAATCAATAATCATTCTAAACTATAGCTTATTCGCCCTACCCTTCATATTACTGTTCTATGTTTAATTAATGTAAAAGTCCCCAATAAGTGATTTTGTTCGTATACTCTAGGTTGATCGAATATTTTGATTAGTCCTATTTTATTATAGTCTACTAATCAGTCCGCTAGTTATCATAATAGTCCAAATTTTAATTAGTTCATATTATGATCCATCAATTACTAATACTAAAACAGTTGAGTCCAAAAATCTATAAGTTAAATTGATTATCTTATTTAGTCGAGTAATTCAAATTATTCATTTTAATCAATTAAATTAATCTTTGTCTTTATTAGTGATTAATCAATTAGTTCCAGTAAGCAGGTCGATGATGTAGGATTTTGTAGTACTATTATTATACTAAACTGCCTACTTTATTTCATGGCTGTTTTAAATTTACATTAGTTAGTCGGTTTATCTAAATGTGAGCCAAATAATTCAATTAGTCCGATTTAACTGATAACGATTAAAGTTCAAGCTTAAACTAATAAGTCCACTGATAATCATAAATTTTATAACTAAGAATCACTCCATTATTATTGTCCTTATTCTTCTTCTTCTTCTTCTTCTTCTTCTTCTTCTTCTTCTTATTATTATTATTATTATTATTATTATTATTATTATTATTATTATTATTATTATTATTATTATTATTATTATTATTATTATTATTATTATTATTCTTTCATGGTTATAATCCAGCCCAAGAAGGATTCCTAGTCCACTTAAATTGTCCAGGCCAACTCTAAATTTAAACAGAGTATCACGGAGTATTTATACACATACGCAGTAAAGCAGGGGAAGTCGTCTTCTCCGAATAGAACCGGTGAGCAGAGTAGGACGGCGGCGCAGCAAGGCAGCTATTCTGATGGCGACTCAGACGACACAGCTACTAGCTTCTTCCCTCGGCGTCGGCAGTGGATGGTCCGACGATGGGCTAGTGTCCTCCTCCGGCGCACCGAGACGACAACTATGTAAAGTTCTTCGGCAATCTCCCTTCTTCTACGGCAACGCTGGTACTCGGCTCCAACTCCGGACGAATCCAATGATATCCCAGATCTCCCCTCTCTCGATTATATTATATTATAACTCGGTATAGTATTTTGTGTGGGATTGGTCTTTTCTCTTGTTTTGCTACGAGACGTATATGCGGCATGTATATATACACAGTCTTCGCCCATCTGTATGCATCCAGCCGTTTTCTAGTCTTTAATTCACTCATTATAGGGTTAATAATGATCCGTTTTTCTTTAGCCTTCAATATTACGGAATAGTTATTACCACAGCCCGCATGTATGATTGATATATATGCACACCAAGCGTGTACTCAGTGATACCATACATCCATGTATCATGTATGCCATGTGATATGTATGTGATGCATGCTAGAGTTTCATTTCGTAATAATGCTATAATGTACTTTATTACTTATTAGCATTATTATAATGTTTCTACGTTACATGCATGTACCTAGCTTATTTTATCATCTTTAAAACTTTACTTTTATCAAATGGGTTATATCTGATTAATCTATCAGATAAATGATATCTGATTTATTATTTAATTTCTATTATTATTATTATTTTTTCGATAATTATTTTTTTTTGCAGATAAATTTAATTTGTTTTGTTTTAAATTTCTGAGATGTCACATTCTACCCCCCTTAAAGAATGCTTCGCCCCGAAGCATAGGCTAATACCTACTATCGATAGGTACAAAATAACTAAGTGTTACATTCTACCCCCCTTAAAGAGAGGTTACGTCCCCGTAACTAAAAACTTTACCTTGATTAAATAGCTCAGGATAACGTTTTCTCATGTCATCCTCCGTCTCCCATGTGGCGTTTTCAGCCAAGTGATTTGACCACAAAACTTTGACCATTTGAATGGCCTTTCTCCGAGTTTCACGTGTCTTCGTGTCTAAGATTTTCATAGGTCTCTCTTCATACGTCAAGGTTTCATCCAACTCGATCACCTAATTACATAAAGGGTTATTTCAATGTCTACTAAACCGCATCCTAGCTATCTAAAAGTGAGGTCCTTACCTCCGGGTTTAAGATATGCGACTCATCACGGACATACTTCTTTAGTTGAGATATGTGGAATACGTCATGTACCTTGCACACGTTAAAACGTTTCAGCTTGGTTTTCTAACTTTGGAGTACGTTTAGAAAGAACAGTTTTAATCCTTACCTTATTCAATTCTGTGGGTAGAGCCAATCTGTAGGCCACTCTTCCCACCTTCTCTAGAATCTCGTAAGGTCCGATGAATCGAGGACTCAGCTTTCCTTTCTTCCCGAATCTCATAACGCCTTTAGTAGGAGAGACCTTGAGAAGTACCTTCTCTCCCACCTCGAATTCAGCCGGTTTCCTTCCTAGGTCCGCATATGATTTTTGCCTATCTTGCGCTGTCTTCATCCTTGCCTGAATGAGTTTGATCTTCTCCATCGTGTCTTGCAAGTATTGCGGCCCTAAGACAACCTGGTCTACCATATCGCCCCAACACAATGGGCTCCGACACTTTTGACCGTAAAGAGCCTCGTACGGAGCCATCTTAATGCTCGCATGGTAACTGTTATTGTACGAGAACTCTATTAGGTCTAAGTGTTCGTCCCATGATCCTCTCAAGTCCAGCACGCAGGCTCTCAACATATCCTCAAGCGTCTGAATAGTCCTTTCGGTCTGACCGTCCGTAGTAGGATGGAATGCAGTGCTCAGCTTCAAAGTGGTCCCCATAGCAGCTTGAAGTTCCCTCCAGAATTGAGATAGGAATCTGGAGTCTCTGTCAGATACAATATCTCGGGGTACACCGTGATACTTCACCACATGCTTGATGTAGGCTTTCACTAGCTTATCCATGCTCCAAGTTTCATTCATGGGAATGAACCTGGCAGTCTTGGTCAATCTATCAACAATCACCCAAATCTTATCTTTCCCGGACGTTGTTAAAGGTAAACCCCCGACAAAGTCCATCGAGATAGAGTCCCACTTCCACATTGGCACCTCCAAGGGTTGCACGAGTCCCTTGGGTTTGCACCTCTCGGCTTTCACTTTTTGACAGTTTAAGCATCGTGCCACGAACTCCGCCACCTTGTTCTTCATTCTCGGCCACCAGAAGTTCTGCTTCAAATCTTTATACAATTTGTCTCCTCCCGGGTGTACCGAATAGGGCGTGTTGTGTCCTTCTTCCATGATTTGCTTTTTAATGTGCTCACACTTCATCGGGACACACCACCTACCCTTATAACGGATACTCCCATCTTCATGCAATCGAAACGGTCCATTTTCCCCGTCCTTCATCCCGGCCTTGACTCGCTCAAGCTTCACATCTCCTGTTTGACCGGCCTTTATTTCATCACAGATAGAGGGTAAAATGGTCATAGTGTATAACCGGATCTCACCCTCTACTTCACCATGCTCCTTGACTTCTAAATTCAGCCTCTGAAACTCCCGGTACAACTCTTCTGGTAGTATCCACGCTGCTCGGCCCGTGTGTTCCGTTTTTCGGCTCAAGGCATCCGCTACAACATTGGCTTTTCCTTCGTGATATAGGATCTCCAAGTCGTAGTCTTTAACAAGTTCTATCCACCTCCTCTGTCTCATGTTGAGTTCCTTCTGCGTAAATATGTACTTTAGACTCTTATGGTCCGTGAATATCTTGCATGGCGGTCCGTACAAGTAGTGCCTCCAAATCTTCAAGGCAAACACCACCGCAGCCAACTCCAGGTCGTGGGTTGGATAGTTAACTTCGTGCACCCTTAGTTGTCGGGATGCATAAGCTACTACCTTCCCTTTCTGCATCAGTACACAGCCCAGTCCATTCTTGGATGCATCGCAATAGATTTCAAATCCATCAGTTCCCGATGGAAGTGTCAGTACCGGTGCAGTCGTCAGTCTTTTCTTCAGCTCTTGGAAGGCTTTCTCACAATCATCCGTCCACTGGAACTTTGTGGTCTTCTTCATCAAATTGGTTAATGGTCTAGCTATCTTGGAGAAATCTTTTACAAATCTCCGATAGTAGCCCGCTAACCCAAGGAAACTACGTACTTCCGTAACAGTAGTAGGTGCTCGCCACTCGGTTACTGCTTCGATCTTCGACGGGTCCACAGATACTCCATCTCGAGTGATGATGTGACCCAGAAATGCTACTCGGTCTTTCCAAAAGTCACACTTGGAAAGTTTGGCGTAAAGCTGATGTTCTCTCAAAGTCTGCAGAACGAGCCTCAGATGCTCTTCATGATCCTTCTCGTTCTTCGAGTATACCAAGATATCATCAATGAATACCACCACAAATGTATCAAGATAGGGGCGAAATACACGGTTCATTAGGTCCATGAACACTGCTGGTGCGTTGGTTAAACCGAACGGCATTACAGTGAACTCATAGTGCCCATATCTCGTACGAAATGCAGTCTTCGGTATATCCCTCTCCGCTATCCTCACTTGATGGTAGCCGGATCGAAGGTCAATCTTGGAAAATATACCCGCCCCCTTCAGTTGATCGAACAGGTCATCGATGCGGGGTAGAGGGTATCGGTTCTTGATGGTAACACGGTTTAGCTCTCGGTAGTCAATGCACAACCTCAAGCTACCGTCCTTCTTCTTCACAAACAAGACCGGAGCGCCCCAAGGTGAAACGCTCGGCTTGATATAGCCCTTCTCGAGCAATTCCTTCAGTTGTTCCTTCAGTTCTTGCATCTCCTTTGGAGCCATCCTGTACGGTGCCTTGGAAATCGGTGTAGTCCCCGGCATCAAGTCAATGGAGAACTCAACCTCCCGTTCCGGAGGCATCCCCGGAATCTCTTCTGGAAACACGTCGGGAAATTCGCTGACCACATGAATCTGATCAGTCATCTGCTCCTCATTGTGGGTCTCCTTCAGCATGCATAGGTATGCTTTGCATCCCTTCCGGATGTACCTCCTCATTTGTCGCATCGTCACCAACTTGGCACCTGGTTTGTCCACAACTGCCTTGAATGATACTCGCTTCCCGCTCGGGCTCTTCATGATCACCTTCTGCTCGTTGCATAAGATCTTTGCCTTGTAGCTCCCGAGCCAATCCATGCCCAACACCACGTCAATGTCTTCGAGGTCAAATTGCACCAAGTCTCCCGGTAGACTGACGTCGGCTATAACTATGGGTACATTCATGTATACATTTCTACAAGCTACCACACTATTATTTGCTGTTTTTACATTCAATTCTATGCTAGTTGAAGGTTCTATCTTTAACTTCTCAACAAATTTAGAAGAGATAAAACTGTGAGAAGCACCAGAATCAAATAGGACATAAGCAGGAGTGGTATTAACATGAATGATACCTGCCACCACATCGTGTGCGCGGGCCTGGGCCTGATTCATTACATAAATCCGACCCTGATTGGGAGCATTATTGATGTTGTTTTTGTTGTTGCCTCCTCCCTGGTTCTGATTTCGGCCCCGATCACCGTCTCCTGCTCGATTTCCCGGGTTGTGGTTGCCCCGGTTCTCAGCTCTTGGCCTATTTTCATCTTGATTTCCGCCTCTATGATTAGGACCCTGGTTCTGTGGTCCTCTCCCCACGTTATCCCAGCATTCGAATGCACGGTGGCCCATTTTGCCACACGTGTAGCATTTGACTCTGTTGCCGGCACAGTCCACCCCTGGGTGGTCTCTATTGCATTTTGTACAGTTGAAATGCCTCCCCTCTGCTCCGTTTCGACGGTCACGCCTCTGATCATGACCCTGGAACTTCCTCTCATCCCTTGGGCGATTGTGTGTCGGCTCATAATGATGAACCTTGACCCACTTTTCTTTTTGTCTATCCTCCTCTTCGTTCCTCCGAATTTTCTTGTGGGTTTCTCTTTGGAGTTGAATCACCCGATAGTGTTTGGCAGCCCTATAGTAGGTATCATCTAGGGTTTGGCATTCTTGCACACTCAAAGCCTTCTGAGTGTCATAATTGAGTCCCCTGATGAACTTCTCAACCTTGCTCTCCTCATCGGGTACTAGTGATGATGCAAACTCTGCCAGCGAGACAAATTGAGAGTGGTAGTCCTGCACCGTCATCTCCCCTTGCTTTAGATGTAGAAACTTGTCATAATTTTCCGCCTGCACGTGTGGCGGGTAGAATCTTTTCCGCAGTGTACGCTTAAACCGTTCCCAGGTGAAATCTGGTTGGGCGCGCAATCCTGGTCCCACATTAACCCACCATCTATCTGCTTCTTCATGCAGATAATAAACAGCGATGCCAATTCGTTGCTCTTCTGGGCAATTGATTGTGTCAAACAGCTTATCAAATGTGCGTATCCAATTCTCGAGGATCATTGGATCCTCTTGCCCAAGAAAGCTCGGTGGATTTCGCGCTGCTACACGGGTTTCCATGTCGTTGCCGTTATTACGCGGCTGGTTGTTTTGGAGTACCGTGGTTGCAATAGTATGAGTGAGTTGACTCAGTAGGTGCACGGTCTGAGCCAATTCCGCGTTGGTGGGCACAGCATTCGGGTCCCTTCTTGGTGGCATGGTGTCTCCATAACATAATAAATACTTAGTATTAGTGAGAAATTTGTTTCCTACTTTCCCTAGGGATCCTAGAATCAAGGGTTCCATAGGCCATATATATATCACAAAAATAAATTGTATCTTACATGCAATCACACATAAGATTCACAGTTGACTTAGGAACATGTTTTTGCACATAGTGTTCGTACATACCTTGGCCACTTTAAAATTTTGCCTTATTAGGCATTCCCTTCAACATTTGGGGTTCTCATATGGACCCGAAATCATCACAATTATCGTCATATTCATGCAAAGAAAAGAATAATACTCACAAAGTCCTCACCACGCTCCTAGGAGGTTATTTCCTAGCTATTTTATTTCCTAATTTTTTTTTTGAAAATTCCCATTTTCGAAGGTATGATTTCCAAAGTCTTCTTCCAGGATTTCGAACAACAAAGTTTCAGCACAAGGAGAAATTCCCAGTTAGTTGGACGAGCGCAAAGGCTCAATTATGCACCGACCAGCTTAGACTGTTATCGTCTTTGTGACAGAATTTCTCCCTACGACCGATTACCTTGTGTTCTCATCCCTTCGGAAAACTAAGGGCTTTGATACCAACTTGTAACACCCCCAAATTCCCTTTCTAAAATAATACTTAAAGAAATAAACTTTTATTATTTATTTGAAACTTTCAATCGTTTGCAGCGGAGATAAACAATAACATGGAAAAAGGGTGTGTTACCGCCACACCCAGCCCTAAACTGACTGGATGCTGAGGCTATCCACCATAAATGTATTTAAAGTAAACATTAAATTCAATAATTTAAAGCAATGAAATCTAACAAAGTCTATTCTAAAACGAGACTACTCTAAAAGTCTTCTAGGAGCGCTCTCAAGGCATCAATCTTCATATATCACATCATCTGTAACATAAGAAAGTAAAAGAAACAAATAACACAAAAATTAGCTTTCGCTAAGTAAATCCAACCCAACCCCGTAAAATAATAGTTTTGTTGAAAAATAAGTATTTGTATATAATATATATAAATGAGTTTCCAATAATGTAATAATAGTTCTAAAAGATTTCTTCAATAATTCCTGTGAGTATTCCAAAGAATAATTCTCCGAGTACAAGATATTTGTTTTTCCTCAAAATAGTTTTATAGCTAATCCTCCTAGTCATTTAGACGGGCGGTACTCAAGCGTTACCTCGATTCTTGAGCCCAGTGAACCGTTGTTTTGTACGGTCACTCCGATCTCCTCTCGGTACCTCATCTCCTCTATTAGAATCTAGACTTCTACCTTAAGTGTGCACACCCCCTAAAGGGATTCCAAGCCCTCCGAGTAGTATGAAGTCTAAGTAGTTCTGACGTCAACGTCTCCCTACTCCAAATGGGATATACTCCCTAAGTTCCAGGTTCAAAGACCCTTAAGAGAATAGGTACTACTACTACTGCTCTAATAAAAGGGATCTAATGCCCAATTGCTCGGAATGATTACCGAACCCTCCAAAATTCATTTAATTTATTTTAAACCTCTCAATTCAAGTAGTAGTAGTCCTAACCCTCCCTCACCATTAACGGACGTGAAGGTGGCCCGACACCTACAGATTTCTCCCGTGGTGCCCCCAATTATGAAAACAGTCTTTTATCTTGTCTTTCCAAAAATCTTATATTTATGTCTCTTGGACAGAATTTCACCAAGATATCTCATGTATACATATAATCCAATATATCTCAAAATCACAACAATATAACTTGTTCACAAATTCATCATTCAAAATATTCATACCATCATCACATATCAAGCAAAAAAATTATTTACGAGGGAAAATATAATTTTGGTTGCAATGTGACTTACCTCAAATTGCACGCAGATATTCCTAAGAAGCTTCTCTAACGGCTTCCTCTCCCAGTTCACCTTCTATTATTTTAAAATTTCCAAAATCAATAATCATTCTAAACTATAGCTTATTCGCCCTACCCTTCATATTACTGTTCTATGTTTAATTAATGTAAAAGTCCCCAATAAGTGATTTTGTTCGTATACTCTAGGTTGATCGAATATTTTGATTAGTCCTATTTTATTATAGTCTACTAATCAGTCCGCTAGTTATCATAATAGTCCAAATTTTAATTAGTTCATATTATGATCCATCAATTACTAATACTAAAACAGTTGAGTCCAAAAATCTATAAGTTAAATTGATTATCTTATTTAGTCGAGTAATTCAAATTATTCATTTTAATCAATTAAATTAATCTTTGTCTTTATTAGTGATTAATCAATTAGTTCCAGTAAGCAGGTCGATGATGTAGGATTTTGTAGTACTATTATTATACTAAACTGCCTACTTTATTTCATGGCTGTTTTAAATTTACATTAGTTAGTCGGTTTATCTAAATGTGAGCCAAATAATTCAATTAGTCCGATTTAACTGATAACGATTAAAGTTCAAGCTTAAACTAATAAGTCCACTGATAATCATAAATTTTATAACTAAGAATCACTCCATTATTATTGTCCTTATTCTTATTCTTCTTCTTCTTCTTCTTCTTCTTCTTCTTCTTCTTATTATTATTATTATTATTATTATATTTATTATTATTATTATTATTATTATTATTATTATTATTATTATTATTATTATTATTATTATTATTATTATTATTATTATTATTATTATTATTATTATTATTATTATTATTCTTTCATGGTTATAATCCAGCCCAAGAAGGATTCCTAGTCCACTTAAACTGTCCAGGCCAACTCTAAATTTAAACAGAGTATCACGGAGTATTTATACACATACGCAGTAAAGCAGGGGAAGTCGTCTTCTCCGAATAGAACCGGTGAGCAGAGTAGGACGGCGGCGCAGCAAGGCAGCTATTCTGATGGCGACTCAGACGACACAGCTACTAGCTTCTTCCCTCGGCGTCGGCAGTGGATGGTCCGACGATGGGCTAGTGTCCTCCTCCGGCGCACCGAGACGACAACTATGTAAAGTTCTTCGGCAATCTCCCTTCTTCTACGGCAACGCTGGTACTCGGCTCCAACTCCGGACGAATCCAATGATATCCCAGATCTCCCCTCTCTCGATTATATTATATTATAACTCGGTATAGTATTTTGTGTGGGATTGGTCTTTTCTCTTGTTTTGCTACGAGACGTATATGCGGCATGTATATATACACAGTCTTCGCCCATCTGTATGCATCCAGCCGTTTTCTAGTCTTTAATTCACTCATTATAGGGTTAATAATGATCCGTTTTTCTTTAGCCTTCAATATTACGGAATAGTTATTACCACAGCCCGCATGTATGATTGATATATATGCACACCAAGCGTGTACTCAGTGATACCATACATCCATGTATCATGTATGCCATGTGATATGTATGTGATGCATGCTAGAGTTTCATTTCGTAATAATGCTATAATGTACTTTATTACTTATTAGCATTATTATAATGTTTCTACGTTACATGCATGTACCTAGCTTATTTTATCATCTTTAAAACTTTACTTTTATCAAATGGGTTATATCTGATTAATCTATCAGATAAATGATATCTGATTTATTATTTAATTTCTATTATTATTATTTTTTTTTCGATAATTATTTTTTTTTGCAGATAAATTTAATTTGTTTTGTTTTAAATTTCTGAGATGTCACATTCTACCCCCCTTAAAGAATGCTTCGCCCCGAAGCATAGGCTAATACCTACTATCGATAGGTACAAAATAACTAAGTGTTACATCATATTCCTTCTCCCCCACACACAAGGAATAATGAACACAAACATATAGCCTTTCCTCATGGACACACAAATCCAAACGGCTATAGACCCATCAGCTCAAATCCAAATGGTCCTAAATCGTTATGGATGCCCAAACGCATTCAAGGGAAGATGCCCACAAACTTGTGGGCTGTTACTCAAAACCGATGAAAACGGGAAGGTGCTGGAGTAGCCAACATTGAAAAGATTTATCTTCAAGCTACTCCATGCACATGATAGTTAGCAGGGGGCTACTATCAAGTAATGAGATCTGGAAGAAGGACCCAATTTTACAAATTGGGAATGAGAAGAAACCGGAGAAATAAAGGAGCTGGAAGATCCAAATCAAATGCGAACTTTCAATCCAACCTAGGATTGAAGTTCAAATTCAAGAAGCACAAGCCAGCTCCAAGATAGTATTCACAATATGACACTCTCCATGGACATCTGCTTAGATGCCCAAAACAAAGTTGTGCTAACTGGTAAAGGGATAAGAAGAAGCATGGTATTGATTGGAGTTTACAAAAGAAGGAATCTGCTCTCCAAAAGCAGGTTCATACATGAGTTAACAATGGCATCACATAATAGCCATCTCAAGCTCAAAAATCATCAAGCGGTACCATCAGGTGGTATCATCAAGTGAGATCTCCATCTCAATTACAGAACTCAATAGTAATTGAGCAAACCATGCAAGGGACTTTTCTTGAAGAACACTGGAAAGGCTCCAAGCTGCCCTCCTAGAAAAGAAGCTCAAAGACCACTGAACTCTGGAATCAGCAGTTGACTCATGTAAGCAGACCACTGCCAGCAGAGGACTACAATGGGAGATCACTGCCAGCAGTTGACTCATTCAAAATCAACTGTCCAGACGCTTCAGCTAATTTAAGCACAAAGGCTTAAAAGATCCCAATCTTCACTCTACCAGATGATAAAGGAGGATGAGCAGGTATCTCAAATAAACCATATTGGTTGAACCTACATCCTCCTCAGAAAATTATTGATAACTGGAGAAGCCCTACTGAACTCTGACTGCACACATGCTATGAAAGAAGTACTCAAAGAACATTTCCTGAAAGCTTGTGTCCAGATCCTATCATCATGAAGTGATAGGAACAAAAAGGGTCTCCAAAAATGAAGGAAGGCATCATTGTTGAGGATAAGGCAAAACTTGTGGCAAAAGGGTACTACAGAGAAGGACTAGATTTTGATAAAACCCCTGCCCAAAGTTGCCCCAGTAAAGTCTTACTATCAGAATGAGAGTTGCTTCTCTTTTCTGCTATGGTTCACTGATGAGGCTCTCTGTTCAAGGTTTTCTGTAAAGGTTCTTTGATGAGGTTCTCTGTTGAAATTATCTCTGAGGAGGATCTCTGGTAACTCTTAAACAGACCACCCCAACCTCTTGTAAAGTATTCTGATCTCATCAGAAGTACACCAAAAGTACTCGACGTATTCTGGGCCATCACAACATCATCTATCCAAACATCCTTAACAATGTGCTGCCCATAAGAAAATTCACATACTGGATGTGCCTTCCTCAAAACGGTCTACCAAGAAGAGGAGGACTACGTGGAGCAGTCCCCTTGATTTGAAATTACTAGAGATGAAGCATACAAACTTAATCATTCTCTGGAGTCAGGCAAACTCCAAAAGAACGGTTAACAACACTCTCTAAACATTTTGTGAAAAATGGGTTCACAAAAGACAAAGTAGACAACATGCTATTTAAAGCATGAATCCACAAAGTCTCCACATCAAACCAAGCTATTGAATTGAACAAGATTCAAAACATCACGACAAGAGCTTGGAATAATCATCAAAGCAAAGGAATTACCCTGCACCCATTCAGGGGGAACTCAACTTTGAAATTGAGGGGGAATTCCTAGGCATCTGCTGAGGGGGAACACATACCCCAACTTTTATGAACAGTCACTTGCTCATCTACTCAAATTCCGAGCAACAAACTAAGCAGGTGACTGACTTTCACAACAGCAGGTGACTGCCCATCAGGCCACTGCTACACTCTCAAAAACACATGCAAGATCCAAGATGACTGCCAAACTACCCACTTCTACAAAGTGACTGCCAATAAATGCCCAAACAGCCACCAAGAAAAAATAAAGGAGGCAACATCTCTTCATACAGCAGTTGCCTCCCCTTTACCTTAACCCAAAGAGAAGCAGAGGACTACCACATTTTTCAAATACCATCAACAACCCTGCTCTCATACTCTTCATGCTTTGATTCCGAGTCAAAGCAAGTGGCTCAAACAAGCAGGTGGCTCGCTCAAAAGGTTAGCTGGTCACTCAAATCAACAAGCAGGACCATCAGTGGTACACAGAATCATCAAGTGACACTGCATACACTTCACCAATGGAAATTTGCAAAAGGCAAAAAGAAGAACACCAAGCTGTCTCTCAAAAGACAGCAAAAGGCTCAATTCTGGACACACAAAGGCTCATGGAAATGCCAGTATTTGGTTTAAAAACCAACTTGATTTCCTCAAAGAAGCAAATCAGAAGTGAGGGTCCAAACAAACAAGCTTTAAAGAAATGAATACTTAATCTGAAGGATAGAGGATGACAAAAGAAGATGAGAAATATTGATCATGAAAGACATTGGAGGACAAGAGGAATTACTAGCTCAAGACTGCTGAAGATTAAATATCAAATCAAACAAGGTACGATATTGATCCATAAAATTCAGCAGTAGACTCATATATGGATTGAAAGAAGCATACTGCTATTACGTAGAAACTTAATTTTATTAGGAGCATCCTGCTTCTCTGCAGCGTCCTAATAAAACAAAAGTTACCTACAAATATAGTTAGTATACTATTTTTATTACTGTCAAAAATTAGCCATATACAAGCTAAAACAGTATCCTAGAATTATCCATATTCTGAACAAACAAGGCATGCAAAAAGGAAGTGTCAGACTTCAAAACAGAGCAAATCTAAGGACACATGCAACATGCAAGAGCTACACATGTTGATCCGAGTAAACCTACTCAGCGACTTCATTAATGATGGTCATCAATACCATTTAATGAAATTCTCATACTATCTCTTGAAAAGAGAATCCGCCGCTAAAAGCATTAAATCAACAATGCCTCGACCTCCTAACAATTATTGAAAAATGAAGAGACAAACTGAACTATTGGATATAAATCCTCCTCCTCACACGTATGATAGTTCATCTTCAAAACTCATTCTTACTCTACCAAGCATCAATCATCTTCTCCGAACAAATCCCTTCAACATATTCAAAATGAATCCCTCTTTCGACTCCCTATCTCTCGAACTTACACTAGCTCCACCAAATCCTGATAATGGTTATCAAGCACCTCCACAAAACCAAAAGCCAACTGCACTAACCCCTCAACAAGAGGAAAGACTTGCATTCATAGAATCCCAAGTTCTAGTTGCAGCAGAAAAGGAACGGCTGATTCAGGAACGATTGCGGGTGCTGGAATGGAGGAAATGGAGATTATCAGATATTGATACTCTCATTCAAAACCGACCACGAATGATAGGAGAGGAGTTGTTCTCTCTAAGATGGATGATGACACAAGACATTGAGACTTCACTCTCAATACAGAATATCAACAATGTCTTCCATTTCAAACTGAACGAAGCCATCGAGAACAGAAGAAAGAGAAAAGCTACAAGAGACCTTCTTCCTGGAGAAGCTTCGAACAGGAGAAATTTGAGATAAATAAAAAATGCTACCAAAAGAGGGGGAAAGAGAGTAGTAAAACATTTTTAAGGAAAAACTCTAAATGTTTTACACTCTTCTTTTGGCATCATCACAAAAGGGGGAAATTGTTAGTCCCCTAGATTTTGGAATTAGTATTTTGATGATGCCATAGTTTTCTCTTTTATTTCCCCCCATCTTTGGTAGCTATCATGTATTCCGGCAGTTGACTGAACTAGTAAAGTATTGTTTAAATGTGTTAAGATCAAAGCATCAATTATCAAAGCAATTTGACTGGATAAAATAAAATGCAATAAGGTAATATTTAAACTACCTTAAAAGGATTTACCAGTTACATTTCTTTGATACATCAAATAACACAAAAACATCTCGAACAAAATATTTATTAAGCTGGAACACAAAATGCAATAAGGTAATAATTATTACCTTAAAAGGATTTGTTATCCTACCAGTTAAATAAATAGTTTGTTCGAAATACTAGATGAAGTGACCGAAAGACAAAAGCAAAATGTTTTGTATCAAGAAAATTATACCGGAAAAGTCAAAATGAAATAAGGTAATTTATTACCTTAAAACGGATATTTAAATCCTACCGGTATATATATTTTCTTTTATCACAAAAACATATTTCTTCCTGAGTCATTAAGAACAAATAAATGTACAATTTTTAAGTACTAATAAAATTATTACTGGACAATAAAAATGCAATAAGGTAAACTTATTTACCTTTAATAGGATATTTAAATCCTACCAGTATAATTTTATTAGACCTAAAAATTATTCTGTTCGAACACATTACCTCGTGTTTAATCCAGAGCCAGTCAAAAATCCAGCATGGGTGCAAAGGACGTACAAAGCATTGGGAAGTGCAGCCTAATTGGATAAACGCAGGAGAACTGCAGCAGCTAGGCAGAAAGAGACAAAAAGTTTTATCGGCTCCGAAGAGGAAGATAAACAACAAGCGCATGAGTTACAACGCTCAAGATTCAACGAACAAGATTAAATCATCTCAACCAACGGATGAGATTAATCTACCGGATATGCCTATAAATGAAGGCCGAAGCATGAGTTAAAGCGACTAAGTTTTTGAGCTCAAAGCAGAGAGATTCCATAAGCATTCAAAGAATATCTAGCAACTCTGCTTTGACTCATGCTTCACTAAGCTCTTAGAATAGATCATCATTGTCATACTTTTAGAGCTTAGTTCATAGCTGGAGACTAGAATTTCCTTGTATATCACAAGGTGTTGTAAAACACTTCAGGAGGACAGTTGTTCCCGGCCTGAGTGTTGTTAGATAGGTCAGGAGTACCTTTTGATCCCCACTCGATCAATTGAGAAAAACCTAAAGGATTGAGTAGCTTGGAGTGGTGTTGTACTCCTCGTGAAACACCTTCAATCTAGGCCAGATTTGTCAAGGCTAGATTGGCACTAAGTGTATTGGGCTTAATACATTAGTGAAATCCATTTGAAATAGGATGGGACTGGATGTAGGAGGATTACACCACCTCTGAACCAGGATATATTGTGTGTTGATTTACTTTCAGTCAACAAAGCACACACTGAACACTTCTCACATAAAGATTGGAGTTTGCCAGCAGCATCCTAAGCAGTTGTCTTAATTGACTCAACTGCTTATCCTACTGCTTAATTACTCACTCTCTTTGAGATACAAGAAGCCTCACAACATCATCTTTAAAAGGTCTGCCTTAATCAGAGTTCAGGAAATACTACTCACTGCATGGCAGTTGCCTCAACAGTCTAGACTACTCACCTGTTGAGCCCACTGCTTACACAAAAGTATTTCCTGTAAACATATTCACACCACCAGACCGTTACATCCTTATCTCTAAGAAGTCTGTTCAGAATAATCTCTGTGATTCAGGGTGATTACCCAGCAGGTACCTCTACAGTTCCCTCACTATCATCCAACTGCCTAAGACCACTGCCTAAGTAAAACCCTCTACTTACTTGGCCCAAAGCACATCTTCAGAAAGCCCACATCATCCTGAGCTACACCATATAATCAAACCTTCCATACCTTCACCATTACTTCAGCAGGTGCCTCAGCAGTTCCCTGGTTTCCACCCAACTGCTCAGACAACTGCTCTCATCTAAGGTTGATTATCAATCCACCTCAATACATCATCGGGAAGCTCTTCCCACTCCCAGAAAGATTCTGAATGAACCCTCATCATACTTCAAGTATTTGGTAAGCAGACGACTAAGCAGTTCCCTGCTTCCTAGCCAACTGCCTAGCCAACTGCTCACCAATAAGCAAAGACTTCATCCATCACAGAAAGTTGTTAGACATTACATAAAGGGTAAAGACTTCCGCTGTGCATCTATTAATCTCTCAAAAGATTATAGATCAACTCTTCTAGAGGGAAATATTTGTAAAGGTCGAAAAGATTTAAAAGTCTATTCACCCCCCCCCCTCTAGACTTTTACCCTATCCAGGACCATCACTCTCTTTTCAGTTTCAAATCTCTCTCTCTCGTTATCAAGAGTTTTCTCGAGGTTTTTGAGTTTTTGAGCCATAGAAAAAATACAAGGTTCCTCTCCAGTTTTAGAGATACCTACTCTTGGGGGTGGGTCTAGAGGATGTCCTATGTGTGGAATAGTTTTTGCATAAGGGTCAAGACATTCACTAAAGCAGGAACTAGATTCTTTTTTTGAAAGTTGTTTTTCATTAACAGAGGGATAATCACAAGAAATCGCAGCTTTAGGGTTCTTTCTCTTTTCTTCTTCTGCTTCAGCGTTTTCATCATCACTTCGAAAATACATTTTCTCACCAAACCCTAGTCCCATGTAATCTTTGTTATAGATTTGGAGACAGTTAACTTTCTTTAGATTACATGGGTTGGTTATGCCCAGTCCTATTCTAGGATTGTAAAATCGGTCATCCTTTATTCGATTAAGAAAAATTGTCTGTTCAGACTGACCTCTCTTAGTAGCTAGATCCTCTAGTTCTTTTATTTTGTTTAAAAGTGTTCTTCTCTTATTATGCAAAAAATTGCATTCAGCCTTTGCTATGCTTTTTTCCCGTTCACTATCCTCAAATTTCCTAGTTAATTCAGCTATCTTAAGTTCAAAACTTTCAAAATCTGAGGACACCTTTTTGACCTGATCTTTCGCAATTTCAAGTTGAACACTTAGAGAAGACTTTTGGTCTAAATTCTGTTTCAGTACCCTGTGATTATTGTCTAATCTCTCCTTTAGTTCTTTAATTAGATTGTCCTTCTCAAGTAAGGACTGATGTGGATTATTTAAAGGGATATGAGAGGTACTTACAGAGCTTGTTGAGCATTCACTTTCGGGGATCGCAGCATCACCCTTTCTTTCATCTTTTTCCTCCACTCGTGCCATCAGGGCATAGTTTCCTTCCTCCTCCTCCTCATCAGAAGTATCTTCTGCCCAGTTATCATTCTCAGCAATCATTGCAGAGGTTTCTTCTTCTTTCTGCACCATCAGCATTTTCTGCTTATTCCACAGCATCTTCTGCTTGTAGAAGTTTGCATCCTTCTTCTTTGGGAGGCGGCAGTCTTTGATTACATGTCCAGCCTTTCCACAATTGTAGCATTTGGGAGCATCTTCGGCTGATGGCGCCTTTCTAGAAGATCCTTGTTCATGGTTCTTCTGTTTGTAGTTTGAGGAGGAGGTTCTTAGCTTGTTGGAGGAGCTATTCTTCTTTGCAAATCTCTTGGCAAGCAGTGCCATCTTTTTCTGTAAATCTGCAAGCTCAGTCTCCAGATCAGATTTGTCGTTATCACTTTCATCATCATCTGATTCAACCACCACCTTCTTCTTATTCTTCTTCAGTGGTGTGGTTGTTCTTCGGGGCTGAGCTTCCATCACTAGAGCTAGGGGATTTGTGTTGTGATGATCCTCAGCACAAGCAACCTCATTGACAAATTGCTTCAAATGTTCATACAGAGTGCAGAGGTCAATTTCATCCAAGTCAATGCGAGATCTAACATCCTTCACTGTCTTTTCCCATGCAGGATGCAGGCTGGATAGAAATCTTATATTCAGTTCCAAGTTGGACCTGAATACTTTGATTTTTCTAAGTTCATTGACCAGTTGAACGAGTCTGTTGTAAGTCTCGTTCAATGGTTCTCCTGGGCCTGCTTTGAAGGAGTCATAAGCAATAAGAATTGTTGTCTTCTTGGTTTTAAGGCTAATGCTTGTGCCTTGGAGCAGTTTCTCTATCTCATCCCACATTTCCTTTGCTGTTTGCATGCTATCGATGAGAACATATACTTCGTTAGGGATTGCTTGAAGGAGGTACGTCTTGGCCATGAGATCACCTCGAAGCCTGAGCCTGTCAGCTTCGGTATATTCAGATGCCACTTTCCATCTTATTTCTGGAAGAATAGGTGGGTTGTTTTCTGGATCACCACCAACTGAAATCATCAGTTCAGCTGGTCCTTCAAGCAACGATTCAAGCATCGCAGCGGAGTTTTCTTTGTGCTCAAGGAAATTAAGGAATCGATTCCTCCACATTTGGTATTCTCCTTTCCTGAGACTAGGAGGAGTACTGCTGTTCCCTTGGGCATTGTATTCTGAGGCCATTGCTGTATAAAACTGACCGTTCGAGATGATTGATCAAAAGATTTTCAGAGGCAGAATGTCGAAAATCAGATGTCGAGATCTGAATATCGAGATCTGGGATTTCGATAAAGGAGGCCCGATTTCGAGATTTGATATCGAGATTAGGATGTCGAGTTTTGAAATCTTGAGATTCCAAATGTCGAGATGAAGATCTCGAGATTTGAGATGTCGAGAAGTTAAACTTGAAATCTTATTTCGAGAAGTCAAATGTCGAGACCAGATGTCGAGACCTTAAACTCGAAATCTTTGATCTCGATATATAGATGCCGAAATCCTCAATGTCGAAATCCTGCAATCTGTAAAAATCAGATAAGCAAAATCTGAAGGTAGTTTCTTGTAGAGTATGATGCCGAGATCCTCAGGTGAAGTTTTCAGCTCGAAATACTTGGCAGAACCTGTTTAAAACCTAGATGTCGATATTGCTACTCGAAATATCTCAAGTACAGGAATTGCGAAAAACGAAATCTGAAGTATACCCCTTGATCGCTTTGAAACGACGATTCTAAGGGTGTAACTTTTATAACTTTTTAACAAGAAACAAGATTACAGAGTAAAAAATCGACAGAAAGAACAACGTAAAGAAAAACAGAGTCTTCTGCAGGCGTTCTTCTGATCGGCTCTCGATCTGCTCTGATACCAATTGATAGTCCCTGTTTTTGTAACAGCAATGAATAGCAGTATAACAAAGAAGATTAAACGTAAGGATTAACACAGATGAATCGATGTAAAACCCTCTTTGATATACCATGAACTCGTACACAGAAAGATTTGCGTAAGGCTATGATGAATAAGTACGAAAGTTAACCTAATCCTGAACCCTCGGCTCCCTTTTTATAGGCGAGGTTCAGGTAGGCGTGAAAGGCTTTTAGCCTGTTTGTATGGGCCTAACACTTGGCCCATATTCTACCTAATAAATGCATCTATTTAATACAAGGAATAATAATAAAGCTAATCCATTACAAAATAGATGACAAACTTGATTCACAATTAAAATATCTTCAACAACTATTTTGAAAGATATGGTGAAGCCATCTCCTCTTCATGACAGTTGGAAATTGGCTGTGAGATATTTGCTACTAGCATTATTCTTGATGAAAACAGACATTGTTAAAGTCCTGCTGCCATATCTGGGTGTGATTTACAGAGGAAAAGAAAAGAGATTTAGCTTCCATATGGAGTACTTTGGATATATGAATTGGCTCTAAGCTAACATATAATTGTTGTTAATATATCATTCAGCTGCCGCACTTTATTATGAATGCTTCATTTCATAAATATTGCAGACATGCATGATAGCAAACTGGGGTTTTACATCAAATTCATGTAAAAAAATATTTTGGCATCATCTTCATTGATGAATAAATATTTGCATAAGAGGTTCAGTCAACAATATAAAGCAACAATTGGTGCTGATTTTGTAACAAAGGAGCTTCAAATTAATGACCGGCTCATTACCCTGCAAATATGGGACACGACTGGGCAAGAAAGATTTCAGAGTCTTGGGATTGCTTTTAATAGAGGGGCGGATTGTAAATGTAACACCGCCCCAAGTATTTATACTTTATCAAATTATGTATTGAACCTCGAGAAATGATTGTAAATTTTCATCATTTCTTTTACGTGAATAGTAGAATTCACGTGGGGCCCACACCGGAAGTGGGGGCCGCCCGATATTATCAGGACCGCATATTATATTCATCTGAGTCTAAATGATATTTATATGACGTTGGATATCCATGTTGGGCCGTGGAAAAGACATAGGGTTGACCGGTTGGTCAAATAAGGCCCAATTATCAGTATCGGCAATTTATCTCATAACAACCCGAAAAGGAATTTCGGAGACTTCTAAATTACGTTGAGGGGCTTATATTCTTTCTAAGGTCCAATAAGGATTTAGAAGACGAGTCATATTTTACTTGACTCGATAAAATAAAATATAATTAAAACAGTCCAGAAAATACAACTTTCGGGACCGATTGTACATTCCGGGACACAAAGGGTTGACCTCCCACATAAGTGGGGGCCAACCCACGTTTTTAGGCTTGAAAATGGATAGGGGAGCCGCATCATGGAGCTGGGAAATGGCTAAGAAAGTGATTGGAGATCAATCAATAGGAGGGTGGGATCTTTGCCATATGATTTGGTGAGAAATGCCAAAATGGCATTCTCAATCACCCCACACCCCATATGCTCGGATCAATCATCCAAGGAAGAGATAGAAGCTCTGAAACTACTCCTTCTTCTCATCCATTTACACACTTGAGCTAAGGAGGAAGGAGGAGGGGAAAAGAGAAGAGAAAAGTTGACTTTGGAAAGGAAAACTTGAGGTGCTCAAGGTAATGATTCCATTAACCACATTCCATTTCCTTAATCTTCTCTTATGATTATATAATCATATGTTATCCACCCTAGTACGTTTGTATGTGTAGAAATAGGGGTTGGAAGGTAGCTCTAAGTCCAAGAACGGACTTAGAAGCCAAAGTGACCGGTTCGCCGGAAACTAACCTTTTGAAGGTTATTTGTACTAATATGGGTTTTATGATGATAAAAACTTGTTAGTAACTTGTCTAAGGTATTCAAGGAACTTTCACGGAGTCGAAAGGGTCGCTGGAATTGTCACCGGAGTTCGCCGATGTTCGCCGGAGTTTCGCCGGAGCCAAATCGGGGAGGCTAGAACTTCATAAGCGTCATCAAGGTGAGAAGACGGCTTTATGCTTTATAAATTTTTCGTGAGGCATGCGATTACCTAAATTAATCAAGAATATGTTTTATGGATTGATTAATGGTATTAAAGTATGTGTTATGTTATGTTAAAGAATATAACATAGTTGGAAAGCATGATTTATAGGTTTGATTGGTGAAATTACCATAAGTTGATTTGTATGATGTTCCAAGGACCCAAACAGGAATTTTTGGATTAAGGACGTCAAAGAGTACTTGCATGTACAATTTCACGTTAATCGGACTCCGTTAGGACGGTCAAATGGGCGTTGACCGTCAAGTCAACTGTTATACCTGACCGGGTATTGGCAAATACCCAACCAGGTATTTGCTGTAAATTTGCCCCAGGGGCTACTGTCTTCTATACCCGATGGAGTATGGGTAGGTACTCGATCGAGTATACACCCAAAATTGGCCTTACGAGCTACTGTCTCCTGTACTCAACCGAGTATAGGTGGGTACTCGATCGAGTATTGGATTATGCTCAAAACGGGCAATTTTGAATAGGTTAACGTGGGCCGTTCAGGTGGGACCCGCCCACGTTGGTTACTAAGGATTGTTATATGACTATAGGGCTAGGTATTGTCCATAGTTAAAGGAATGAAATGTTAGCCATATCCAGGTTAGGGTTTGGTAAGGAATAAGTGTGGGGTTGAGTATCCCCAGGACGGTAAATGATCCTGAAACTCGGTTGGGGTTGAGTATCCCCGGGACGGTAAATGATCCTGAAACTCGGTTGGGGTTGAGTATCCCCGGGACAGTAAATGATCCTGAAACTCGGTTGGGGTTGAGTATCCCCGGGATGCTAAATGCTCCCAAAACTCAGTAGGATATTATGAATGTAGAATGTAGCTTGTGAGCTAGGCATTCAGGACAGGAGTGAGAAAAGTCAGGTAAGAACTTTACCACTAAAATACTTTTAAGGAAACAGACCCACGGGTTGAGTATTTTTCAAATATATATATATATATATATATATATATATATATATATATATATATATATATATATATATATATATATATATATATATATATATATATATATATATATATATATATATATATATATATATAGATAAGAGATCAAATACAAACCATGCTTAAAATACTAACCTACAAACTCAATAATATGCATCACTTTGAACTTCAATATGCAGTAAAAATAATGTAAAGATGCAGGGGTGAGATCACATACGAACTAGTCCTCACATTCAAATAATCTTTACATTATTTGTGTTGCACATTGAAGTTCAAACTGTTTCATATTATTCAATCCATAAAATAGCAGTTTCATATTTACATTAATTGTATTGCATATTGAAATTCAAAGAGTGCATCCTTACATGATTTTTACTGCATATTGATGCTCAAAGTGTTGCATATTATTGAGTTTGTAGGTTAGTAAGTTAAGCATGGTTTGTATGTGATCTCACCCCTATATATATATATATATATATATATATATATATATATATATATATATATATATATATATATATATAGTATGTATCATCGGGCGGATGAGTGAAAGTTACATATATGTATCACCCTATTTTTGAGTCTCGTGTCTGAAACATTAGTTATTCTTCATATAGCCTGCTTGTCACTAGTACTTCTATGGAGTACTGACCCCTTCGGGGGCCCTCACATTTTTCAGGTTAAGGCTAGAGTCCTACTACCTGCACCTTTGCCTAGGGTGATTGATCAAGAAGGAAGACGTGGTTCATGCTTCCATTCTTATTTCAAATTTATAAACTGCTCATGGATTTTCGAACAATGTTTTCTTTAAAAAAGTTGGGGCCTGCGTGCCCGTGTTTGCCACGTGTGGCTAAGTATCAAACATATTATTATTTCCACATTTGTTTGATTATGATATTGATGTTGATTGTATGTGTTTACTAATCGGATTGGCAATAGAATCAATCGGACGCCTTGTACAATTCAATTGGGATGAACTGTTGTTGTTCTTATCGGGTTGTACGGCGGTTGTCTACGTGACCCAGATGCGGTCTGGGGCATGACAATTAAGTGGTATCTGAGCCATCCATTTCTAAACTATATGATTAACCTCTCAATAGTCTTATAAAAAAAGAGGTTTTGAACAAAACCATGAGCAAAAGTTTTTGTACTTAAGGAACCGTTGGAAAACAAGTTATTGACCTCTTATTGTTGAGACGGTACCCTTAACAGTTTGTTGGCCATAATGTTGGACCAAGTGGTGTCTTTTGTACTATTCCGTCAATCGACATTGAAACGAGTCTAACAACTCATTCCTGATTTTCTTTCAGAAATGGAGGGTGGACGCAGGGTTACTAGGGGAAACCCAACGGGTCGTGTACCGGGGGCCACCGGGAACGATACACGGGCTGAATCACGGACCTCTAGGGGAAGAGGTCGAGGACAAGGCCGAGGAGGAGGCCGAGGCAGGGGTCGTGGGCGTTCCACAATGCCGACAGCAAGTAGCACGCGTGTCGGTTCGGTGCACCCGTCTTGGTCCACCGAACCGGACGACTTCCCCTATGCTCCAATCACGGAGCAAGAGGAGACCCCGTACAACGGGGAGGACTTCGAGGAAGAAGATGAGGATGATGATCCTGATTATGACCGTATGAGTGAGGTACTAGGATGGTACCTCGAGAACAAGGCAAAGAGAGAACAGCGGCGCCAAGCTAGACAGGCTAGGCAGGCCATGGGATAGGGAAGCCGGGAGCTTCTAGTGCTCCATCTCGAGCATTTGGAGGAGACACGATGGTACGTATCTCCAAGTACCTCAAGGAGGCTAGGGCCTTGGGGTGCAAATCGTTTGATGGCAAGGGAGACATATCTGAGACCACCGACTGGATTAAGAAGCTGAATGATGCTTCAAGGGATATGCAAATTGGGCTCGACGTGAAGTTGAGGGTTGCCACCAGGCTACTGGATGGGGTAGCTGCTGTATGGTGGGAAGGCGTGGAAGGAAAGTTCCATGGTGAGGCCACTTGGGAGAAATTCGAAGTGGAGTTCTATAATCAGTACTACTCAACTTTTGAAGTCAATCTCAAGAGGAGAGAGTACACAAATCTGAAACAGGAGGATGGTTGCTCGGTGAGGCAATTGGAACAGAGGTTCCGAGACTTGGCACGATTCATACCAGAGTACTCTTTGGATGAGAATAGAATGACCAATCATTTTTGGGATGCTCTACAGTTGGACATCCGCGACCGGGCTACTTATCAGCATAACATGACATTTAGTCAAGTTGTCGATCAAGGGCTCCTTGGGGAAACCCAATTGAATGAAAGGAAGGCGAGAGACGCCGAGAAGGCGAAGAAGAGGAGATGGGTAAACTCTGGACCCCAAGACCACTCTCGGAAGCATCACGCCGGGGGTGGCAATACATTCAGGGCGCCGGCACCACCGACGAAAAGGTGTAAGGGCTCAGGAGGGCAAGGGGCCAAACCAGGGGGTGTGGGGCCACCAAGGTGCGCAAACTGCGGTAAGAACCACGGGGGGAGGTGCAGTGAACCACCCCGGTGCTTCACATGCGGTAGCACCAGCCACCTCAAACCCTCTTGTCCAATGTTGAACGGAGGAGGACCCTCGGGAGCTATGGAAGGACCTACGACTAGTAGGGGACGTGTGGGGCCGTCTCAGGGCGGCACAGGAAGGGGCAGCCCCGCGGCTAGCAACGCCGCGTCCGTTAACCAAGGGAGGACCCAGGCACGGGTGTATGCAATGATCGAGGCAGATGCTCGGACCAACCCAGACTCCATTGCAGGTAATCTCTTGATTACACATGCATTTTATTCATTTAATTGAAGTAAAACCTTCAGAAAATATGTATGACCCGATCGGGTACCCCTATAGACCCGACCGGGTATAGACTATGTTTTAGTTTTGAAGTGTGTACTCGTTCGGGCAAGTGTGGTAGGATCTTTCGTTTTTGACACTTCGAGCAATACCCGATCGGGTATGGCTATATACTCGATCAAGTATGTGTAGAACTTGAGCCTCGAAGTGTGTACTCGATCGAGCGTTGATGACAGGAAGCTATTAGTTGAAAATTTCGAGTGATACCCGACCGGGTATAGGCATATACCCGACCGGGTATTGACAATTTGCTCGAGCTTGAGGCGTGTACTCGACCGGGAAAGGATAACAGGAAGTCTCTTCCATAAGGTTTCAAGTAATACCCGACCGGGTATGGGGTCTTACCCGACCGGGTATAGGGTAATCCTAGACTGAAATGTTTTTGTTCGGTCCTTGTCAGTCAGGATGTTGAGTAAGGTGTCTTACATGACTTATGTATGTAGGAACACTAAAGATCACTGATAGGGATGCGAGAATTCTCATCGATACCGGGGCACAACATTCATTTGAGAGCGAAGCGTTTGCCAAGGGATTGGACATGCCTTTAGTGGCAATGGCGCAACCTTTATTGGTCTCTACACCATTGGGAGATGACGTGGAGCACAAACACTACTATCCCTCGTGTAATGTAGGGATAGGGGAGCACCGTCTAACGGGTGACTTTGTGCTCTTAGATATGCTCGAGTTTGATGCTATACTTGGCATGGATTGGCTTGAAAAACACCATGCGAAAGTAGATTGCTACACCAAGGTGTTAAAACTAAAAGATGGGGAGGGAAATACTCTATGTTTCGAGGGAGATAGAGGGAAATTCAATCCTTGTATCATATCGGCCATAAGAGCAAGGCATATGATGAGGAAAGGGTGTCAGGCCTACTTAGCCTACGTCATAGGCAAGGAAGGCAAGGGGAAGAGTCTCACAGAAGTGAGGGTGGTGAGTTAGTATCCGGAGTTTTTTTCTGAAGAACTCCCGGGACTCCCACCAGATCGAGAAATTGAGTTCACCATTGAAGTAGAACCCGACACAAAGCCCATCTCGATTCCTCCATATCGAATGGCACCGGCTGAACTTCAAGAGTTGAAGGTTCAGTTAGAAGAATTACTGGATAGTGGCTTCATTAGGCCGAGTCATTCACCATGGGGAGCACCAGTACTCTTTGTAAAAAAGAAAGATGGTACACTTAGAATGTGTATCGATTACCGTGAGTTGAACAAGGTCACGATAAAGAACAAATACCCTTTGCCAAGGATCGATGACTTGTTTGATCACTTACGGGGGGCAACCGTGTTCTCTAAGATGGACTTGAGGTCAGGCTACCATCAACTGAAGATCAAGGAGAGTGACATACCCAAAAGTGCATTCCGTACAAGGTATGGTCACTATGAGTTTTTAGTAATGTCGTTTGGGCTTACGAACGCCCCCGCGGCATTCATGGACCTCATGAACCGAGTATTCCATCAATACTTGGACCAATTCGTTATAGTATTCATAGATGACATTTTGATATACTCCATGAATGAGGAAGAACACGAGGAACATCTAAGGCTTGTGCTTGAAACCCTGCGGGAGAAGCAACTCTTTGCCAAATTCTCTAAATGTGAATTTTGGCTTAGAGAGATCGGTTTTCTCAGGCATGTGGTATCGGGCTCGGGCATTTCGGTTGATAACTCGAAGATTGAAGCAGTCACTAATTGGGAGAGGCCCAAGAATGTGAAGGAAATACGAAGTTTTCTTGGTCTAGCGGGGAATTACCGCAAATTCATGGAGAAGTTCTCGGTGATAGCATCTCCACTCACAAAGCTCACTAAAAAGGGGGCTAAGTTTGTGTGGGATGACAAGTGTGAGAAGGGGTTTCTTGAGCTAAAGAAACGTTTGACTGAAGCACCAGTGCTTGCCCTACCCGTGCAAGGGTTAGGGTATGACATCTACAGTGATGCTAACATCCAGGGGCTGGGATGCATATTGATGCAATCGGGGAAGGTAATTGCTTATGCTTCTCGGCAATTGAGAAAGCATGAAGTAAATTACCCCACACACGATCTGGAGCTAGGAGCGGTGGTGTTTGCTTTGAAGATTTGGAGGCAATACCTCTACGGAGAGTTGTGTCACATCTATACCGATCACAAGAGTTTGAAGTATGTGTTCACTCAGAAAGAGTTGAACATGAGACAAAGGAGATGGATGAAGTTGATCAAGGACTACAACTTGATTATCGAATATCATCCGGGCAAGGCAAATGTAGTAGCCGATGCACTGAGCAAGAAGATCTCATTGTCAGGGGTTTTACTCACATGCTTACGGGCATTGAGGGAACGCATGGAAGTATCCACGGATGGGGCGTTGTTGGCCAGGTTTGAGGTGAGACCCACCTTATTAGATGAAATCAGAACATGTCAAGGCAATGACGAGGAATTTCAGAAAATCCGGGAACGGATGCTTGTGGGGCTCGTCGAGGGTTTCCGGGAGAGAGAAGATGGACTTCTACTATTCAAGAAACAAGTGTGTGTGCCATCGGATGAGGAGCTCCGTAAATCTATCCTTGAGGAGGCTCACTCATCTGCGTATGCCATGCACCCGGGCGGTACAAAGATGTATCAGGACTTGAAAGAAAGTTACTGGTTGTCGGGGATGAAGAGAGAGATTGCAGAATACGTGAGTCGTTGCCTCACCTGTCAACAAGTTAAGGCAGAGCACCAACACCCAATAGGGTTACTACAACCACTTACCATTCCAGAATGGAAGTGGGAGCATGTTACCACGGACTTCGTGGTGGGCCTACCACGAACGGTTAGGAACTACGACGCAGTATGGGTGGTAGTGGATAGGTTGACCAAGAGTGCCCATTTTCTACCTATCAACACTACCTATACACTCGAGCGACTGGCCAAGTTGTACACAGATGAGATTGTGAGACTGCATGGGGTTCCGGTTACCATAGAATCGGATAGAGACCCACAGTTCACATCACGGTTTTGGCCTAAGTTTCAGGAATCCATGGGTACGAAGTTGAGGTTTAGCACCGCATTTCATCCTCAAACGGATGGGCAGTCCGGACGTGTGGTTCAGATTTTGGAAGACATGTTGAGAGCATGTGCCTTGGAGTTCCAGGGAAGCTGGGACAATCATTTGGCTTTGGGCGAATTCACCTATAATAACAGTTATCAGGCGAGTATAGGCATGCCTCCATACGAAGCATTGTATGAGAGGAAATGTCGGACACCATTGTGTTGGGACGAGGTCGGCGAGGCTAAGCTCGAGGGCACCGAGCTAGTCGAGATCACTAAAGAGAAGATAAAGGTCATACAGGATAGGCTCAAGGCTGCCCAAGATCGGCAGAAGAGCTATGCTGATAAACGTCGGAGGACGTTGGAGTTTGAGGTCGGTGACGAGGTATTTCTGAGGGTATCACCTTGGAAAGGGATCATTAGGTTCCTCAGTCGGGGTAAGCTTAACCACGTCACATATTCTTGAGAAACCACCGGTAGAAATTCGAGAAGACCTACACTATACGATGCAGCCGGTAAAGATCATAGACCGACAGGTGAAGAAGCTAAGGAGCAAAGAGGTGTCAATGGTAAAGGTACTTTGGAAGAGTGATCGCGTCGAGGAGCAAACTTGGGAAGTGGAGACCCTAATGAGGGAGCAATATCCATTTCTGTTTGATTAGACATGTGGATTTCGAGGACGAAATCCTAAATAAGGGGGGTAGAACTTGTAACACCGCCCCCAAGTATTTATACTTTATCAAATTATGTATCGAACCCCGAGAAATGAATAAACGCATTTTACATGATTGTAAATTTTCATCATTTCTTTTACGTGAATAGTAGAATTCACGTGGGGCCCACACTGGAAGTGGGGGCCGCCCGATATTATCAGGACCGCATATTATATTCATCTGAGCCTAAATGATATTTATATGACGTTGGATATCCCTGTTGGGCCGTGGCAAAGACATAGGGTTGACCGGTTGGTCAAACGAGGCCCAATTATCAGTATCGGCAATTTATCTCATAACAGCCCGAAAAGGAATTTCAGAGACTTCTAAATTAAGTTGAGGGGCGTATATTCATTCTAAGGTCCAATAAGGATTTAGAACACGAGTCATATTTTATTTGACCCGATAAAATAAAATATAATTAAAACAGTCCGGAAAATACAACTTTCGGGACCGATTGTACATTCCGGGACACAAAGGGTTGACCTCCCGCATAAGTGGAGGCCAACCCACGTTTTTAGGCTTGCAAATGGAGAGGGGAGCAACATCATGGAGCTGGGAAATGGCTAGGAAAGTGATTGGGAGACTAATCAATAGGATGGTGGGAACTTTGCCATATGATTTGGTGAGAAATGCCAAAATGGCACTCAATCACCCCACACCCCATATGCACGGATCAATCATCCAAGTAAGAGATAGAAGCTCTGCAACTACTCCTTTTCCTCATCCATTTACACACTTGAGCTAAGGAGGAAGGAGGAGGGGAAAAGAGAAGAGAAAAGTTGGCTTTGGAAAGGAAAACTTGAGGTGCTCAAGGTAGTGACTCCATTAACCACATTCCATTTCCTTAATCTTCTCTTATGATTATATAATCATATGTTATCCACCTTAATATTGTTTTACACGTTTGGATGTGTAGAAAGAAAAGTTGGAAGGTAGTTCTAAGTCCAAGAACGGACTTAGAAGTCAAAGTGACCGGTTCGCCGGAAAATAACCTTTTGAAAGTTATTTGTACTAATATGGGTTTTATGATGATAAAACCTTGTTAGTAACTTGTCTAAGGTATTCAAGGAACTTTCACGGAGTCGAAAGGGTCGCCGGAATTGTCTCCGGAGTTCGCCGAAGTTCGCCGGAGTTTCGCCGGAGCAAAATCGGGGAGGCTAGAACTTCATAAACGTCATCAAGGTGAGAAGACGGCTTTATGCTTTATAACTTTTGCGTGAGGCATGAGATTACCTAAATTAATCAATAATATGTTTTATGGATTGATTAATGGTATTAAAGTATGTGTTATGTTATGTTAAAGAATATAACATAGTTGGAAAGCATGATTTATATGTTTGATTGGTGAAATTACCATAAATTGATATGTATGATGTTCCAAGGACCCAAACAGGAATTTTTGGATTAAGGACGTCAAAGAGTACTTGCATGTAAAATTTCACGTTAATCGGACTCCATTTGGGCGGTCAAACGGGTGTTGACCGTCAAGTCAACTGTTATACCCGACCGGGTATTGGCAAATACCCGACCGGGTATTTACTGAAAATTTACTATCTTCTATACCCGATCGAGTATGGGTAGGTACTCGATCGAGTATACACCCAAAATTGGCCTTACGGGCTACTGTCTCCTGTACTCGACCGAGTATAGGTGGGTACTCGATCGAGTATTGGGTTATGCTCAAAACGGGCAGTTTTGAGTAGGTTAACGTGGGCCGTTCAGGTGGGACCCGCCCACGTTGGTTACTAAGGATTGTTATATGACTATAGGGCTAGGTATTGTCCATAGTTAAAGGAATGAAAGGTTAGCCATATCCAGGTTAGCGTTTGGTAAGGAATAAGTGTGGGGTTGAGTATCCCCGAGACGGTAAATGATCCTGAAACTCAGTTGGGGTTGAGTATCCCCGGGACGGTAAATGATCCTGAAACTCGGTTGGGATTAAGTATCCCCGGGACGGTAAATGATCCTGAAACTCGGTTGGGGTTGAGTATCCCCGGGATGCTAAATGCTCCCAAAACTCGGTAGGATATTATGAATGTGGAATGTAGCTTTTGAGCTAGGCATTCGGGACAGGAGTGAGAAAAGTCAGGTAAGAACTTTACCACTAAAATACTTTTAAGGAAACAGACCCACGGGTTGAGTATTTTTCAAATATATATATAGTATGTATCATCGGGCGGATGAGTGACAGTTACATATATGTATCACCCTATTTTTGGGTCTCGTGTCTCAAACATTAGTTATTCTTCATATAGCCTGCTTGTCACTAGTACTTCTATGGCGTACTGACCCCTTCGGGGGCCCTCACATTTTTAAGGTTAAGGCTAGAGTCCTACTACCTGCACCTTTGCCTAGGGTGATTGATCAAGAAGGAAGACATGGTTCGTGCTTCCATTCTTATTTCAAATTTATAAACTGCTCGTGGATTTTCGAACAATGTTTTCTTTAAAACAGTTGGGGGCCTGCGTGCCCGTGTTTGCCATGTGTGGCTAAGTATCAAACATATTATTATTTCCGCATTTGTGTGATTATGATATTGATGTTGATTGTATGTGTTTACTAATCGGTTTGGCAATAGAATCAATCGGACGCCTTGTACAATTTAATAGGGATGAACTGTTGTTGTTCTTATCGGGTTGTACGGCGGTTGTCTACGTGGCCCGGGTGCGGTCTGGGGCGTGACGGTAAAAGCTTTCTTGTGTATTGCAAAAGCTGATCTAGCCAAAGGGCATGAACAAGACATATACTTCGAGGGAGTTTCAGATGTGTCTGCACACAATGAGCAAAGAGGCGGTTGTGCATGCTAATACAGATAGAGGAGAATGATGAATGGTTTGATCAATTTAGTTTCAACCATTTTTGTCATGAATCTCTGAGACTTGCATTCTATTTCTTTTATTTGGGAGAAGGGGCAGCCGTTGTACAATTGGCTCTTGTGATTTGAGCGTTTTGCATATCTTATACTCCCTTCATCCCGCAATTAAGTTACCACTTTCCTTTTTGGACAGTCCCTAAATTAAGTTCAGAGTTCCTTACTTTCCTTATTTGGCAAATTATCTACATCAAAATAGTGTCAAACATTGCAAAATAGTGTACAAACAGTGCCAAACAGTGTCAAAACAGTAAAATTTACCCCTCAGTAAATTTATTTACTTAATATGTGTGAAATTCATCCCGTAACTTAATTGGGGGACAGAGGGAGTATTGTTTACACCCACATTTTTGCAGCAATCTGCTATCATCTAAAGCAATCATTTTTTGTAGATTTATTCTCAATTTTTCTTAATAAATATGGGTTTCAAAGTTGAAAAAAAAAAGCAGCAGGTATAGCACATGTAAAACTGATTTTGACATCTAAAACTTGATAGCAGCACTTAGCTAATGTATCACAATTATTGGGTATTTATTCCTTGGAATATATTGACAGATTCCATATTAAAACATGTCAAAATTTGCAAATATTTTTTACATGTGTGTAAACAAATCATTAAACAAAATTGAAATGCGTAAGCCTTTACTTTAGAAATTCAAACTGCAGATTACATAGAACTACACAATTACAATTCTACAAGAACTACACAATTACAATTCTACAATTTAATTCTTTCCTTGTATTACATACAACATCATAGCCATTGCTACCACAAAAAACGCAATTACAATTGTAGTCAACCATATATAAGTCCTCCGTTTTTGAATTTCAGATTGCAACGCCGCTCTTAACTCACGAAATTCAGCTCTTAACTCAAAAACTAGCCCTTTTCCCTCATGCCAGCTCAACTCTGAAGTTTCCCGTTTAGCATCACTTTCTTCTTTCCAAGAAAAGAACCTACATCCTCCTCCCTGCACCTATGTATAAAATTATGAAAATAAAAACATATTCACATATGTATACAATCAGTTCACAGAACCACCCCAACCAAAATATTCCTCCAAACTAAAAATTGATGAATAATATATTTTAAATAAATTTATTCCCCACAAAAATCCCCCAAAATGAAAAACAATTTCGTACAGCTAGTTCACAAACTCTTACTTTCCACCGTTGGCACCCATAGAACTTGCGGCCACTTTCCCTTCCCACACACAAAGGCGCTTTTAATCCACAGTAACAATAAAGAGCAGGTTCGTAGTAGAGGTTCGAACTCGTCCTTGGATTTGAGGCGAATGAAGTTGAAGACATTCTAAGCCTGAAGAATTTAACGAGAGTAAGCTTTAAGATGAACCCTAGCTTCTTCTGGGAGACCGTCGTTTAATGAACGTAAGGCATGGCTTGGTCTTTTAAAATCAACGATAAGGATCTGACGTAGAATAAAAATGAAAGATTTACTAAAATCATGGACATGTAAGCATTTACCGTGATTAGGCGGTTCTTAACAGGTCATTAGACCTCATCTGCTTGATTTTTTAATGTAACGATATGTTTGTGACACTTTTTGAGTAGATGGCCCTATGTGACAATTTTAGGATAGTAGAAGGCCTTATTTGACCCTTTTCTCTAATATTTTTTTAGAGTGAAGTCTAAAAATCATAGCTTAATAATAACAAAAAGCATTTAGGTTATAAGACCCTATATATAACTTACCACTTTCAATATGTCCTAAACTTGCACGACCTATCTATTCTTTCTCTTTCCATGTCACTAACACCAGTAATCTTAGCTTATAGTGAACTTGCACTATGCCACATCAATTACTTTTTTTCTTACATAAGCTTTCTCCTCATTATCTACCATATAATTTATATTTAATTAACTACTATACTTGATGGGTTATGGGACTAGGCCCAGAACCTAATCGGCTTAGTCCCCAAACTTCGACCCGTGAGTTCACGCCAACGACCTGGACCAGCAGGCCCAAGCCCGGGTCCATTACCTCGCCGTGCTAGCCCGACTAGTGGGCCCAGCAAGCCAGAGTTCGTGCCGGCCCAACCAATCAATCCTATCAACGAGCAGACGTCCAATGGAGCGGAAGCCCAAGATGGCCGAGCTACTGTAGGCCTGCCTACCAAATGCTGGTCTTCCTTCCAACCCAACCAAGAGCCTGCCTCGAGCCTAACGGGGAGCCAGCCTTCCAGCCCAAACATGAATCTACCTCCAGCCCAGCGGGGAGCCTCCTTTCCGGTCCGGCCAGGAACCTGCCTCCAGCCCAGCGGGAGCCAGCCGTCCTGTCCAACAGGAGGGAGCTCAAGCATCCGTCCTGCCAGCCCGGCTGACTTGCCAGTCAGGAAGAGTATTGATCAGAGATTAATGCGCTATTTAATTATGTATTTAATTCTGTATTATTGTTGTAATTAAATTAGTCATTATTATATTTGGAAGTTAACATTTGTAATCGCCTATAATAGGCAAGTCTGATTGAAATAATAGGCAAGCTATTTCTGGCAACTAAACTTCTTGAGCACTTTTTATTTTCGTATTATTTTCCTGATTCTTACTTGAGTGTTCTATCGCATCTTTTCCGAAAAGCCTACGACCGTCCATTTCTATACCAACAATACTTGTAAAAGGAATCTACTTATAAACCTGTATATAACTACAAAATGCTAAAACCACAATATTTTGCTTGAAGATGAATATATAATAAGTCTTTCTCCTCCCTGATGTGAGTTTTCTCGCACTTAAAATAGATCGTAATATAGTGGTGTAAGTACGAGTATCGTCTCCACAGGGACGGACAAAAGGGAATCAAGAATTAATTAAATTCAACGAAGAAAAAGAAATAAAATAAAATAAATTGTGCGAGATTGAATGATTGGGAAAATTAAATTGCGAATAAAGAAATTAAACTAATGGGTTCTTTCTAATTAATGACGAAGGGAACAAGGATTGATTCCGGGGTAATCAGATTTCTGGCATATCAGACTTAATCGCATGAAATTAATTTAATTGATCCTAGCAAATCATTACTAAGTTCTTACCGCTCTCGCGGCGTAGAGTACAATAATTTAGGGGACCAGGCTGATCTCTCATGCGACAGGATCCTAAATTATTGCCAAGACGAGCGAGCTTACGCCCCCTTAATCGCTACTAATCTCTTAGCGAATGATTAAGTGTGTGTGAATGTGTCTTAGAATAAACTAGATCTCTCTTAATTTATTCTACATGCAATTATAATCCTAATGGCCATCTAGGTTACAAGAGATATCAGTTAAATTATTCAAACACAAATTAAATGACATTCATGCAATTAAACCATCAAGAAACTAGCCATACATCATGACTAACCCCTTCATCAATCACAAATTCCTAATTAAAACTACTCACAACTCATAATTGAAGAATCAACAGAATTGGGAAGAATAGAATTAATTGTCATTAATTAAAAAGATGGAACTTACAAAGAATCCCAAAATATTGATGAACAGGGCTGAAAAGCTCTCTAAATTTTGTGCTAGGCACTCTTTCTAAGCTCCCCCCTTGAAAATGGGGGTTGACAGGCTGTTTAAATAGAAAAATCGGGTAAAATTTGAGCTGAATTGGGATTTCCGGAGGCAGGCACGGTGCCAGGCATGATCGTGACTTCGATCGTGCCTCCGAAGCAAAAACGCGCATTTTAGGCAGGAACAATCGTGATTCCCTCCAGGCACGATCGTGCCTGCCTGGCAGTATCTCCGCGACGCTTTCTCTTCACGCACGATCGTGCCTGACTTTGATAGCACGATCGTGCCTACTTAACTTCTTAATTTGGCACTGCTTCCTTCATGAAAGTTGTAGATAATGAAGTCCTCTATCCACCCCAATTTGCCGAATGTGATTTGAATCATCCAATCAAGAGATATGATCAAAACGGTGGAAGGTACATTCTGAACTCGCAGCAGAGATCATCTGACTTCATCGTGTGTTTTCACCTTCTTTCTCTCAGATTCTAGCAAAGGTGTCTTCATATGATTTGTATCCCTTGACGTTAGCTTTCATATGGACTTTGAATCATGTACATTTAATGTTTCTACAAAGAGATATGCTTGAACGATTGACAGAAGGTCATCCTTATCGCCGATTTCAAGCTCCATTCATCTTCTTTTGATCCCGTAGCCAATCCTAGAGCTCTTTTTCCTTCAAATCTTCATCGTGAACCTCCCGGTGACCTCCAGAGCTCTCAATTCACTCTCGAATGCTTCTCGAATCATCCCGGTTGCTCCTTAAGCGCCGATGCCGGACTCTAAATTCCTGATTTTTGAATCCAAACAACACAAAACTCGAACCAACGCCCGGTAACTATGACTTGAGCTAAAAATGAGACTTGTGACACAAAACAATTAGGGAAACCATCAAAAGTTGATCTAAACATGCATCAAATGCGTGTCTAAATACAGACTTATCACTCCCCAATTCTAAATACAAGAGTTAATGAATATATCAACATGGAACTCGTATGTGATTCGCAAAAGTCGGGTGGAATGCTTCATGAAAATCAACATATTCATACGAACATGATGGAAAACCATTCATCTCTAAGCAAATTATAAGGTTGAGAATAAATGGTCATTAGTAAACCTCGAAGTCTCGATGTCAAGTAATCCCTCCGTCCCTTAAAACTTTGCCAAGTTTGACCGACACGGGAATTAATAAAGTAAAAACTGTGTGGTTGAGGTTTGTGTAGAAGAAAGAGAATTAAATGGAACCACAAATTCTTTACTTAAAAGGGAAAGTGGCAAAGTTAGTGGGACATCCAAAAAGGGAAAGTTGGCAAAGTTTTAAGGGACAACCAAATTTTTTGTTTTGGTTTCAATCTTTTTTACCTAATCTCAATCTTTATGATATGATCGTAATATTTGTGAACTTACCATACTTGAATATTTGTGAACTAAATCTTTTGTATATGACCTAAACCTTTATAATATGATCTCTCTCTCTCTCTCTATATATATATATATATATATATATATATATTAATGCTATTATATGTAAATTATAATTTCAATACATATTATTTTTGTTTTATTTTTGTTGTGCACATTTAAATCGGCAATTACAAGGTAATATAACATAATTGAATAATAAACTTTGGTAGAATGAAGTGTAGTGTTTTATTGATGAAATAAAACAATTAGTGTTATATTTATTTATAAAAGGATGGAAGAGAAGTACTTAAGGGACTCCTGTCGTGGAAAAGCCTGACGTCATTTAGTCCCACTATTTGAATTGGGGAAGAAAATGTCAGTTGATTAAATAATTTCCTTACTAATATTCCTGTGCTTACTTTTGAAGTTTCAAATTAGCCAAATTTATGCTTTTAGTACAATTTTAATTGAAATAGTATATGATGTACTACGTTAAATGCCAATATATTAATTAGAATGAAACTCAAACATGTTACCAAATTTTTAGGTCACAATGATATAGATGTCATGACGAAGCAACATATGCTTAATAATTCGTGGTAATATTATTGATGTATAATCACTCAGGTTTCGTTTATATATATATATATATATATATATATATATATATATATATATATATATATATATATATATATATATATATATATATATATAGAAAAGGTCATGTGAGAAGCCCCCTTAGGCTGAAAAGCTGCGAAGTCTAACTTATAAGCTAAAAACACGAACTTTTAACCAATAAATCATAACTTATAGATCCCCTCCAAAAAATTACGAAAATGTCACCGCGTCAAAATAACTCCAGAAACCTGGATTTTTTTTCTTTTCATAATTAATTTTGAGTGGGTCTATAAGTTATGATTTATTGGTTAAAAGTTCGTGTTTTTAGCTTATAAGTTAGACTTCGCAGCTTCTCAGTCTAAGGGGCACTTCTCACCTGATCCGCTTCATATATATATATATATATATATATATATATATATATATATATATATATATATATATATATAATAGACTATAAGTCTAGAGAGAAGTGAGAGCTAGAGAGAGAAGTAGTATAATTGCTCTGTATTAATGAATTTGTGAACCCTTACAACTACTCCCTTAGGGAGTATTTATAGGAAAAATTAGGGTTTGGCTTCCAAGTCTTGGGCTTGGGAGGCCCAATTACAATAGGGCCACTAATGGACCGGATACAAAGTGTAGAAATGATTAAGTATAAAACCCTATTCCGGAGGCCATCTATGGCCGATGAGGGCACGGCCGACGAGGGCATGGCCGACGAAGACCCAGCCGACGAGGTCACCCGGCTCTTTCTGGCTTCTGGATCACATTCTGAGTAGACTTCTTTCTGGACGATGAGGGTCATCTGACCGACGAGGGTCCCACCAGGTGGTCGTGATACCTTATGTTCTCCTGAGTATGCGGGCCCTGGGGTCCGGGCCCATATACTCCATCAGGAGTCCCCCACTCTCTAAGCTGAGATGTAGACGAAGTGAGGGAGAGTAGATTTCCTGTCTTTGACATTTTCTGGCCGTTGTGGGACCGTTATGGGGTTTTCCCTGCTTTGGCCATTATGAGCACTCTTTGCTCTGATTCTTTGTTTTGCGCCGTTACGGGCACTCTGCGTTTTTATTCGTTGCGTGGCCTTTGGTGTGGACGAAGAGTGTCACTTTGTTTTGGGACGATGAGTGTTCTTTCGTTTCCGGGTGGCCGGTGAGGGTGCTGTTTGCTTCCTTTAGCCGTTGACCGCATTATGTGTTTTTTGGCCGGAGCGGTGATATCCGTAGCCTGGCGTTCACGCTTTTGAGGACGATAACGGCACTGATCCGGAAGGAGTGTTGCGTGTTTCGGTCTTATGGACGATGGTGATTTAGGTACGTTGAGTTCCTGTTCTTTGATTCCTGGCCGAGAGTGGAGTATGTGGTCTCAAAGCCAGTAAGTGCCCTGTAATCTCAAGTGCTGCACTTTTGGGGGGAATTCTTTGTTCGCTAGCTTTGCTGCGGCCGACGGTGCACCACAAGGTTATGGACGCTGTGGTGCATATGTGATCTGATGTTTGTAGTTGTGGACTTAGTATATTTTTGGATTTCTTTGATTTTGTCCTGATTTTCAAAGGCCGATGTAGTCCCCCAGTCCCCACTACTTCAGGCCGAAGAGTGAGTGAGGGGTGAAGGAGTAAAGGATTTCCCCAGGCCGAAGCGGACTCTCGCGTTCCCCTGAATCCAACTCCTTGGCGATTTCCTGACCAAGGTAACCCTGTGGGAGAACCATTGGACGCAGGTCGCTTTCAAGAAATTATCATCAGGGTTTTACACAAGGCCGATGGCGTGGTTTGTTTTTTGCTTTGCCGTTGTGGCCGTTGAAAAGGCCATGATGTTGGCATTCTGCTTAAGCTGATATGGACACACTTTGAGATGTGACCTACCCTTTTGAAGTGATCTGTGTTGAGGCCGATGTAGGCGCGCTTTCTTAGGTTGGCCGTTGCGGGCGCAGATTGCTGGCGTGTTGGCGATGGGCTGGTACTGTGGAAGTGGGTCTGACCCGCCTTCTGAACCGGTGCCAGCCCAATGGGCCTTGGGGTGGTGGCCGTTCATGTGGCCAAAGGGAGGTTGCCACGTGTAGTGACCGTTGGGGGGGGGGGGGGAGGTCTATAAATACCCCCCTCCCTCCAAAGAGGTTCCTCATTGCATTCCTGAGATAACGAAGTGCTGCCAAATTTTCTAGAGAGAGAGAGCCTTTCCGTGTGTTCTTCCGTTCTTCAAAACTTCAAAGGTCAGTTCGTTGAACTTTTCTCCAATTCCTTGCATACTTTGCTTCTTATAGTCTTTGATCCGCTGTTAGTGGAGAACCACCCTTAGATCCAAAGTAAAACCCTCTAGGCTCTAGTTAGTTGTTATGATGAAGCCTTTGGACGACGAGTACTACCCTTATGACGATGAGCCCTCCGTTAAATCCCTTGACTACCGGGTAGTAGAGGAGTGTTGTGAGGAGATAGAGGAGCTGAGCTCTTTCAAATCAGGGGAGCAGGAGGGTAGCGAAGGTGAAGGCGAAGAGGCCACCTCGTCGTCTGACGGTGAGGACGTAGTGGTCTCCCGTGCTATGGACGGAGCATCCACCTCAGCCACAATTCCCTGCCCGAAACTGGTTTCTGCTGTGAAGGGGCTGCCCCGACGAGGAGGCGTCGGCCGAAGAAGGGTCCAGGTTACTCCTACCTGGACCTCACGATCATTTATCTGATCAAGCCGGAGAGCAGTGCGGCCAATTACATGGTGGCTCAGATGTATGTGGGGCCGTATGGGAGGGTTAGGGCGCCCAGGCCGTCGGATCATGTGCTGAATCCGCCTCCGGGGTACTTTGGAGTATACCCCATGAGTTTTGCTAAGGGGCTTAAGTTTCCCCTCCACCTGTTTATTACGGAGTATTTGGACATGGTGGATCTCCCCCCCGGCCTTGCTGACCCCGAACAGCTACTCACTCATCGTCGGCTTCCTCCTTCGCTGCGATGAACTGGACTTTAGGCCGACGACAGCCCTTTTCATGAATTTGTACAAGATCGGCCGAGGGAGCCACAAGAATTATGCCAGCTATGCTAATCTTCAACAGCTGCCGAAGAAGAGGTCCTTTACCGATCTTCCTTCGTCCATTCATGGCTGGAAGAGTAAGTTTGTGTTCGTGTCGTTGGGCGAGGACGGTACGGAGTTTCCCTCCGTCAGCCATGACGATAGATTCAACCTTCATGATGTGCCGAAGAGCAGCATCTTAGATGCCCAGGTGGCGGCATTTCTGAAGGGAGGGTCGAGGAGCGTTAAAGAGTACATAACGGAGTATAAGATGACCGCCCTCGGCTTTATGAGGTACTATGTGTACGACGACAAGGAGAGTGACACGGAGATGTGGCCGAGGATGACCACCACGTTTGAGGAGGCTGATGGCCCAGATTTGGGTGTGCCCGCTGATGCCGATGGTAATACCCTCCCTGGTGTCTTCGTCTATGTTTGCTTTTGTCTTTTGCTAAGTGTCCTCTTTTGTTTTCCTTGTTGTGCAGACTTCGTAATGGATCGCAGATCCGTCATGGCCCTTGCAAAAGCGAAGGCGAAGGAGGAGATGGCGGCCAAGGAGGCCGCAAAGCTGGCGGCTGCGAGTGGCGCGCAGCCGAAGAAAAAGCGGCCAGCGGATGACGGTCAGAGCAAGCTTACCGAGGCTGGCATGCAGCCCAAGTAGATGAAGAGGGCTTCTCCTTCGGCTGAAGCTGAAGCCGGGGTTGCCACTGTGCCGGCCGATGATGCTGGGGGTTCCACAGCCGTTGCCGTCGTCGATGCGGTTTCAGTCCCCTCCTCAACTACCATGTCCCAACCGTTTCTTGCCAACCAGGATTCCCGGAAGAGGAGAGCCGGAAAAGAGCTGGCCGTCGGGACTTACAAGCTCGAAGTCGAGTACCCCGTCAAGGGTGGTGTTTTTAATGATGCCGTTGATGGCCACGACGTGCTCGCCCAAGCTATCCCGGTCGAGGACCGGGCTTATCTGAAGAAGCTTGGGCCCGTCAGGATCTACGACGGCGGGATGGACCTTGTCGTCCAAGTAAGTTCCTTGCACTTTATTCTTTTTAGTGTCATGAGTCTTCACATCGCCCTAATCTTTTTCCTTTGTTGCAGGGTGCCCTTATGCTGATGGAGAGCCATAAGCGGCAAGAGCAGGAGATTGCCCGACTGAAGGAGGCCGAGCAAAAAGCTGTTTCGGCCGAGGAGGCCATGGCCTGCCTGGACCGGCTTCGGGAGGAAGTGAAGGCCCTGCAGAAGGGTGTTGATGAGGCCGATGTGGCCTATCGTCAAGTAGCGGCCGATAGGGATGATGCTCTCAGTGCAAAAGATGAAGCGCTAAAGAGCCGTGATGAAGCCCTGATCCGAGCCGAGGAGGCCGCGAAGGCTCAAGCTGAAACCGAGAGGGCTGCTCAGAAGGCTGCTGACGCCGTGATCGAGAGATTCCTGGCCGAAGGCTGGAAGGCAGAGGATCGTCGGCCCTGGTGCTATGAGGTCGTGGCGGAGCGGCTAGAAGACTGGGGCCAGAACTGCCCTGCTGGCCAAGAATTCTTTGCAAGGGAGATGTCCATTTATTATGACATGGGCTAGCAGAGGATCCAACGGCTGATCTACCGGAGGCTGCACCGGGCTTTTAAGAAGTTGAAGCTTACCCAGAAATGGGCCAAGAAGAACTTGAAGCTTCCCAGGCTGATGAAGGACCCAGAGGCCGAAACAAAGCTCCCCCCTCAGAGTGGCAGGACCCGATACTTAGCTCCTTGATCGGTGAGCCGGATTGGTCCGATGATGACGCCCTAGCCGACACCGCCGTCTCCTCAGCAGCCGGGGCCAGTGGAGATGTGAGGGTGGAACAGGGCACCGAAGTTGCCTTTGAGCAAGCCGATGGGGGGTTGGTTGCTGATGAAGTTGCCTCAGAGAACTGATCGGCTGACTTTTCTTTTTTGTGTAGTTTAGTAGTTTTCTTTTGTAATGGCCGTTGTGCCCCCTTATGTAATGAATTTCAATATGAATGAAAAATGCCATTGCTTCCGGCCTTATAGTATGGTGTCTTCCTCGTCTTGCTCCTTCCTTTTTCTTTTGTTTTCAAGCGTTACAAATTTTTTCCAAGTGTTGAAGTTGGGACTTGGATAATTGTTCTCTTGGGCTGTTTTCTCTGGCTGCGGCCGAAGCGGGTAGCTTAGGTGAGCATGTTTCGTCTGTAAGGAACACCCCTTTCTTTTGGCAAGACTTTAGAATTTCTTCTAAGTGTTAGACTTCAAGTGATTGAGTGTCCGCTTCGTCTTGGCGTTACCCCTTTTCTTTTGTTCACACTTTGGAAAATTTTATAAGTGTCAAACTAAGTAGTTCCTCTAGTTCGGGGCCTTCATCGGCCAATACGGCCAATGTGGATAGCTTCCTACGCCGAGGTGTTTTCATCGGTATGTGTACTTTTTCGGCCACCGTGTATTCTTCGTCTTGTGTCATTCCTCATTCCTTTTTGTTTCATTTGTAATTTTTCCAAGTGTTTAAACAGGAACTCATAAGCCTGATTTCTGTAGTTGTAGCTGATGGAGGGACCAGTCCTTTGCTCGGCTAAGGGGGAATGTCTGCTTCATCTTTTTGATGTTTGACGTCACACTTTTGTGGATTTCTCTAAGTGTCTAGCTTAGAAAATTTTGGAAATCGTTCTAAGTGTTGGACAGGCTTAGGTGACTGCTTCCTTTACGGGTGGCCGATGAAGGCTTACCACTGGGGTTTCCGATGACGGCTATATGTGTGCCCTTATCGGCCACGGGGGTTTGCCTTGGTATTTTCTGTCCAAGTTTTTTGAGCGCTTTCGTCTGTAATGCGTAATATTTGCCTGATATGTACTTTAGATAATATTGGGGATTTTATTTTTATCGCTCGAGGCCGGCGAGTGCATGGCTTATCGGCTTCCCTCTTTTTATTTTTGGGGATATCGCTTTAGGCCGGCAAGTGCGCGGTCCTTCGGCTGTTCCTCTTTTCTTTTTGGGGATATCGCTTCAGGCCGGCAAGTGCGCAGTCCTTCGGCTGTCCCTCTTTTTATTTTCTTCCTCTTTACTCCTTTGAGCGAGGGGTGGGTAGTCCTTCGGTAAGTGCGGTTATCCTTCTTTCAGGCTTCGGCCAAGGGGGTCGATAGTCCCTCGGCCGGTAAGGAGTCCTACTGGATCGTCCTGTGATCTTTAGGAGGTCCCGTCGCCTATTTATGACGCGGGCTAAGGCGTTTGGTCGGTTACCGACGGGTGCCGTTTCTCATCCTTGAGTTTGGGGATTTTTGTCACCTCGACCATGATTTCAGACCTGTCGTCCTGCTGATTTCACGGATAGACGACGCGGTGAGCTTCCCATTTCAAGACGTGGGCTCTTTGCGGGCCCTTCGTCCTGGGGACACCATCGGCCTTTCCTAAGCATTTTCGCTTTGAGGGGCCGGAACGATGTGCTCCATTGATCTTTCCTGAGCATCTTTGCTCTGAGGGGTCAGTGTAGTATAGTACGTTTTTCTGATCTTTGAAAAAGAACAACTTTTATTGATAAGTGGCTCGAGGCCGAGGGTGGCGTTCGACCAACAATCCGTGGGAAGGTGAGGGCTTTGCCGGCTGCGCCGTCCCCGGATTATTGATAGAATTTTACCAAGTGATGTACATTCCATGTTCGTGGTACATTGGACCCATTCGGGTGTTTCAGTTTGTAGGTGTCGGGTTTGACCACGGCACTGATGATGTAGGGGCCTTCATACTTGAGTGTCAGCTTGCCCCCTTCCGTCGGCTTGCTCGCCTCTCTTCGGCGGAGGACATAGTCCCCCACATGGAATTCTCGGGAACGTACCTTGGCGTCATAGTATGATTTTACTTGACGTCGGTAGTTCTCTGCTCGGATGAAAGCCTGCTCTCGTCTTTCTTCGATCAGGTGGAGATCAACCTTCATGTGTTCTTCATTGGCCTCAGGCTCATAGTGTTCCACCCGTCGGCTAGGTATAGTAACCTCTGTGGGCGCCTTTGCTTCAAAGCCATAGCAAAGGGCAAAGGGTGTTTCGCCCGTTGCCCTTCTCGGTGTAGTGCGGTAGCACCACAAAATATTGGGGAGCTCATCGGCCCAACTGCCCCCTGCGTCCTGGAGCTTCTTCTTCAGGCCCTCCAGGATAGTTCTGTTGGCGTTCTCGACCTGCCCATTGCCTTGAGGATAGGCAACGGAGGAGAAACGATGCTTGATCCCCCACTCCTGGAGGAGCTCTTAGAAGGGCGCGACCTCGAACTGGATGCTATTGTCGGATATGATCTCATGAGGGACGCTGAAATGGGTGAGGATGTTTTTGTGGACGAATCTCTGACACCTGGCCCATGTGATTCTGGCCAAAGGTTCTGCCTCAACCCATTTGGTGAAGCAGTCTACGGCGACGATGATGTAGCGATTGTTGCCAGCGGCTCTGGGCAGGGGGCCGACCAGGTCAATACTCATTTTGAGAATGGGATCGCTGTGCTGACCGGGGCATAGTTGACGGCTGGCCGACCAGGTGTCTTCTGAAGGACCTGGCATGCGGTACACTTCCTTGCAAGGTTGGCACAATCCCGTGTCATCATCGGCCAGAAATAGCCCTGGATGACGAGATGTCGGGACATGCCGAAGGGGACTTGGTGAGAGGAGCATACGCCACAGTGGACTTCCTCCATGGCCACCTCGGCCTCATCCGGGTGTAAGCATCGGAGGAGAGTGCCGTTGTAAGATCTTTTATAAAGTTTCCCATCCTCCATGGTGTAGCTCGGGGCCCTGAGTTTGGCTAGCTTGGCTCTCTCCTCGTCCTGGGGAAATTCTTCCGAGGTGATGAAGGTCACGATGTCAGTAATCCAGTCATCCGGTCGCTGTTGGATGCACGTGACCGGGCTGGCATGGATGCTGAACATGCTTAGCTCTTCGACCTTGGCTATCTTGGATATGTGCTCTGGAGTGTCTGTGGTGAGCTTGGAGAGGATGTCGGCCTCAGCATTCTCCGCCCTTGGGATATGGGTGATCTCATGGGTTTCGAACGCCTTGATCAACTCCTCGGCCGCTTGTCTGTATTCCCTCATCCTCCCCTCCTTAGCCTCGTATGAGCCCTCGATCTGGCCCACCACTAGCTTGGAGTCGCACCTGATTCTGATGTGTCGTGCTTTGAGGCCGGCAGCGAGCCTGAGGCTGCTGAGGAGGGCCTCATACTCGGCTTCATTGTTGGATACCCTGAAGTTGAAGCGGATGGCGTAGTAGGCTCTGAACCCTTCAGGGGAAATGAGGACGACGCCGCCACCACAAGCTTTGGTGGCTGATGAACCTTCAGTAAAGAGAGTCCATCCTTCGTCTGGCTCTAGCCCTGGTGTGGTAGTGGCCGTCTCCCTGGCTGTGCACTCGGTGACGAAATCGGCCAAGGCCTTCCCCTTGATGGATGGCCTCGGCTTAATCTCGATCTGGAACTGGCTGAGGAAGATCGCCCATTTCACCATCCGTGAGGAACTGGTGGGGCTCCGCATGAGTGCGCCGAGGAGTTGCTGAGTTAAGACGTGGACGGCGTGGGCCTGGAAGTAGTGCCCTAGTTTTTTCACTGTGTGGACGATGGCCAGTACCGTCTTCTCAATGGGAGAGTACCTGAGCTCAGCCTCCCGCAACGTCTTGCTTATGTAGAAGATTGCCTTCTGTACCCCCTCGTCCTCGCGGATGAGCACGGAGCTGACAGCCGATGTGCTCACCCCCAAGTATAGGAAGAGGGTTTCACCGGTTTAGGTTTGGAAAGCACGGGAGGGGACGATAAGTACCGCTTCAGTTCCTCAAATGCTTGCTGGCACTCTGTCGTCCATCTGAAGCCATTTGCCTTGCGCATGATCTGAAAGAAAGGGAGAGACCTTTCAACCGATTTTGAGAGGAAACGGTTTAGGGCCGCAAGGCGTCTCGTCAGACGTTGTACCTCTTTTACGTTTCACGGTGGCTCTATGTTGACAATAGCTTGTATCTTCTCTGGGTTGATCTCAATGCCCCTTCGGCTGACCATGTAACCGAGGAACTTGCCCCCCTGGACGCCGAAGGTGCACTTCTTCGGATTTAGGCGGAACTGGAACTTCTTCATTATCTCAAAAATTTCCCGGAGGTCGTCGGCGTGGCTAATGGATTGCCTACTCTTGACGATCATGTCGTCGACGTATGCCTCCATCGTCCGGCCGAGGACTGCTCTGAAGACCTTGGTTACCATTCTGGTGTATGTGGCGCCTGAGTTCTTGAGCCCAAAGGCCATGACGAGGTAGCAGAAAATTCCCTCCGGGGTCATGAAGGCCGTCTTCTCGGCATCATCCTCATGCATGAATATCTGGTGGTACCCCCTGAAGGCGTCAAGGAACGACATCAGCTCGCACCCTGCCGTCTCGTCCACCAATTGATCAATGTTGGGGAGAGGGAACGGGTCCATGGGGCACACCTTGTTCAGGTCAGTGTAATCAACGCACATTCTGAACGTCGGCAGCTTCTGGGCGAGGACGACGTTGGCCAACCAGGTCGGGTAATACACCTCTTTAATGTGGTTGATTGAGAGGAGCATGGTAACCTCCCATTTGACGAAGTCACGCCTGTCGGACGAGAGGTAGCGCCGCTTCTGCTTGATCGGCGTGGAGGCGGGGTCGACTGACAGCCAGTGAGTGATCACTCTTCGGCTGATGCCCGGCATGTCGTCCGGCTCCCACGCAAAAATGACCGCATATGTCCGCAGGACGTCGAGGATGCCTTCTCGTTGGTCCTGTGGGAGTTGTTTCCCGATTTTCAAGACCCCGCTCCGGCCAGGAGGTATCCAGGGGAACCTCCTCGACCTCTTCGACTGGCACGGCGTGCGGCCTTTCTTCGTCTTTGGAGACGGCGGTGGTGATGGTGTCTATTCTCTGCCCGGCGCTGGCTGCCGGCTTTGTCAGCTTTAGGTAGCATGCCCGGGCTATCTTCTGGTTCCCTCGGGCGTAGCCGATACCGCTGCTAGTAGGGAACTTCAGGCATAGATGTTTCATGGAGATGATGGCTTCCAAATCCTCTAGCGCTGGCCGCCCCCATATCAAGTTGTGGGTGCACTCGAGGTTGACCACCTCGAATTCCATGTCGATCTTGATGCGATGGGGGTCGTCGCCGACTTCCACGGGGAGGACTATCGTGCCCTCGGCGTCGATAGAGTCCCCGGTGAAACCGGACAACGGTGTCTGTATCGACTTGAGCAGCGCTCTGTCCAGCTTTAGCTGCCTGAAGGTGTCAAGGTACATGACGTTGACGGAGCTCCCTGTGTCGATGTAGGTGCGGTGGATGATAGAGTCACCTATTTCGCACTGGATGACGAGGGCGTCCCTGTGTGACGCGGGCCCTGGAGGCAGATCCTTGTCGGTGAAGGTGATCGCTTCCGTCCGCTGCTTCTTCGGCTGGGGGGGGGGGGGGGGAGCGTGGGACACCTCCCCAATGTAAAGGGATTGGGCCCATTTCTTCCTCTGGGTAGCCGAGTCCCCCCCAGTGTTGCCCCCCACAATGAGGTGGATGTGATTCTTCTTCGGAGGGGGCTCCTCGATGTCTTCATCGTCGTCGTTGAGCCTGCCAATCTCCAGTTTCTTCACAGAGGGTTCGCCCCCATGCTTGCCGGTGTTTACCCACGTGTTTTTGCATGGGTCACCTTTAACAAACTGGGAGAGTTCCCTCTGATGAATCAGCTTCTCGATGTGCCTCTTCAGAGTGACACAATCTCCTGTGTTGTGGGAGGTGTTCCAGTGATAACGACAGTAGGTGCCGACCTGATGGACGGCATATATCTCCTTTGCCGGCCGAGGATCTCGCTCAATGAGGTCGTGCTCCTCGGCGTAATCGAGGATTGTGCTGACCGAATGGGTAAGTGGGGTCCTCAGCCTCTCCATCCTCAGCCGCCATATGCGGTCTTTGTTCTTTCCGTCAGATCCATGGCGGCCTTGTCCTCCTTGACCTCGGTCCCCGGCCGAGGGTGCACCTGCAACTGGTGGAACTCGTCGGCGTCCGCGTACAAGTTCCCTTGCTGAAGCGCCTTCAGATAGGACCTCGGTGGGTCAGTGATGAGACTCCTCGCATATGGGGTGCTGCGGAGGGCACCCTGAAAGAGTACGAGGAGGGTGCGCTCATCGGCCCCCTCGACCTCATCAGTCTCCCTCGTCCATCGGTCGATGAATGACCGGAGCGATTCATCATGCTGCTGTTTGACGGAGAGAAGATGGGTGAAATACTTCTTTGCGCGCTTCCTTCCGGCAAAGTGAGTGTGGAAGCGTTGGGCAAGGTCGTGCCACGAGTCTATGCTCCCCTTCGAGGAGTGCGTTGAACCACTCGTACGCTGGCTCCTCAAGAGTAGAGAGGAACCAACGGCAGAGGTACTCATCTGATGCGTTCACCATCAGCATATTATTCTCGTAGCGGCTGAAGTGCTCCTGGGGGTCAGAGCGGCCGTCGTATGGCTTGATGGCGTTCCCCCGGTACTTCTCGGGGATAGGGGCCGAGAGTACCCTGGCGGTGAAGGGGGTCCTCGTCTTGACCTGGATGATGGGGTCCCCTCGTCCTTCGGCCAACTCCCTCTCAAGGATATTGACCTTGTTCAGAAGGGCGTTGAAGCCGGGATCTCTGGATGAGTTGCCGTTGGGTGTGGCGGCCAGCTGTTTGGCCTCCATCTGGGCAAGCCTTCACTCGAGTTGGGCGATCACCTTGTCCCTGGGGTCCCTGGCGGCCATGGTGGCGCCCTGAGTATGCAAGTGGGCTGCATGAGCCGTGTTGATTTGGTGACGGGCCGATCCGCTGTCCAGGATACTGACTCCAAGCTTTCCTTGGGTGAGCGAGGCTCATGCTGCCCAATCCGCCCCGCCATCCTCTCCGAAGTAGGCCGACGACACGTGTCACCTAGCCTGTTAAAGGGTGAGGCTTTTCCACGCGCTGGGGTCGGTCCAACTCGAAGCGGGGAAGCAGGGTGGGAGTGGGACAACGTCGTGTCCTGGGGCACCACCCCCTCATCGTTGCCTAGCCTGGCTGCCAATGGTTGGGGCGGAGGAGGCAGCGTCGTGTTCTCCCCCGTCCTTGGCAAGAGTGCGCTGAGGACGGTGGGGTTCTGGGTCAAGCTGGCGATGATGGCCGAGAACGCGGCCTGAAGCTGGGGGTCAACGGCAGGAGAGGCCGGTTGCGCCGAGGCATTGTCGGCTTTCTCTGCACGCTTCTTGTCCAAGCCGAGGCGGGCGTCAGGGGCGCCGCCGTTGAGCTTGTTGCACAGGTCTCCTGCGAGGTCGATGGCTTCCTGGAAGACATCCCCCGGCGGCCTTGTCGGCCGTGACATCCTCCTCGTGCTCCTGATTCTCCTGTGCCTCAGGGATGGCCTTGCTGAGGAGGTTGCGGTTTGACTTAGTTCTTCCCATTGTTAGCTAGCTGTGCTTGGTATCGACGAAGGAGGCTAACTTGATTGTTCTAGCTCTCAATGAAAGCACCAAATGATAGACTATAAGTCTAGAGAGAAGTGAGAGCTAGAGAGAGAAGTAGTATAATTGCCCTGTATTAATGAATTTGTGAACCCTTACAATTACTCCCTGAGGGAGTATTTATAGGAAAAATTAGGGCTGGGCTCCCAAGTCTTGGGCTTGGGAGGCCCAATTACAATAGGGCCACTAATGGGCCGGATACAAAGTGTAGAAATGATTAAGTATAAAACCCTATTCTGGAGGCCATCTATGGCCGATGAGGGCACGACCGACGAGGGCATGGCCGACGAAGACCCGGCCGACGAGGTCACCCGGCTCTTTCTGGCTTCTGGATCACATTTTGAGTAGACTTCTTTCTGGCCGATGAGGGTCATCTGGCCGACGAGGGTCCCACCAGGTGGTCGTGGTACCTTCCGTTCTCCAAAGTATGTGGGCCCTGTGGTCCAGGCCCATATACTCTATCAATATATATATATATATATATATATATATATATATATATATATATATAGAGAGAGAGAGAGAGAGAGAGAGAGAGAGAGTCATTCTCATGTCCAGCAGGTTTTGGTCCGAACGCTGTTCGAACACCGCCGTTCGGGGCAATTCCCGGTGGAATTTTTTGATGAAATTTTTATGGTATGTTCTTCATCAAGTCTGTTTTATCCACAAATAATTTCAACTCAAAATTCGATTGGGAAGACCGTCAAATAATTTTTGGAAGTTAACTGCGCAAAATTGTACATAGAAAAACGCAGTCAACTTCAAAAAATCATTTGGAGGCCTTCTTGATCGAATTTTGAGCTGAAATTTGGTATGTATACTTGATGAAGAACATAGCATAAAAATTTCATCAAAATATTCCACCGGGAACCGCCCCGAACGGCGATGTTCGGACGGCGCCTCAGGTCTAAACGTTCGGACCTGAGAATTCTCCTATATATATATATACATAGAGAGAGAGAGAGAAAAGATCATGTGAGAAGTCCTCCTTAGGCTGAGAAGCTGCGAAGTCTAACTTATAAGCTCAAAACACGAACTTTTAACCAATAAATCATAACTTATAGACCCCTCCAAAAAAATTACGAAAATGCCACCGCGTCAAAATAACTCCAGAAACCTGGAATTTTTTTTGCAGAAAGTTCGTGTTTTTGTGGAGGTATTGGCCCCACGGGCCAAGGCAGCCCTCTTCTACTTTGTTGGGCCTGTTTGTTTACCTCTTGCCCTGGCCCAAGTTATTCTGCCGCTAGCCCTTCTTCTGGAACCCTCCTTTAGGGCTTCCCCACTTGCCCGGGTACTTAAGCCCCTCTTCGTCTTTGGTTGATGCTGAGGTCTTCGGTTAGAGAGAGTGAGGTTAAGAGAGAATAGAGAGAGAGAGACTACAGTCTCTTCTCCATTCCGGTCCCTCTGTGGTCTTCTCTCTGTGCTTCCCCTTTTCTGACCTTTGGCGTGCGTTGAGATGGCTGGGCTGGCCTGAGTGTTCTTGTCCCTTCCGGTGGTGCTTTGGTGTGTGTGCTGTATGAGCGTGGTCTGAGCTGGAGAGGTGAAAACCTGACAGTGGTATCAGAACCGGAACTCCTGTCGTCCTCGTCTACAGCCCGGGAGCTCCGCCGCCGCCATCCGCCGCAGATCTCCGTCTCAGTGGTAAGTCGAGAAGCCCATCATCGGGTTCTCGCTTAGGTAAATTGGCGATAAACACACTAGGTAGCCGGGTGCCTCCAGTTTTGTGTGTTTCTTGGTGTTTTTACTTTCTTCATCCCTTTCCCCGCTTTGCTCTTGCTGCTGACCGTGTTGGTCTGGCTGTCAGTTGTAACTGACGTTTCCCAGGTGCGTTCTCTTTACCTTCATGTGTGAAGTTTGGTCTGCATGAGTGTTTTGTGTTTGCGGGATTGAGGTTTTGAACTGGTATTCCGTGTTTCTGTCTCCTTTGCGTGTTTATCTCTGCTTTACTGCCCTTTTGTGCTTACTTGGTACCCTTGTGAACTGGGATTTCTGCCTCTGTGACTCGGCACCTGAGGTTAGGACTGACAGGTTCCCTGCTAGCCACTCTAGCGGCCTTCGGATCTGTGTGGCCTGTCAGCCCACAGCCGGGTACACTGGTGAACCCTAGCTCCTTGGTTCTCTGTCTCTCCGTTTGCTATCTTTCATTTACCTTGTCTTCTGCCTCTGATTCTTCAGTGTTATCCTTATTGTGTTCATCATTATGTCTGCCAATATGTATGGTATGTTACCTTTTAATGGAAAAACCGATTTTGACATTTGGAAACAAAAGATCAAATGTGTTTTAATCCAGCAAAAGGTTTTCAGAGCTGTAAGTGAACTTTTTTTGGATTCTGATGATAGTGCTAAGAAAGCTGAAATGAATGAAACTTCCTGCTCCACTATATATCTTAACCTATCTGACTCTGTGCTTAGAAAGGTTGGTATTTTAGATTCTGCTAAAAAGTTGTGGGATAAGTTAGATGAGCTTTATACTGATACTTCTCTGCCTGGTAAACTGTTTTTGCTTGAAAAATTCTTTTGGTTTAGGCTAGACCTAACCAAAGACATTGATGAAAACTTGGATATTTTTAATAAGTTGATCGAGAACATTAAACAATCTGGTGATAAACATATTGATGATTATACTGTTGTTGTGTTGCTTAATGTTATTCCTGATTCTTATAATGATGTTAAATCTGCTATTAAATATGGTAGAGATGATGTCACTCTTGATATTGTTGTGAATGGCCTTAAGAGTAAAGAGCTTGACCTTAAACATAATAGGAGTATCTCTAGTCAATCCAAGGATTCGGGTGAGGTTATGTTTGTGAGGGGTAGATCTAAGAGTAGGTCTAAGAATCAGAAACAGGATGCCCAATCTAAAAATAGTAACCCAAATGGTAAGAAGAGGAATAAGTCTAGAAAACGTGTGTGCTACAATTGTGGCAATTCTAGCCACTTTATAAAGGACTGTCCCCATCCTAAGAAACCCGAGTAGGCTAGTGTAGCTATAGAGAGAGATGACCTTGGTGAGGTTCTGATGGTGTGTGACCATGTTAATTATGTTCGTAATACCTTGACTGAGCATGAATGGTTAATTGATTCTGGATGTACCTATCATATGACTCCTTTTAGGGATTTGTTTTCTAAATATGAGAAATGTGATATGGGTTATGTTTCCTTGGCTGATAATAAGAGATGCAATGTTTTGGGTGTTGGTGATATATGTCTCAAGTTTTCTTGTGGCTCCGTGTTTACTCTTAAGAATGTGAGGCATGTCCCTGATTTGTGTCACAACTTGGTATCTGTTGCTGCCTTGGAGGGTAGTGGATTAGAGGGAAAGTGGGGGAATGGGAGTATGAAAATTTTGAAAAATTCTTTGGTGTTGTTTAAAGCTGAGAAGGTGAACAACCTTTATGTGTGTCATGCTAAACCTTATATTGACTCTGTGAATGCTGTGAATGTTGTGCATACTGATAAAACCTTGTTGTGGCATAATAGACTAGGGCATATGAGTAATAAAGGTTTAGGGATCATGCATAAACATTGTTACTTTGGTAAAGACTCTTTGAACTCTTTGACTTTCTGTGAATCATGTGTGCTTGGTAAACAACATAGAGTCCAGTTCCCTCTATCCTATTATCCTAATATGACTAAGTGCTCCTCTGTGCTTGAATATGTGCATGCTGATGTTTGGGGTCCTGCCAGTGTTCCCACACATGGGGGGAAACAGTATTTCTTGTCCTTAATTGATGATTTCTCTAGGAAAGTGTGGGTTTATCTTCTAGAACATAAGTCTGATGTTTGTGAGAAGTTTAAAGCCTGGAAGTTACTTGTAGAAAATCAAACTGGACATAATGTTAAGACCCTTAGGACTGATAATGGCCTAGAGTTCTGTAACCAAGAGCTTGACCAACTGTGTGCCACTTCAGGCATTAGGAGACATAAGACTGTGCCCTACACCCCCAACAGAATGGGGTGGTTGAAAGGATGAATAGAACCCTTCTTGACAAGGTTAGAAGTATGTTGTCTACCTCAGGTTTACCTAAGAAGTTTTGGGCTGAAGCAGTCACCACTGCCACCTATCTGATTAATAGATCTTCCTCTGTTCCCATAGGGGGTCAATGCCCTGAAGTTAAGTTTACCAGTGGGCCTCTTGACCTAACAAACCTTAGGGTCTTTGGGTGTGCTGCCTATGTTCATCAGAAAACTGATAAGTTAGATCCTAGAACCAAAAAGTGTGTTTTCTTGGGTTATCCTGATGGGGTAAAGGGATATAGGTTGTGGGATAGAAGTGTGCCTGGTTTTAAGGTGGTTATAAGTAGGGATGTAATTTTTAATGAATTTGATTTCCCTTTCTTGCTTAAACCTGTTTCTGAGCATGAACCTGAGAGGACACCTATTGAGGTGGAGTCTCAGACTCCTTCTGTACCTATTATTCCTGTTGTTATGTATGACACTCCTCCTGTTGTTCCTGTCATCCCTTCTGATGTGTATGTTAATACTTCTGCTGATACTGCTACCTCTAGTGAGGTGGAGTTCAATACTCAAGATGACCATGTGCAAAATGATTCTCTGTCTGGTGAAACCAATGTGTTTGATGATTCTACTGAGGATGATAATGTTGATTTGCATGACTACCAACTTGTTAGGGATAGGGGTAGAAGAACCATTAAGAGAAAATCTGATACTTTGTCTGATTATGCTTTTACTGCGTGTGATATATCTGATTTTGCTTTTACTGTGTTTGAGGCCCTAGACCTAAATGAACCTAAGACCTATAGTGAAGCTATAAGGTCCAGAGAGTCTCAGAGATGGCTTGAGGCCATGAAAAGTGAGATGGACTCTCTAAGAGTGAACCAGACTTGGACCCTTGTTCCCAGACCTAATGCCAGCTCAGTGGTTGAGTGCAAGTGGCTGTTTAAGGTCAAGGAAGAACCGGGTAATAACATTAGGTATAAGGCCAGGTTAGTTGCCAAGGGGTTTACTCAAAAAGAGGGGGTAGATTATGCCGAAATCATTGCTCCTGTAGTTAAGTTTACTACTGTTAGAATCATGTTGGCTTTGGTTGCTCACCATGACTGGGAGATGAAACAAATGGATGTCACCACTGCATTTCTGCATGGTGAATTGGATAAGAAAATTTACATGACTCAACCTGAGGGCTTTGTGGATCCCAAGAGGAGTGACCATGTCTGTCTGCTTAGGAAGGCCTTGTATGGCCTGAAGCAATCCCCTAGGCAGTGGAATATTAGGTTTGACAAGTGTATGCAGTCTATGAAATTTGTGAAATCTGCCTGTGATCATTGTCTTTATTTCAAGAATACTAATTCTGTACCTGTGTTCTTGTTAATCTATGTGGATGACATGTTGATTATTAGCCCTTGTCTTAAATCTATTATGTCTGTTCAAAAATGTCTTTGTGAGAACTTTGCTATGAAAGATCTTGGTGATGCCAAGAGGATACTTGGGATTAACATTATTAGGGACAGGAGCAAGCATACTCTTGTTCTAAATCAGATTTCGTACGTTGAGAAGGTTTTGAGTAAATTTAATATGTCTTCTGCTGCACCTGTGCATGTTCCTCTTGCCACTCATTTTGTGCTAAGTAAGAGTCAGTCTCCTAAGATTGCTTCTGAAACTGAGCTTATGAAGTCTGTTCCTTACTCTAATGCTATAGGTTCTGTGATGTATCTGATGGTTAGTTATAGACCTGATATTGCCTATGCTGTGAGTTGTTTGAGTAGGTTTATGTCTAATCCTGGTATGCCTCATTGGAATGCTTTGAAATGGCTTTTGAGATACTTGAAATTTTCTGCTAATCATGGTTTGATTTTTACTAAGTGTACTGAAGGTGTGAAACTGAGTGGTTATGTTGACTCTAACTATGCTAATGATAAAGACAATAGGAAATCTACCACTTCCTATGTGTTCACTTTGTGTGGTTCGTGTATTAGTTGGAAATCTCAGTTACAACCAATTGTTGCCTTATCAACCACTAAAGCTGAGTATGTTGCAGCTACAGAAGCCTTCAAGGAAGCCATCTGGTTAAGTCGTCTTGTTGCTGAAATAGGTTTTCTTAAACACGATGTTACTGTGTTTTCTGATAGCCAGTCTACTATCCAGCTTTGCAAAAACCCTGTTTTTCATGATAGGACCAAACACATTGATGTGAGGTTCCACTTTATTCGTGATGTTTTAGATGCAGGTAAGGTGAAGCTGTGCAAGATACCCTCAGAGTTCAACCCTGCAGATATGGAGACGAAGTGTCTATCTGCTGAAAAACTGTTGTCTTGTAAACGAATTTTAAATTTGGACTGCGTTTAACTCTGTTTGTAGGTTTTGGGTATGTTGGAGGGTAGACTCTTGAAAGCGTAGTGCTTGAGAGAATCTACTCTCACGGTTAGGGAGAGTACTTTGGGTACTTCTCCAATTTCCTTTTGGGAGTATTTTGTGTATCTCCAATTTGTTTGCCAGTTATGTCTTTAGGATATCACTGGTGACCCAGCGATGATGAACCACGTGCTCATATTACTTTGTGATACCATGCACCACCAATGATGGCCAATAAGGTGGAGAGTGTGGAGGTATTGGCCCCACGGGCCAATGCAGCCCTCTTCTACTTTGTTGGGCCTGTTTGTTTACCTCTTGCCCTGGCCCAAGTTGTTCTGCCGCTAGCCCTTCTTCAGGAACCCTCCTTTAGGGTTTCCCCACTTGCCCGGGTACTTAAGCCCCTCTTCGTCTTTGGTTGACGCTGAGGTCTTCGGTTAGAGAGAGTGAGGTTAAGAGAGAATATAGAGAGAGAGACTCCAGTCTCTTCTCCATTCCGGTCCCTCTGTGGTCTTCTCTCTATGCTTCCCCTTTTCTGACCTTTGGCGTGCGTTCAGATGGCTGGGCTGGTCTGAGTGTTCTTGTCCCTTACGGTGGTGCTTTAGTGTCTGTGCTGTATGAGCGTGGTCTGAGCTGGAGAGGTGAAAACCTGACACACACACACACACACACACACACACACACACACATATATATATATATATATATATATATATATATATATATATATATGTATGTATATAGGGAGAGGTTCCGGTAAGAACGGATCTTAGGAGAGAAATGAGAACGAATCTGGACCGTTGGATTGAATTATGTGGAACTGAATTGTGCATTTGGTGAATCCGAAATGTGCATTAGATGATATTGAAATGTGCAGAATTAAAATTTAAACTCACATGTGCATTAGGTGAAACTGAAATGTGCAGAATAAAAGGTACAAAAATAACATCACATCGTACCTTTTATTTTGCACATTTTAGTTTCTTCTAATGCACATTTCAAATTCACCTAATGCACAATTTAGCTTCACATAATGCCACTAAGTTGTACCATTTGTGCTGCACATTTCAATTTCACCCAATACACATTACAACTTCATCTAATGCACATTGAATTTCACATAAAGCAAATCTAACAGTCCAGATTCATTCTCATTTTTCTCATAAGATCATGTTCTTATTTGAACCAAAACATATATATATATATATATATATATATATATATATATATATATATATATTGCGTTTATGCTCAGTATTCAACAAAAGAGTTCTAGTTTGCAAGCAGGTAAGTAGAATGATTAAACTTGAAGTGTATGCATATCTTTATGTTGCTTTGTCTTGTATTTCATATGTAAAAAAACTATCTGGAAGCATCTCAATTGTATGAGGTTGGTGGGTGGTAAGTAAATCATTACACTTATCAAAGAGCATTTCATGTATTCATATCCTGCATGACTTAATTATAGAGTTTAGTCTTTTTTCTTGGATTATTTTATTTTCTTATATTATTGGAGAAGTTAATTTTCAGCTAGAAGTTAATTAACTTTGTTCTTATACTATTGGATAAATGTACATCAACGGTTTAGTTTGTAATTTTAAAATCATTCTAATGTAATTAAATCTATAGCTAAATCTCCGAGGGACACCTTACTACATTAGTTTTAATAAGATGTGTGTTTGGCGGACAAGTTGGACATGGTGGGCTCCTATTGGAGGCCTTTCTACCATAAAAGAGTTTCAAGTAGATTTATTTATAAAATCATTAACTATTAGAGGTGCAAGGGTGCCAAGAATAATTATTAGAGGCACTTGCCAACACAAAAAACATCATTAGTGTACAAGTTTTGATTTTAGAACAATCTAATGTACGAATACTAGCATCCAAGAACTTTATCAATAAATTTCCAATTGTAACCATGTAGATCTTTGCTTTGTACTTTCATATATTAATTCTAATCTCTTAATTGCAATTATTATATCTAACTGCTCCAAGGAGATGAAACAATGTTACTAATGATAGTAAGCACTCAAAGTTTAGATCCATGCACAGTCTCAAACCATTTAGTCTATCATGTATACCTTGTTATGACCGAAAATTGTGGCATGGATGAAAATTTAATTGTCCTTGTTGTGTGTTTCTAGTTTGCTACTCATTTATAAAGGATTCTGTAACACCGTCCCCAAATATTTTTACTTTTATGTAAATCATGTATCGAACCTTATGAAATGGTTAATGAATTTACGAGGTTGTAAATTGTTGTTATTACTTTTGCGGGAATTGTGAATTGCACGTGGGGTCCACACCGGGAGCGGGGACCACCCTATATTTCCAAGACCACATATTTTATTCATCTTGATCTAGATAATATGTATATGGTGGTGGATATTTTATTTGGGCCATGGAAAGGGCATAGGATTGACCGATTGGTCAAACGAGGCCCAATTACCGGTATTGGTAATTTATCGGATAACAGTCCGAAATGGATTTCGTAGACTTCTAAATTAAAGTTGAGGAATGTATATTCATTCTAAGGGCCCATATGGGTTGAGAATGTGTGATATATTTTATTTGGCCTAATAAAATAAACTATAATTAAAATAGTTCGAGAAATACAACTTGCGGGGCTGATTGTATAGTTCGGGACATAAAGGGATGACCTCCCACATGAGTGGGGGCCACCCCACGTTTTTGTGTACTCAAAGTTGACTTGAGGGGGCTGCATTATGGTGAGATGGTGTTGAGAGGATGTGTGAGTGAAGGTAAGACACGAGGTGGACCATCCCATCCACACTCATTGCTTAATTGAGACAAGAGTCATCTTCACTCTCCCCTCTACCACAAATTCGACCAAGCCATCAAGGAAGGATATAGAAGCCCCTGAAAAAAAAAATTCTCCATAGCCAAGAGAGCTCAAGAAAGCAAGGAGCTCAAGGAAGAAGAAAATGTTGCAATGTTGAGAAAAACCTTAATAAGGATAAAGGTAAGGAGCTCTTTAATGACCTTTCTTCTATCTTTTATTTATCATATGACATGTATAGCATGTGAGTAAACCATAGGCTTGTTCTACATGTTTAGAAAGGTAGAATGAGGGGTTGGAAGGTGGTTCTAAGTTCAAGAACGGACTTAGAAGCCACAATGACCAGTTCACCGGAAAATAACCTTTTAGAGATTATTTATGTTGATATGGGTTTTGTGATGATAAAAACTTGTTAGGAACTTTTCTAACGAGATCCTACAGCTTTCACAGAGTTGAAAGGGTCGCCAGAGTTGTCGCCGGAGTTCTTCAAAGTTCGCCGGAGTTCAACCAGGAAGGGTAGAACTTCTTAAAGCTCATTCAAGCTGAGTGGATGACTTAATGTCTTGTAACTCTTGGGTTAAGTTTGAGATTACCTAAGTAAATGCAATATGTGTTCATAATGATGTTTAAAATGGTTTAAGCATGTGATTAGCCAAGATGATTAGGTTTATATGAAATGAACCATGATGATTATGCATGAGAAATGATATGAAAATGATATAAAAACATGTGTGATGTTTTGGACGGCCAAAATGGAAAATATTGATTGTTTAAGACTTAATTCATGTTTGGGTTATGTTTCAGATCAATCGGAGTCGGTTCGGGCGGTCGACGGGCCGTTGACCGAAAGGAGAAAGTGGACCGGCACCAGTTTAGGCTATAACCGGCGCCGGTTTGAGTACGGGGCAACCCAATTAATAAAATTAAATGTGAACCGGCACTGGTTATGGCTGAACCGGCGTTGGTTTGGTGCTGTTTTGCCTAAAATGTTGATTTACGTGTGTGGTTTCGCACGAGTTGTTATGCTTAGGCTATAAGACTTGGTTTAGTCTTGATAAATGATTATGATGTAGACCCTATCTATGTATGATATGTGGTAGATCGTAGGAATGGATGTAAAATGGTGGAGATCTAGGGACGACAGTACTGTCCTCAAACCTCGGTATATAAAAGGTGGAGACCCAGGGACGACGGTACTGTCCTCAAACCTCAAATGTATAAACGGTGGAGACCCAGGGACGATAGTACTGTCCTCAAACCTCGGTATATAAAAGGTGGAGACCCAGGGATGACAGTACTGTCCTCAAACCTAAAATGTATAAACGGTGGAGACCCAGGGACGACAGTACTATCCTCAAACCTCGAATGTATAAAGGGTGGAGACCCAGGGATGACGGTACTGTCCTCAAAACTCGGAATATTAATTGATTAGGGCTAGGAGGAGTCCTATACACTCATAGGTATATGGGTGGGTTGGGATTTGAGTAAAGAGTATTGACTACTACAGCTTTCCCAAATAAACAATGACCTTCGGGTCGGGTATTTCTAAGTGTATATATACTGATATGTATTTCATAACTTGGGGGAAAAGACTATACGTTTATGTATCGCCCTATGTTTGGGTCTTATACTTGAAACGTTAGTTACTCTACATTTAGCTTGCTACTCGCTCGGTACTTGTACTAACCTATTCGGGGGCCCACCATTTCAGGTTGAAGCTAGGGCTTGCTAGCTACCTGCACCTTCTTATGGGTGAAGTCAGTTCAAGGAAAACGTGGTTCATGTTTCCTTATTTCCTTTCAAACTATAAACTATTTTGGGCCCGTGAGCCCATGTTTTGGCCGGTTGTGGTTCATGCCTTACCGTTGAATATTTCCTCTATTCATTGGTTTAAATGTAATGTTGTTATGTATGTTTACTACTGAGTATGGATGGATTATGTTAATGAACGCCTTGTATGATTAAGTCACGTTGACTTGCGAGTGACGTCACTTGATCATACGGTGGTTGTACACGCGCTTAGATGCAGTCTGGGACATGACAGATTCATTCTGTTCACTTTCCAATTCAATATTGTTGGTCCCGGTTGTACTGGATACAGTCTAGAGGGGGGGTGAATAGACTGTATTGGTTTTTAGCTTTTTAAACTAAGTACCAGATTTTACAGAATAGCCTGTTCTGTTGACAGAACAGACTGGCAGCGGATGGGGTTCTGGTAGGGAGTTCTGTTGATTTAGCCTCAGAGAAGCAAAGGCAGTAGGCCTTCTGTTAACTCGTAGGACAAGTTCTGCTGAACACAGATACCAAGTCTGAGGAGTTATACAGTTGTATCTAAGTGCAAATATTAAAGCAGTAAGTAAACGACACCAGGGATTTTTATAGTGGTTCAAGGAACAACTTGTTCCTCTAGTCCACTGTTCCACTAAGCTGTAAAAACTTCCTTTTACAATGCCTTAGTCCTAGCACTTAAGAATCACTCCACGTCTTCTTCAAGCCTAGATGTCTCCTGGGATGCTCTGCCTGGCTTCCTTTAAGACTGGTCCTTTCACTGAGTTTCCTTGAAGTATCACCACTTCACTACTCCAGTTACTTGGACGTCCTTCTTGTAGCAAGAAGAGTTTCTATTGAAACTGGGGTTCCTCCAACTAGCTTCGTTACAAAAGATTTGTATGGGATGAGCTTGAAGAGTTGAAGAACACTTGGAACTTTGCTTGAGTTGGAAAAAGTATTTTTCCAACTTCTGCCTTCTCTTGTAGAAGATAATGAGTTTGAATCTCAAGGAGGCTTTTTGCTTTTCAGAGTTTGAATATCTTGTATGAAGAGTTGTAGCAATGGTTAGCAAAAGTTGCAAAGTTATCCGGTTGTTCTTCGTAGTGTATCTTTTATACTGAGGTTGTCTTCCCGTTGGAGGAGTAGGAGGACAACTGCATTAAATGAGCGATCAGTTGACTTGACTAGTAGAGCCCAGTAAAGTTGGCGGGTTACTATTTTGGGATAAAGTATTCCTGACAATGCGGCCAATCATCTGCAGTTACTCTACGTAGCATGGGGTGCATTAAATGAGCATTTAATGCGTGCACTGTAGCTTTTCCGTTTCATACTCCTAGCCGTTGAAGGAATCTTTTAGTTGACTTCCCGGTTCTGTGAAATTCTTCTAAGTGTCAGACCTTCTGGTGTCTTTAACTGAGAGTAGAACAGAGGAGGTCTGGAGCACTTCTGTTGAGAGAATAGCCAACAGAGACCCAGAAGGGTTTCTGTCAGAGTAAAAACTAACAGAGACCCTGAGGTCTTCTGTTCTGAAGCAGAGAACCAAGGGTCCTCTGTTTCAATAATGCCTTATGAGGGTCTTCTGCTCTTGGAGCCCTTCTGCTCAGAAGGTCTTCTGCTCTGAAGGCATTCTGTCAAGTCGATTACTCTAAGAACTTTACAAAGGAAAATTCTAATACATTAAATCTAAATAGGGGTACTCTAAAGTCCTAATTAATCTAGCATCATCAAAATCTAAATACAATTATTCCTTACAATTTCCCCCTTTTTGATGATGCCAAAACCCTTTAACTATTTCCAGAGAAGTGCCTTCACCATAAAGAAAAATTAAGTTTAAAAACTTCCATTAAAATCTTGGTGGGCAACTTGGCATAGGAAAATAGTAAGAGTACGGTACATTCAGATAGCAGAAAATAAAAGAAATAAACAGACACAAGCAGAAGGCAAAAAGACAAGAATTTGAGGAAAAGCACTTCAATAGTAAGAAGGCAGAGATGTGATTTTATTGGATGTTTTACAGAGTTTAAACCTTACACATTCTCCAGATTAGTTGCCTGTAGAGCTTCTTCCTCTAGTCTTTGAAGCCTGAGCAATTCTTCGTTTATTTCAGCTCTGATTTTGAAAAGATTGCCAGACCTTTGATAAGATGCCCAAATTGGAGAAAGCTTGCAGTCCAAATAGTTTAGAACACCTTCATGTATAGTCTTTCCTGGGACAATGTTCTTCTTATACCATTCTTCAGCTTCTTCTAGTGATCCCCCATACCTAACTCTGACAACACCATCTTTGTCCAGATAGAGGTGCTGTTTTTGGGTAGGAGTCATTTTGGCCTTCATCTCCTCAAATTTAGCCCTATCAATTTTCTGAGAACCACCCAATCTCCATTCAGTGAAGTTGAAAACTTTCTTCTTCTTGGTGCTTTTCTTTACTGGAGATGAGGGTCTAGGTATGCCTGCTGCTCTCTTCTTCTGTAGGGCAGCTTCAAAGTAGGGAGCCGGATCTACTGCAGGCTCATCAGAGGAGGGTGCCCTAGTAGGTGTTCTGTGGGACCTAGGCATGGTCTGTTGAGGGTCCTCTTCCCCCTTTTTGGCATCATTCAGATCTTCTATCATAAGACTGATCTTCTGGAATTCTGAGGCCTGGGTGGAGGCGAAGGTGAACGGTTTCTGAATGGAACAATTGCTCTGCAGGGAGATGCAATTTTTTGTTTGGGTGATTGAGGAGGGGTGGGGGTTTTCTGTTTAGGAGATTTAGATTGAGGGTGTTCTGGTGGAGGGGTTCTGGTGCTGGAAGGAGGTGAGGGAATGTGGGGTTCTGTTGGGATAATAACAGAGGGGGTTGGGGAGTTTACCTCAATGATGTTTTCCTCGAGCAATGAAGTCCTCCACTCCTTGATATGCTCCATCATTGCTTGTCCTTCTGACTTGAGTACAGAGGACTCTCCTGGGTTGAGGTGGGGTTGCACAGAGTCTGTTGCCATCTTTGTGAACATCCATTCTTCAAAGGCTTCAATTTCTTCCTCTTCTAGAGGTTTGATAGCCTCCTCTGAGGGTGAGGAGATGAGAATAGCCTTTCCCTTGTAGCTCGTCTTCTTCTTCTCAAGGACAGAGTGAAGAAAGTTGAGGGCAAAGCACTTTGAGACATCATCAGTCCCAACCCAGTTCAGAATAGCTTCCTCTTCTGCCTCGTAGTGATCAAAAAAACTGAATTATTTTGGAGAGGGGTCCCATTCTCCACCTTCTCCATTCAAGGACCCGGGTAAACTGTCTGTCTAGCAAGGACAGATACCCATCTTTGACAGGACTGGGGTGTTCTGTTGAAGTAGACACCCTGTTCTGTTCAGGAGATGCAGCAGAGGTGGGGATCTCTGGTTCCCCCTGAATGTCTGCCACTCCTTCAGACACAGAAACTACAGGTTTAGTAACCTTCTCCTTGGGTTTTGTGGTCCTCTTCCTCTTCTGTCCAGCCTTTGGAGGGGCAACAGGGTCTGCCTTCTCGGTCTTCTTCTTCTTCTTCTTCTTCTCAGCAGAAGGGGCTACAGAGAGAGGTTTCTGTACCTTCTCTCCTTGTTGTCTTTTAGCCTCAAGTTGAAGCTGTCTCTTCATTTCTGCCTTTATGGCTTTCTCCCTATTTGGAGAAGCAGTCAAGAAGATTACCTTGGTGTGATCCAAAACTGAAGCCTTCCTCAAGTGTACCCCTTGTTTGAGGAGCACTTCTGAAATGAGTAGCCCATGTCCTAGCTTCCCAGAATAGAGGCTAGTTTTTGGGTTCTTCTTCTTGATTACTTCAATCAGGGACTTCACCATGACTTGTCCCCAATTGATGTTCATCCCATGATGCACTGCATAAAGGGCCTTTGCATTGACAGTTGTGACATCATCTGTGGAGGTGTACTTGCACCATAAACATTTGTGGAAAATGTTTATGAGCAGCTCAAATTCCCTCTTGAGCAAGTTCTTCTTGATGTTGACCTTCTCTACTTCTTCCCCTTTTCTGCAGAACTTCTTCTTGAATTCTGGCAGAGGGATGTCAGTATCCTCCAAATCGAGTAGAGAGGCCCTGCCTTCCTCTTGGTGAATATTGAAGATGTTGTTGATGACGTCAGCATCAATCAAAACTTATTCTCCTTGGACGACGGAGGAGATGGTTTCATCCTTGAAGGATGCGTTGAGATAGAACTCAACGGTGTCAACGTTGCTGTAGGCTTCATAACCATGAGAGATGACCTTGCTCAGTTGACATTGAGACAGTCCATCAACAATGGAGGTCATCCTCTCCTTTTTCTCTGCGAATCTGGGTAGGACTTCCAGTTCGCATCTCATGCCTGTCAGTACATTCTTCAGGAGAGTTGCCTTTTGTTCCTTTGAGAGATCGGAGAAGCTCAAGAAAGCCATGGAGTTTACTGCGGTTAGAGAGTTTTTGGAGAGATAAGAGTTCAAAAGCTTGAGAGTTATGAGAGCAGTAACGGTTTAGGTTTGCGAAAGGGGGTTTTATGGATATGGGTTAGTGGGCGTTTGAGATAATTTACGGTTCCAAGGTACCAATAAATGTAAAAAGGGGCGCAGTAAATAAACGGGGGCGCAGTAAATATTATACGGCTGGATACCGTTTTAAGGGTAAAAGGGTAAAAGACCTTTAATAATTTACTAGGTCACCCGGTTTACAGAATTTTCTAAGGCCACCACCTTCTGTTAGACAAGAGAGGGTTTTTGTGTAGAGAGGGGGGGTTTTCTGTTGCTGAGGTGTTCTGCCAGGGTAGGGATCAGAAGAGGTTGACAGAAGGGGTTAACAGAAGGGGTTCTGCTACAGGTATTCTGTTAACAGCAAATGAGCAACAGAGGGCCTTCCTTTTCAGCTTTCCCTTGGAATCTCATCCATCATTCCCAATTCCTCTCTCAGTTTGTTGAACCTAGCCTCAGGAAGAGGCTTTGTCAGGATATCTGCAAGCTGGTCCTCTGTTGGCACATGTTCCATGCAAATGTGCTTCTTCTCAACATGATCTCTGATGAAGTGATGTCTGATCTCAGGGTTCTGAGTGATAGCAATGGCACTGGTGTTGTCACACAACAGCTTGATCTCCTTTGCTTGAATTCCATAGTCCTTCAGTTGTTGCTTCATCCAGAGTAGCTGAGCACAGCAACTCCCAGCTGCAATGTACTCAGCCTCAGCTGTACTTGTTGAGATGGAGTTCTGCTTCTTGCTAAACCAGGAAACAAGCCTTCCTCCTAGCAATTGGCAGTGACCAGAGGTGCTCTTTCTGTCTAGTCTGCAACCTGCAAAATCTGAGTCAGAATAACCAATTAGTTCAAAGTTACCTCCCTTTGGATACCATAGGCATGCATTTGGATTTCCTTTGATGTATCTGATGATTCTCTTTGCAGCACTTAGATGGCTTTCCTTGGGCTTTGATTGGTATCTGGCACAGATTCCAACAGAGAATGAGATGTCTGGTCTGCTTGCAGTTAGATACAACAGAGATCCTATGATTCCTCTATATGTTGTTGCATCTACATCCTTTCCTTCATCATCTGGACCAATTCCTTGTGAAGTGTTCATGGGAATCTTCACTGATGATTTGCCTTCCACTCCAAACTTCTTGATCAGATCTCTGGTGTACTTCCCTTGATTGATAAAGATCCCTTCTGGAACTTGTTTGACTTGAAGTCCTAGGAAGTAACTGAGTTCTCCCATCATACTCATTTCAAATTGGCTCTGCATCACTTGAGAAAATTTCTTGCACAGTTCTGGATTAGTACTACCAAATATAATGTCATCAACATATATTTGTACTAACAGAATATGATTAGCAACAGAGATTTGAAATAGAGTTTTGTCAACCTTTCCTTTAGTAAACCCATGGTTCACCAGGAAAAGGGACAATGTGTCATACCAGGCTCTGGGAGCTTGCTTAAGACCATAGAGGGCCTTTTTAAGCTTGTAGACACAAGAAGATTGAGTAGGAATGGCAAAACCTGGTGGTTGTTCCACATAAACTTCCTCTTCAAGATATCCATTCAGAAATGCACTCTTGACATCCATCTGGTAGACCTTGATGTTGTTGTAGGCAGCATAGGCTAGAAAGATCCTGATGGCTTCAAGTCTGGCAACTGGTGCAAAGGTCTCATCAAAATCTATTCCTTCTTCTTGACAATATCCTTTAGCTACCAGCCTTGCTTTATTTCTTACAATGTTGCCATCTTCATCAGCTTTGTTCTTGAATACCCATTTGGTTCCAATGACATTCTGGTGCTTTGGCCTAGGAACAAGTTCCCATACTTTGTTCCTTTCAAACTGAGTAAGCTCTTCTTGCATAGCATTGATCCAATCTGAGTCTGCAAGAGCTTCTTCAACTGTCATAGGTTCCATCTGAGATATATAGCAGGCAAGCATTGCTTCTCTTCTAGATGTGGATCTGGTTTGAACTCCACTTCTGATTTGACCAATCACTTGGTTAGGAGGATGATCTCTTAACCATGTCAGGTCTGGTTCTGTCAGCTGCTGTCTTGGTCTCTCTGGTTACTCATCTTCAGAGTCTTCATCTTCATTCAACAGAAGGGGGTTTGGTGCAGGTGTTGGAAATGCAGGATTATCTGCTACCTCTTCTGTTGGTTCTGGTGTTCTGTCTTCTATGCTGACTTCCTTGAGAATCTCTGTTACCTCTTTAACAGAGGTGCTTTCATCAAACTTCACATGTATAGATTCTTCAACATGTAGAGTCCTTCTGTTGAGTACTCTATAGGCTTTACTGGTGTTTGAATAGCCTATAAAGACTCCTTCATAAGCCTTTTCTTGAAATACTTTCAGATGCTCCTTTCCATTGTTAAGAATGTAGCACTTGCATCCAAATACATGAAAATAGCTGATGTTAGGTTTTCTTCCCTTCCAGAGTTCATAAGGGGTCTTCTGGTGATTCTTGTTGATCATGCTTCTATTTTGAGTATAGCATGCAGTGTTGATTGCTTCGGCCCAATATCTCATAGGCAATCCAGATTCTGCAATCATTGTTCTTGCAGCTTCTTTTAAAGTTCTGTTCCTTCTTTCTGCTACGCCATTCTGTTGAGGGGTTCTGGCGGCAGAAAGTTGATGAAAAGTCCCATTTTGATCACAGAAGTTCTTTATGACTTGGTTGACAAATTCAGTTCCTCTGTCTGATCTGATTGTCTTCACTTTCAAGTTCTTCTCAGTCTGAAGTTGCTTTAACAGAGATGGAAACTTCTGAAGAGTTTCATTTTTCTTTGATAGAAAAACAGTCCATGTATATCTGGAGTAGTCATCAACCATGACTAGGGTATATTTCTTGCCACCAACGCTTGGAGTCTCAACAGGTCCAAATAAATCCATGTGAATCAGATTTAGAGGACTTGTAGAAAGATCTCCAGCAATGGGTTTGAAGGAATTCTTCACTTGTTTGCCTTTCTGACATGCACTGCAGAGGGTCTCCTTCTTGTACACAATGTCTGGTAGCCCTTCTACAATGTGTTCTCTGGCCAGTTTGTTGATTGTTTTGAAATTCAAATGGTTGAGCTTTTTGTGCCAGTCCCAGCTCAGTTTTGAATCTCCTTTGGCTATCAGGCAAACTCCATCTTTTGCAGTGTTCCAATCAACTACATAGATGTTCTTCTTTCTTGATGCTGTAAGAACCACTTCCTTTGTTGTCTCATGCTTCACATAGCAGAAGTCCTTTGTGAATTCAACAGTGTAGCCTTTGTCACAGAATTGGCTAGCACTCAGCAAGTTGAACTTCAGTCCTTTGACATATGAGACATCATCAATGACTATCTGGTTCCCGATCAGCTTTCCTCTTCCTTTTGTTTGACCTTCTTTGTCATTACCTCCAAAGGTAACTCTAGGTCCTTTGCATTTCTGGAACTCAGTTAGGCAACTTCTGTCACCTGTCATGTGCCTGGAGCATCCACTATCAATAAACCATTCTTGTTCAGAGATGGCTCCAGCACACAGTTCCTGCAAGATCAAAAGAAAGATTTAGGTACCCAAGCAATGTTGGGTCCTGGGGGGTCATGGAGTCTGGGTAGTTGGTACCATTTTGGTCTCATCAAGTGAAACCTTGGTGGGTGGTACCCATTGTCCACCTGGTAGTTGTAGTAAACTGAAGTGTGATTCACTTTGGGCAGATGCTTGTGAGGGTCATGCTTCCTGTTTACATACTTTTGCATAGCCTTTTTTGTTGGAAAGAAGTCCCATATACTATCAAGAGCAGAGGGACGGTTAACCTTGGGCTTCTGAAGTTGACCAGCCAACCTCTTCTGCCTGAAGTTAACTCTCTCTTGATATTTGCCCTTCTGGTGATCATTTCTGGCACGATTGACATGAGGTTGTCTGTCAATGAATGGTCTTTTATTTTTGTTATCTTGAAAACCTTTTTTGTTGTTAGGTTTTCTGCCAGGTTCATTATTTTTCAAAAAGGGTTTCTGTTGAACCTTTATCTTTCCCTTTTCTGGTCTGACTTCCTCATGAACAACCTTGGTGCCAGATACACCAGCTTGACAGATGGGGCTAGAAATCAGTGGCACTATGACCTTGTCTGCCTTAGCAACTCTGGTGCTAGGCATTACAGAAGGCTCACCTGATTCTGTTGAGCCATAACCAAGACCAAAACCAGTGCCAATCTGTTGATCAAGCACAATCTTTTCCATGGAAGACTGGGCCTTCTGGTAAGCTTTGTACTTAATCTCGAGAGGCTCTATTTCTCTTATTCTCTTGAGAAGAGAAACATTTTCAGTCTCCAGTTGATCTCTTTCCTTAATTAGAAGATTGATTTTGATCTCAACCTCCTTCTTTAAGTCAAGAATTTCAGCTTTCAACTTACTGTTTTCTTCTGTTACAGAAGAATAAGTGGCTTGTATGGCCTTAAACTCTTCCCAAAATTCTGACATTGAATCAGAATCAAAAGCTAAGCCTACCGAAGAAAAACTAGATTCAGAAGTAGAGGTTACCTCATCATCAGAATGAGCCATGAGGCAAAGGTCTTCTGTCTCAGTATCAAGGCAACAGAAGGCCTCATCAGAATCTGAGTCAGAACTGGATTCTGTTTCTGACAGAGGGTCTTTCTCTAGCTGTTCTGTCACAAGTGCCTTTCTCCTTCTGGAGTTGTCCTCGTACTTCTTCTTTTCTCCATCCTGTCCTTGTTTCTTGGACACCCTTGGATGGGGACAATCAGCCTTGAAGTGACCTGGTTGTCTGCAGTTGTAACAGAGAAGCTCTCCACTGCTTTCTGTTGATTTGACCTTCTGGTATGGCTTTCTGTTGAAAGATGGACTCCTTCCATCTTTGGGATTCTTCATAAACTTTTTGAATCTCCTGGCAAAGGCAGCCATATATTCATCAGATAAAAGTACTGAAGGGTCAAAATCATTTACCTTTGATGTGCTGGCAGTGAGGGCTGTAGTGGTCCTCTCTTCTGGTACATCTTCCTTTTCTTCAATCATTTCAAACTCATGAGCTTTGAGATCTGAAATGAGCTTATCAGTGGGATAAGTCTTTACATCCTTGCTGGCTTGGACAGCAACCACCTTCATCTTCCATGCTGAGGGTAGTCCCCTCAACACCTTCAGGTTGATCTCCTTGGTGGTGAGTTCCTTGCCAAGCTCAGAGATCTCTCCAGTGAGAGTGAGGAGCCTGTCATACATCTTGGAGATGCTTTCACCAGGGAGAAGTTTGAAGTCATCAAACTTCTTGTAGGCTATGGTTAGTTTGTTGTCCTTCTCTTGCTCATCACCAGCTCCAATGAGCTCAAGAGTATCCCAGATTTCCTTAGCAGTCTTGCACTTCTTGATTCTGTTGAAGTACCTATCATCAATGGACTTGTAGAGGATGTCCTTAGCAATATTGTCTAGGTTGTACTTTCTCCTCTCTTCAGTGGTCCATTCTGACTTGGCTTTACTGATCATCTGGGGTCTGGTGTTGTCTATAGCATGCTCAGGATTGACCTTCTGGAAGCTTGTGAAGGGGCCAATGTCTAGAACTTCCCACATCTCATCATGCAGGGCACAGAGATGTGCTTTCATCCGGATCCTCCAGTCATCAAACTTAAGATCTGAAAACATAAGATTCTTGGACAAGGAGTGATCCATTATATCAGATAGAAATGAGGTCAAACAGAAAAACAAGTGGATCTTTGTTCAGTAAATAACCTAAGAGATTATTAGAACAAGGAGGCTCTGATACCACTTGTTGGTCCCGGTTGTACTGGATACAGTCTAGAGGGGGGGGGGGGGGGGTGAATAGACTGTATTGGTTTTTAGCTTTTTAAACTAAGTACCAGATTTTACAGAATAGCCTGTTCTGTTGACAGAACAGACTGACAACGGATGGGGTTCTGGTAGGGAGTTCTGTTGATTTAGCCTCAGAGAAGCAAAGGCAGTAGGCCTTCTGTTAACTCGTAGGACAAGTTTTGCTGAACACAGATACCAAGTCTGAGGAGTTATACAGTTGTATCTAAGTGCAAATATTAAAGCAGTAAGTAAACGACACCAGGGATTTTTATAGTGGTTCAAGGAACAACTTGTTCCTCTAGTCCACTGTTCCACTAAGCTGTAAAAACTTCCGTTTACAATGCCTTAGTCCTAGCACTTAAGAAGCACTCCACGTCTTCTTCAAGCCTAGATGTCTCCTGGGATGCTCTGCCTGGCTTCCTTTAAGACTTGTCCTTTCACTGAGTTTCCTTGAAGTATCACCACTTCACTACTCCAGTTACTTGGACGTCCTTCTTGTAGCAAGAAGAGTTTCTGTTGAAACTGGGGTTCCTCCAACTAGCTTCGTTACAAAAGATTTGTATGGGATGAGCTTGAAGAGTTGAAGAACACTTGGAACTTTGCTTGAGTTGGAAAAAGTATTTTTCCAACTTCTGCCTTCTCTTGTAGAAGATAATGAGTTTGAATCTCAAGGAGACTTTTTGTTTTTCAGAGTTTGAATATCTTGTATGAAGAGTTGTAGCAATGGTTAGCAAAAGTTGCAAAGTTATCCGGTTGTTCTTCGTAGTGTATCTTTTATACTGAGGTTGTCTTCCCGTTGGAGGAGTAGGAGGACAACTGCATCAAATGAGCGATCAGTTGACTTGACTAGTAGAGCCCAGTAAAGTTGGCGGGTTACTATTTTGGGATAAAGTATTCCTGACAATGCGGCCAATCATCTGCAATTACTCTACGTAGCATGGGGTGCATTAAATGAGCATTTAATGCGTGCACTGTAGCTTTTCCGTTTCATACTCCTAGCCGTTGAAGGAATCTTTTAGTTGACTTCCCGGTTCTGTGAAATTCTTCTAAGTGTCAGATCTTCTGGTGTCTTTAACTGAGAGTAGAACAGAGGAGGTCTGGAGCACTTCTGTTGAGAGAATATCCAACAAAGACCCAGAAGGGTTTCTGTCAGAGTAAAAACTAACAGAGACCCTGAGGTCTTCTGTTCTGAAGCAGAGAACCAAGGGTCCTCTGTTTCAATAATGCCTTATGAGGGTCTTCTGCTCTTGGAGCCCTTCTGCTCAGAAGATCTTCTGCTCTGAAGGCATTCTGTCAAGTCGATTACTCTAAGAACTTTACAAAGGAAAATTCTAATACATTAAATCTAAATAGGGGTACTCTAAAGTCCTAATTAATCTAGCATCATCAAAATCTAAATACAATTATTCCTTACAAATATCTCTTTTTTGCCAATTTCAGTTTTCTTATATACATTTTATTGCAATTTAATTTACAAATGCATCCATGAGAGTAGCTGAAAATTCATCTTAACAATGGAGAAACTACAAAACAAGGTCCAAATGTGCACGAACAACTTGCACCCAAAGTGTTCAGGAAGTAATAAAAACTGCCAAGTCAAAACTAGAAGTGAAAGTATGATGTTGTTGAGTAGCCGTGAACACTAATATTAGACTTAATACACCTGTTAGTTAATGACTGCAATTGTTTGGAATATTAATATTTAATATTACAATTTTAACAATTATGCGTAATTTGTTTATACGTCACTTGAATTTGAATTTAAGATGTCTTGCTATTTCAACATAGATATACGACGTATTATTTGCAGACATATTTAGTAATATGAATGAATGCGGAATTAATATAAATATACTTTTATCTACACATAGATGTCAATAGCTACACTTGGGTAAAAAACTACCCACATATAAATGGACTTTTATCAACACAATTCAAATTATTGTATCTACATTTAAATAAACGATTTACCTACACATATTTGTAATTTTAGCTACACGTCCACATGGCAGTGCTCACCATCAAACCTGGCCCACATATTTTCCACGTAATCATAACACGTCACCATTGAATGTCCATGTCATATGACAAGTCATCTGCCACGTGAATTTTCACGTCATATGACACATCATTTATTCGCTACGTACAAGACAAATAGTAACACATTTGAGAGTGTTTTAACTACATATACATGTGTAGCTATAAATAATATTTTTACTTACACATAAATCTAAGTGTGGGGAATAATATTTTCCTACCGTCTTACACCCACACATCCTTACACTTGGAATATGTGTGGGTAAAAGTTATTTCCCACACAAAAGGCTGATTTTAACTACACTTACGTGTGTAGATAAATGACCTATTTAACCAAGCATTCCAACTCATCTGGTTTTGAGGTTACCGTGCCTAGTGCGAGCTCTCAAGTTCGAAACCCGATAGGTACATAAGAGATTGAAACTCAATGGACTGAGTTTCAGCCCTGATTACTCCAGACCCCCCAACCCCCTCCCCCAAACCCCCTGGAGTAAAAAAGGTGACATATTTTCTCATAGTGAATAGTTAATCAAGATCATTATATGAGCTTTTATCTTTTTCCGTTTCATTTAAAGGTTATGTTTTTCAAGCACTTCAACTCAAAATGTGCTGATCGAAATATCTAATACTAAGGACTACTATTTTTGCAATAGTACATCTATTGTGGATGAAAGACTGAAATAGGCTTGACTGACATAAATGAACTAAATCAAGACGTTCATGTGCATATTTAGCGTTTCAATCTAATCAAAAGTTTCATTTATCAATCTTTTTGCCCCTAAACATGCAATTGATGTTTGTCGGGCGACAGAACTGAACTGTTTAGTATTTATTTTGCTCGATTTCATATCGGTTTTTTATTTATTATAGGAACCTAACCGATTTCGTGAGTTGAGTTATTTATAACGGTTCCACTAATTTTAAGGGACAAGAAGATTGATAAATGAAACTTTTGACTAGATTAAAACGCTAAATACACACATGAACATTTACTTTATAGTTAACTTATTTCAACCCAAGCCTATTTCAGTCTTTCGTCCACAAAAGATGTACTTTTTCAAAAATAATTGTCCTCGATATTAGATATTTCAGCACGTTTTGAGCTGAAGTATTGTGACATACATAAGATTTAAGAGGCCATTTGGCAATACTGTTTTTCAGCTTATCAGGCTTATCAGTCAACCTTTTCACCAAACACGTAATTTTTGCTTTCGCGCGCTGAATTGTGTAATAAACAGAAAAAGTAAGGTTGGAGTTACTTTTCTGGCTGTATTGGCTGAAGTTACTGTATATTACCATTTTAGCTATTTTACATATAATTTTTTCTTTATTTTATTAATAAACTATTTTCGTGTTACTAAACATCAGAATCAGCCAATGCAGCCGGCCACTTCAGCTAGAACTTCATAAATTTCAGCAGAATCAGCCAAATCAGCCGATTTTCGTGTTACCAAACGGGTTCTAAATGAAATGGAAAAAAGATAAAAGCTGATATAATGATCTTGATTAATTAAGGGCTCTTAATAATTAAGATGATATCATTATTACAAACAACTCAAGCACACGTTAAAACCTCAGTAGATAGATCAAATAAAACGTATACCATCATGAGCAATCAACCTTGTAACTTTAGCAGATGGACTGCTCATGATGTTATAGCAGCTATATTGTCTGGTATTTAATTTGATACATACACACGCATTATGTATATATTTATTTATCCGGCCGACCTTGATTAAGTGATAACCCGTTTCTAATACTGTGCTCTGAAACGATTACTTTAATTAATTGCACATCGATCATCATAAGAAACCCACCCCTCCATAGGGTGTAGGAGCCCAGTAATCCGCCCCATTATTGTTTCCGACTTGTAACGTGGATGATATTGGGACCAGGCACAACCCTCTACTCTTCAGGTCTTTCTTTGATTCTTCATTTGACGAAACCTGAGTGATGATACAACAATAATATTACTATCAATTATTAAGCATATGTTGTTTCGTCAAGTACCGTGTGGTCTCGTGACATCCAGATCATTATGACCTTCTAACTAACCGGCCGGTCACATGTTTGAGTTTCATCCTAATTAAGATGTTGACATTTAACGTAGAAGATATACTATTCCAATTAAAATTGCTTTAAAAACACATATGTTGCTTCATAGTCAAATAAAAAACAATATTAACAAATATCTCACTTTAATTAGATGCGTTATATAAACACAAAGATATGATGTGTACCCACAGTTGAAACTTAATTTAGAATTAATTATTACTCCTTCCGGTCGCAAATGAAATTCACACCTTGACTTCACACAAATTAAGGAAATAAATTTGACTTTCATGTAGAGTACACTGTTGTGACACTGTTTGACACTATTTGGAACTGTTTGACACTATTTGGCACTGTTTTGCACTATTTTGATGTATATACTTGACAACTCGCAAAGCGTAAAGAAAAAAATGTAACTTTCATGCTGTATAACTAAACTTTTGCCAAGAGAATATATTATATTTTGTTTATTCATTTATGTATGGTTATTGGAAAAAGTTACACGGAGTAGGGGATAAAGCAATAAGCCAATAATGTTGCCAGTTGCCACAACTAAATACACTTTTGAAGGAAATGGACCAAGAAAGCATACCTGACCAGGGTCTTCAGGGAATAAAGTATTCCTTTCCCCTTGTATGACCTGAAAATGGGGGTTTTAAAATCCGATAAATAAAATTATTCATAATTAAAACTATTCAGGTTTATGCCTCTCTCACTCTTTACACACACATATACAAATCGATTCCGATGAAAATAGTTGTTCTCTTGAGAAACAAGATGACCTAAAAAGTATACATTTTTATTGTATTGTAGTTATAATGCACATATTTGTATTGTAGTTATAATGCGTAATTCACCGTGGGAGAAAAATTAATCTTATTTTCAAAATTGTAACCACATTTTTCGATCATAAGAAATGGTTCAAAATATGAATAAAATGTGAATCAAATTCAAAAATAGTACTAATGTATTTTATTCCGAAAACTGACCTTACTAGAGTCTCACTAAAAGAATAATATAATACGCATTAAAAAGCTTTTCATAACAGGAGTAAACAAATCCTATTTTGAAAAGAAATTATATATATTTGATGAAATGTGTTATGTTTTGCTACTATTTTGGGTATTTTCTCTTTTCTCGGCGTTTATTCATATTCATATTTTAGATAACGCACAACTCTCAAAATTAAAATACAATTTATTTCTTAGATTAAATTCTAACTTGGTCCAAATTATATGTATATATATGTCCACACAAACACACATATGTAGATATAAGTAAACACACACATCTTCTTGAATCTAATGTGATGTGATCTAAAGAGAGAAATGAGAATTTTTATGACGTGTGAGGTTTAAAAAATGAGTATTCATTGCCATATAAATAAAAATTATATATTTATGCACTCACGAAGGACCTTCTTGCTTGTGTTTGTTTTTGTTTGGACAGGTTAGGCTTAATTGGTTAGTTGGTTAGGAGATTAGCACTAGAAAATACTATACAAAGAGTCCTAACCAAAGCCATAATCTATATGTGGGCATTTGTATGAGACCACCTTTTTCATAGTCACTTTTTAATAAATAAGTATTAGTCTTGAGTTTTCAAATGTTTAATTAATGGCTTATCTTGATATTGTGACATTCTACAGATAATAATTAAATGTCCCTTTATGACTGTACCGATTCATTTTAAAAAGAACATTCATATTTTATTAAAAGATATAAAATTGATGTCTTACATTAAGAGGTGGTCACATAAAAAACATATATCCTCCCTCTTTTCCAATCTCTTTATCACATACTCCTATTTTGTTCATGTACTCCTTCCGATCCGTCCCAAGTGATTTGGACACATGCTTTACGAAAACAATGATAAAGTGGTTGATTTACAATCCTCAAAAGTAAGAAATTTAGTGGAGTTCAATTTAGAAAAGAGATAAATAGGACTAAAACAGTTTGAAAATTCTAAAATACGACTATCATGTTTTTATTCCCAAAATAGGACTAATTACTGTCATGTTTTGGCAGTAACAGACTTCAAATATGGTAGTATTTTCTAATCATGACAGTAATTAGTCCTATTTTGAAATTTTGAAACTGTTTTAGTCCTATTTCGGGAACTTTCCCTTTAAAAGTTGTTCATATTTTTGAGATAACCCAAAAAGGAAAGATGCAATGACTAATATTTTTGTAGATCTCAATGACATCTTACTAAAAGGCCTATTATTAGCCCTCCTGTGACACGTGTGAGTTTGCTAATGGATAACTACCTACACTCAAGGTCCTCCCCTTAGCTTGTAAGTGGTGAATTTGGGTGGTTTTCTTGAATGAAGACCTTGTAGGGCTAGCATGAAAGTTCTATGTATTCAATGTTTTGTCTCATCACTCCTCAATGTTTTTAATTGGAATGCAACATTGTTGACCCATCGGTGGGGGTTCTACCGAGTGCTGCGCTTGGACTTATTGAATACACATAATCAGTTTAGAGTGAATTCTTGTGTGTCGAGATCCATAAACGCCATTGTAAATATAATGATGCATGGATTGTTCGAGCTACTCGCAATTAATTTTCGCAGGTTCGCACGGGTCAAGGACTACTTCTTAAATACAACTATTTTAATTCCAAATGTAATTTTCTAATAAACACAGGATCAGCCTCTGTGTTGAACTTTTCTCTTTTGGTGTGCGTACTGGTGGGCATACCTCAACTGATAGCGAGGGAGTGCCACAGGGGTTAAGTCCCAGGTTTGAATCCCGGCAACTGCAATGAGAGGTTACTATGCTAAATAATGCATAGGACTTCTGCAAGTACCGGGGATAGGGTCCTACTCTCTATCTGTCAGATTAAGATTATAGTCCAACTTACATCCTCCCAATGTACCGTCGGGATTGGGGGCCTGGGCCCTACTCTGTATAGGTCATCCTTTTTTTCTCTTTTGGTGTGCGTTATGTTCAGTGATGTGAAGCCACTCTATTATTCATTTCTATATAAAATCCAGGAGTTTGTCTGCATACTTTTCTTTGAGTTTGTGTCCTATATGCCCACACACATATACTTTGCCACTGAATTACACAGGCTGGAGTCTTAACTCTTAAGCGAACTCTTGCATGTTTTATTTAGACTAATTTGAGACACTAATAAAATACACATAAAATAAACATTTATCAGACCTTTTAAATTAAATGATATAAAAATCAATCTAATTAAAACAATTCTTAATTTGGTTTAGCTTTTCATATTAACTCCTAACCAAAATAAAATATGATTTGCCAATTAGGTTTAAATTGCCATAAAAAGGAATCCCTTTCGAAACCTTCATGGGCTCCAATTAAGATTCGACAGAATCATAGAATCCATAAATTTTGCGCATTCATCGGGCGCAACTAGCACGTGTTGGATGTTATGTAAGGTAAAAAAGTACTCACCCTATCATGGTGTCACCATGTGATATTTTTGTGTGCCCAAATAAGATGTATCTTATCTTAATTCATAATACGCATAATTGGCATAAAATAATAAAAATAATACTCACACGTTAACTTATAAAAAATGCGTTTTGTCATATAGCATTATTGTCTTGAAATAAAATTTATAGATAAAATGTTACTCTCCTTCCGTCCCATTTTATGTGTCTTACTTTTTTTTGGATTGTCTCAAAATAAGTTTGACATTATTTTTTTTGGAAAGAAATATGTGGCCTACAACATATTTTTTGTCAACCACTTTATTAATAATTATGTCAAACCAAAGTATAACATATAAAATGAGGCAAAATTAGTATTAAAAAATGAGTTTTACATGCAATGATATACAGAATATTATTAGTCATTATTTCATTAAGAAGCAAAATAAAAAAGATTTTGAAATGGCACTCATAAAAAAATTAAACCCAAAAGAATGCATACAAATATACAAGAGAAAAGGGTCAAATAAGGTCTTCTACTATTACGAAATTATCACATAAGGTCATGTATTCAATAAAGTATCATATAATTTCGTATACTTATAAAACACAATTGAATGAGTCAAAACGACCCGTTGACAACCTTCTAGGATTGATTTACCATACATGTTGTTATTTTTGCCTTGTATTTAAGCCAATACTAGCCAAATATTTTACGTCAGTCTTACAATCTGTTTTAAAAAGATAGTCAGACCTACGCTAAAACCGGGATTATGAGATTGTCAACAAGTCGTTAGGACTCATGTGATTGTTTTTTATAAGTACACGTATTTATATAGCACTTTATTCAGTACATGACCTTATGTGACAATTTCATAATAGTAGAAAATCTCGTTTGACCCCTTTTCTCAATATACAATGAATTAAGTTGAGGTATTATCGTGTGCTAGTACTAATTAGTTATCCATGTGTACGTAATTATATTAATTTTTGCAAATAGAGTATGATAATTACGAACCGTTGATTGTTGATGGTGGCTTATGGTTTGATCATGAGATGTTGCAGTTGCCAGGTAAGGCAAGCTTAGGGCCTGCCGAAGTAAAAAAAGGCAGAAGATAAATTAAAGGGAGCTTTAGGCATTTATGAGTGAACGAGCTCCAGATTCATGAAAGTTTGCAGAAACTGAAAGAGTGAAACATTAAAAAGGCACCTCTATCTGACTCTGAAGGAATCTAACGTATCCAATAGCTTCTAACAGCACTGAAGCTGTGTCAGTCTGCAAAAGAAAAACATACTAGCAAATCAAACCCTAAAAAAGGAAAGGGGTAAAAACCAAGCTTCTTCTCTACCTTATTGAGATTTAAGTTGTTCTACCCCGGTCCCTCTAACAAAAAAAGGATGACACCCATCCCTCAGGGCCCGCCAATCCCGACCAGGTACGTTGGGAGGATGTAAGTTGGACTATAATCACAATCTGACAGATAGAGAGTGGAGCTCTGTCCCCGATACTTGCAGAGGTCCTATGCTTTTTTAGCATAGTAACCCCTCATCGCAATTGTCGGGATTTGAACCCGTGACCTAACCCTTGTGGCACTCCCTTGCTACCAGTTGAACTACGCCCACCGGTTCCCGATCCCTTAAAAGGTCTGATGCGATTATTAAAAAAATGAATTTATGTGGTTTAGTGTTGAACTGATAAAATGTAAATAAAGTAAGAATGAATGATAATTAATCACCCAAATTTTATCATATACATAGTACGGAGTATGTTATAGGACAAACTTAGTTGTACAGATGGAAAGGGTAAAATGAAACAAAGATAAGGAATTGAGGGAGTAGTTGGCATTCTAAAAAGCATTATTTGATGGATGATACTCCCTATTCATTAAAATATCTTGCCTTTTCTTTTTGAATGTCTCTACTCTCCAACTAAAATATTTTCTAATTTGATAAATAATTTTCTCTCAATATCCCACTACTAATAACTAATAACGACTACGGGCGCGTACATAATGTAATTAGTATTAAACAGTGACATATAATGCCAAAAAGTATACTCTATAATAAAATTTACCTCAAGAAAAAGACATTTCAAGAAGTCAAAAGAAAAATATACATTTCCTTAAAATGTGTTTTATTCAAACTAGGATAAACTAGTTTTTTAAATACAAATTTGGTCTTAAATAACCTGTACGGAGTATAACTTTTGTACTTCTATACATGATTTTTAAATATTAATGAAATACAACGTATGAACAAAAAAATAACCATAATTACTGTTAGTTCACTGCAATATAAAACTTAACATAATCGTGTTTAATAACTACCATTACTATTATATGAACATCGCATATAAAAGCAACATTTTTGTCCGGTGTCTTTATTTATACTCCTTTAGTCAATTTTTTTTATTCATTCAACTTTGGATTTTTTTAATGACTGTTATCATTCCCAGGCTAATAGAATAAAGTTAAAGCTTACTAATATTACCTTTCCAAAAGGAGAAACCAGCTGGTGAAGGGCAGTAATTCTATCCCCCAACTTTTCCTTTCTAACCTGTGAAATTGAGAGAAAGAAAGGAAAAGATTGAACTAAAAATATCTTGTTTTCTTTAATTTGGACGGTAAGATCTGAGCTAAAGAGAGAGGACAAAGGAATCATCATGCCCAAAAGAGAAGACAATCATGAAAAACAAATATGAGCATGACATTTTATTTATATAAAAAATAAAAATTGAAGCAAAAGCAAAAAGGAATAATGATAAAGCAACTTTAATCATATACGTACATGGCATTCATACAGTACTTTAATCGTAATCATAATTATTTAATTACCTTGAAGGTAGATTGAGAACTTGACGAAGGTTGTAGTCTAGGTTTCTTAGGTGCCCCACCAGTAGTAGCGGTGCTGATGCACTTCATTAATTAAAAATTAAGAAAAAAAATCAAAGCTTTAGAAACTTTATTAGTATATTAATTAATATGCATATTGATAGACTCGCAGAAAATAAAGAATATAACTTTGCAAATTAATGATGTCATATACATAAGTATATATCTTTAGTAAAATTAAAGGGGAATACAGTTTTTGAAAATTGAAAATTAGGACGGAAAAAGATTGGAAAATGAGAAATTGACACTACTTTAATTTTATGAAGTACAAATAAGTTTGGACATATTCCTCTAATAACCATAACTTTGAAGTATATTATTATAATTCGCTACTCTCCAATATGATGGGAATTTACAAGAATAAAAATTCAACATCTAAACAACCTAACTTGAATTATATATTATAATAACACTTCAATTCCTCTATTCAAATTTTCGTTTATACAAAAATCGTGTTTTGACTTTTAAAGTCAAATAAAGTTTGTTAACATGGATCATTACATATCGATCATTATGCTTAAACATATATCATTACATTTTAATACGAAATTAAATTTGAACTATTTCATCGACTACATATTTTAATTTAATTAAGAACTCGTTTTAGATTTTACAAAGAGGTCACTTGCCAAGTACCATGTGGTCTGATGACATCACAGTGACACTTCCAAAGAGGAGATCACATGCTCAAATCTCATACTAGTTCAAGGATGTTGGACTTAACAGAACAAATACTATAATAGGTTAGAAAGATTTGCCAATTTTACAAATACTTACAATGGTGGTAAAAATGGACATCCAAGACTGCAAAAGTCTTGAACTTTCAATAGGGATGAAAATAGTACGGAGTAGTATTATTACGCTCTAAGAGAAGTCAAGAACCGTAGAACACGTACAAGATTAAATAATTAATTATTCTTTAATAAAAATGAAAGATTTATATTACTCTTTTGGTTCCTTAATTTTTGGTCGTGCTTTTACTCTTGATTTGGTTCTGCATGCAACTAATAAGTTTAACCATTTTAAGGGCTTTTCCGAAAGTTTATTTTAAGAGAAAAATAGATTCGAAAATTCATTCCAATGGAATTTCCTAAAATATGTACTACGTATTAGTTACATGACTAAATCTGCAAGTGTATAAATGCAGAAGACTTGAAATTAAATAGGCACGTGCATAAATTACGGGACTACATTCGCAATGTTCTTATAGAAATCAAAGCAAGAAATGTGTTAAATTACCTCGGACGAGTGATCGGGTGGAGGATGTCGAGCACGAGGCGACATAACAATGGTGTTGGAGGAATTCAACATGGTATCAGTGCAGCTTAGAGTTGTAATACAAGATTTGGAGGGAGAAGACTGAGACCAGTTGTTGCTATTGTTGTTGTTATTGTAAGTAGAAGGCTTTGCTAAAAAGTCAGCATTATTTTCTATGCCACCACCATAGATATAGCAGCTGTTTGCTGCTGATGTGTTGATGACATTTTGCTGCTTTGTGTCGAATGTGGTCGTGCCTTGGCTGAGTAGCTGTTGTTGCCCTTCCCAGTTAGCCATTCCATCTGATTTATCTCCATCAACCACTAATCCTCCCCTATATAAAAAGAACAATTATGTTATATATGTTGTCTTAATAATATTAATCATGTAATTAAAGAAGATTCTTAAATAATGAAAAAGGTCATCATATGACTCATATAAAACTTAAAAGAAATACTATCATTCATTCATTCTGTAGGTGGTCAAATTTAGATAATTACAGTATCTGAAGCCAATTTAGCTGAAGTCAATAGTCAATACATAGACCTGAAGTCCTTAACACAATCATGTTGGGTTTGATGATACTAAATTTATAAAAAATTATAGGTGTAGGCATCTGTTGAGGTAGTTTTGGTAAAGGTGCCATGTTGAAAGATTAAAAGAAAAACTTTGGGTTAAATTGTCCATTTATTAACCTCTTTCTTGAAAACTTAACCTTAAATTATACACGCATGTATAAAAATTAGAAGTTTTTAGTGCCAGTCAACTGTATGGAAGTATTGAACACTAAATATACATGCAAAAAAGGTTAGTAAATTTTTCTCAAGCTAGAAGCCCTTTTATTTTCAACTTTACAAAGTACAAATGATAAAATGAATTGAATCCCATTTTTTCACTCTTTAAATAATATCATGAGACTGTGATGAGTTGGGATAACTGCTAGAATAAAAAATACTTGTGTATACATAAAAAATGTCAAGGAATGGTTTTGAAATAGTAAATTTAATTATCTGATCTTAAATTTACTCAAAGAATTGAGTGATTAAGAAAGGGTGAGAAGATGTGAGGAAAAACTTGATAATTTTGTACTATTCACTGAACACTTTCCTAAAAGCCTTGCACTTTGCAAAATTGCATATTGTTAATAAAATCATACAGTAATTTAATTAGCACAAAAAATAGGCTTACAAGATGAGTTGGCTCCAAGAGTCAGGAGGAGGGAGGCGCAGTTGGGAATCATTGATCCAAGAAGAAACTGGCAGTGTGTGAGTGGATGATGGGGTTGGGAGTTGGGGTGGGGTTAGGTGAGGGAAGAGGTTGTGGGGAATATGATCAGGAGGAGCCATGAAAGGTGATGATGAAGTACTATTTGCAGATTCTTGATGATGATGATGATTATCATGATGATGATGATGGTGGTGATGAGATGTGGGAGGCCTCATGGTATTGTTGGCATGGCTCCACCAGCTTGGGCTCTGCATAACACCTCTATTCATTCCTTCTCTCAGTTCCTTGGGAATTTAAAAGATCTGCTAAGCTAGCTAGCTAGTATGAATTGGAGCTTGGTTTTTGATTTGTTGATGCTGTTTTTTCACCTTCTTGTTGCCTATATATAGCTCCCAAACATGCCCTTATTTTTTTTCTTTTGAGAAGCTTAGCGCAGCTAAGTTAAGCTTTGTGAGGCCGACCTGCTTTTGATATTAATAAAAAAGAGTAGAAGAATTGGTATTATTTGTCTAGAAAGGGAGAGAAGAGTGTATAAGCTAAGGTAAGGGAGATAGATAAATTTGAATGATAGATGGAGGTAGGAGAACCTTTATGTCTTTCGTTCAATTCCTTCCCTCTTTCTCTCTTTCTTTTGGTTTATTTTTTTGCGTTTCTCTTTCTTGCTTTTACTTTATCATCAAAGTGGACAGAAAAAGGGGGTGTGGAATTCTCATCACGTAATAAAAAAGCCGAAGAAAAAGAAAACATTTCAAAAGTTATACTCGTTCTGTCCAAAACTTTGAGCCGTTTGATAACACTGAAATCAGCTATATCGTCTGATTCTGTGAATTTCTACAATAACTTCAGCCAATACAGTCAAAAAAATAACTTCAAACTTATTTTTTCTTATGATTAGATAATTCAATGCGCGAAATCAAAAGTTACGTGTTCTGTTAAAAAGCCGATCGATAAACAAAGTCATCAAATAAGCTTTTTGTCCTTTATCTATTTTGAGATGTCTCCAAACCTTTACAACTTTTCATTTAAATTAATTTATTTGTGATTCTTGTTGTTTTTCAATCCCCTTCAATCTACACAAACTTTAATTATATAATTTTTATTTTATTATTTTTCGTATTTGTCAAACTTAATTAAGTATTAAAAAAATAGGAGAGGAACCTACATATTTTTTGTGTTCACTAAAATATGCTCTACAAATGTAGCTCGTTAGCTTTAACCTTTAGTAGCCTAACGCTCATGACACACAAATACGCACGCATGTACGGAGTAGTGTATGGTGATATAGGTATGTTTAAATCTCAAAACAAACTATTTAAAACTGTTTTAACCTTTTTACACGATAAAAAGTACTTTGCATTAAACACTACTCATTTAACCTTCGGCTATATGATCACTGGGTAGGCCTTCGGCAACAACACTCTCGACGAAGATTCCTTTTAGAGACAGCCAACCACCGCATTCAATGCGGCGTCACGTCCAACCACTGCATTTAATGCGGTGCACATGCAAATGTCGGTGCCACCCCCGATTGAGGTGACCCTCAACCATCAAATTTTTGACACGTGTCTCCGCCTAGCATTTATGGAAGCTATAGATAGCAGCCCTTATTCAATTCCTCTTGTAAAGGATCCCAGATCAGAATTGATTAATATCTGACTCTCTCTCCCTCTTACTTGATGCTCTGACTTCTCTCTAAGTTATTTGTCGTAATAACCCTTCAGATAAGCTACCCCCGGGTACACTATCCATCATTTGGTGCTCTCGTTGAGAGGTTGAACAATCAAGTAAGACCCCCCCCCCCCCTCAGAAAAACACTCCTCAGAATGGGTAGAACTCGCGGTCAATCCACGACCTTGGAAGACAAAAACCTAGGCTTCGTGATGTTAACACCGCTGAAGCCTCAAACAAGGCTCCCGAAAGTGGGGCTCTCGGTGAAATTGAGCAGGTCGCTGCTGACCTACGCCTTCAGCTCCAGAAGAATGCTCCTGATGCTCGTGTCTGCCTCGAGACCCGTAGGAAGGACCGGAGTGAAAACCAAATTATCCCTCTAGTCCTGACTATCGACGTACAATCGGCTTTCTCTGCTTTCATCCACACTCTTGCCCAAAACTCGGGGGCCTTCGGAGGTCCGGTATCACCCCAGACCCACTTTGGGGAGAATGTCCTTCCACGCTCACTACTTCCGACCTCCTTCGTAGCCCTGGTTCCAAGAATCGGGAATAATGAGGGAGTCGTTGCTCAGGACTAGCGCGTCGTAAACAAAGATCAGCCCCGGACCTCCGCCCTCGACAGGCTCGGAGGAGCACGTGATCACCGGGGGGTCCAAGACCGCCTCGGTGGTAGAGTGTTCCAAAGGCCTCAAAAGAGTGAAGGATCCGTCTCCAGGGCAGATGACAGACATCCCCCTCGGGACAAAGGCAAGGGAACACTACATGGTGACGACGCCAGGCACCAGATCAACCAGGCTCACTCAGCCCGCGTCCAATCAGTCGGGACAGGACCACTCCCGAAGGACCACATGGACGAGATCATTGAGGCCCTCCAGTGCCGCCTCGACGAGATGGAGGCTCGTCGGTCCTAGACGACAGCCTCCACCTCACAGGCGGACCCCAAGTACGCTGCAATGCTGGCCAAGGTGGATGAGATGCAGAGGAAGCTTGTCGAGGGCTCCGGGTAACTAGTCATCCAACTTTGAACGAGGACACCTTTCACCCCAAAGGTGTTGGTGGCTCAGATCCCGGGAAAATACCAGGGGCAGACCATCCAGTCGTATGAAGGGAAGACTGATCCCTAGGAACACTATAGCAGGTACCAAAACAACATGATGATGATTGGGGCATCTGATGAATATTTGTGTCGTTGGTTCCTTTCCACCTTGGAAGGACCGGCGTACGAATGGTTCAACTGACTGCCCGAAGGTAGCTTTGACTCGTGGCAAGAACTTGCCCATTGCTTCTTGACACAATTCACCGGGAGGCACCGGTCAAAGAAACATTTTTCCCACTTGCTAAATGTGAGGCAACAAAAGGAGGAGTCCCTCCGGAATTTCCTAGAACGCTGGAGGCAGACGTCGATCGAAGTCGATGGTGCCGACAATAGGACACTGATGGCCCTATTCCACATAGTCCTCCGCAACGGTAATTTCTCCAGGAGCCTTATTACCGATCCTCCCCGCGATTATACAAAAGCCCTTCAGCGGGGGGACAGGTATGCTGAGGCTGAGGAAATCGATAAGGACCACCGAAATCCGAAACCCGCACAAAGACATGATGGCAGAAATCGCCCCGAAGGACTGCCCCTCCGGAAAACCGCGAGGCGCAACACAATAATTGAACCCGGAATGGCCAAGCAAGACCCAGGGGCGGTTAAAAGAACAATCCGAGGGCGTGGGCACAACCTACCCTCCTAGAACACTCGCGCACCCCTCTGACCCATCCCGTCAGCATCATCTTGGACTATGCGGAGGAAACAGGCCTTGTGGAGCGAGAGTCTCACGCACCCCTGGAGGTATATGCCATCAACCCTAATGAACCATAATGTCGCTTCCATCGCCACCAAAGGCACAGAACCGATGACTGCCACCAGTTGAAGGCAGCCATCGAGAGGCTGATACAGGCGGGTCATTTGTCCCAATTTGTCAGGGGCCCTCAATATCAAGGGCCCCCTCAAGAGCCACCGGTGAAGGCAAACACTTGGGTTAACCCTAACACCATCCCCTTGGGGGATCCGAAGGGGAAGAAGCGAGAAACAGGGAACCACAGTGGGGAGGAGGATCAAAAGCACTAGTACAAACGCCACATCCACATGATCACCAGAGGTAACACCGGGGGAGGTTCCACAAGCCAGAGAAAGAAGTGGGCACAGTCCCTTTACGTTGGGGATATCAACCATATGCCCTTGGCTAAGAGGCTGAGGGCAGATCCCATAATGTTCACTGATGCGGATCTGCCCCCGGGCTCACTTCCTCACAAGGATGCCCTCGTCATACGGACCGAGATCAACAACACTGTCATCCACCGCAGTTACGTCGACACGGGTAGCTCCGTCACTTCCTCCTCTGGCTCTTAAGGCTCCTTCTCTCCCCAATTGTGGGCAATTGGCCTTCATGTGACCCGTATTCTCACATTGGTACGTAGCACCTCGGGGGTGCATTGCACTTCCCGAAGTGGTTCTTTGAACAATTAGCACACTTAGGCGGCCCCGAACGTTGAGAGGGGGACGAATGCCATCTAGAGTCCATGTTCTTCTTCACCGATGGTGCCGGCGCCTTGAACGACCCACCGCCTCTGTGGCTGTTCTTCCTCGAATGATCGGGTCCTGAACTGTGCCACTTCCTTTTCTTCGCCTCTTCGGTGTCTCTTTCTTTTCCTTTAATTCCATTGGGTTTCCTTAAGCATTCCTTGTTCAACCACCTCACTAAAAGTCATGTAATGCGAGTATGTGGCCCGATCACGAATGTCCAACAGTAAGACATCCCAAAAATGTTCGGTAATGCGGTCCTCATCGACCGCATACTCTAGCAAGAACCTAGCCAAGGTTCTAAAGTCTTGCTCCAATTTATTAACCGTGACACCTTTCCTTTGCTTGAGGTTTGTGTACTCCCTATGCTTCACATTAACTTCGTAGTCGCTGTAGTATTGAGCAGAGAATTCTTGCTCAAAGTTAATGTCTCACGATATTTTCCTTCTACACTTTCCCACCATACATAAGCTATCCCCTCAAGAAACTGTGAAGCAACAGTTAGCTTCATGTTGGATGTGATTTGTATGTCTTTCGATGCATCTTTCAGCTTCTTGATCTAATCGGCGGCAATGGTGAGGTCTCCGGTGCCGTCAAAGGATCTGCACCCCAAAGCCCTTGCTTCTTTGAGGTACTTGGAGATTCTAACACAGAAATATCCATCGTGTCCACCTTGGGACACCCCTGAAACGGCCCTTGAGGCTCCCCGACTCCCTTGACCTAAACCTCCCCGAGGGGCACACCTAGCTTGGTGTCTTAGCTCTCTCCTTTGCTTCTCTGTTTGATACCATTCAAAAAATTCACCCATTTGGGAGAATCAGGCATCACTCTCATCATTGTCCTCCTCATCGATGTGGAAGCCACCTCCGTCATATGGGGTCTCTTCATGCCCCGTTTTGGGAACATAGGTTGCTTCATATTTCTCGTTGTTAGTTTCATACACCGAGTTAACATGACCGTCGCTCACTGCTTGACCTCGATGGCCCCCATGACTTCCACGGCCTCCATGGCCTCCTCTTCCATCTCTTAAGCCCCGAGATGCGGACCGGCTAGCCCCAATAGAAGCTATCGGTGTTTGCTCCCTCGGATTGTTCCTTGTTGGCATACGTATACCTTCCATTTCTGAAAAGGAATTTGAACGAGTCATTAGACTCTAATCAATGTCAACTGACGGAAAACGTTGTAGACACATATTGGCCTAAGTCACCTCCATACCAATTGTTAAGGGTACCATCTTAACAACTAGAGACCTTGCAACCTAGGTAACAATAGTTCAATGAAAGTCAAAATACAATGCTCATGGTTTTCTAAAAAAATTCTTTTTGCAAAGTCTCTTGTGAGAGGTTGATTACATAGTTTAGAACTGAGATGGCTCTTATACCACTCAATTGTCACGCCGCAGACCGCATCTAAGCGCGTGTACAACCGCCGTATGACCAAGTGACGTCACCTGCAAGTCAACATGACTTAATCATACAAGGCGTCTATGAACATAATCCATCCATACTCAGTAGTAAACATACATAACAACATCACATTTAAACAAATGAATGTCGGAAATATTCAACGATAAATCATGGCCCACAACCGGCCAAGACATGGGATCACAAGCCCAAAATAGTTTATAGTAAAACAAGTATCCATGAGCAAATGTTTGGTAGTTTGAAAGGAAATAAGGAAGCAGGAACCACGTCTTCCTTGAATTGACTTCACTCGTAAGAAGGTGCAGGTAACAAGCCCTAGCTTCAACCTGAAAATGGTGGGCCCCCCGAAGGGGTCAGTACAAGTACCAAGCGAGTAGCAAGCTAAATGTAGAGTAACTAACATTTCAAGTATAAGACCCAAACATGGGTGATACATACACGTGTAGTACTTTTCCCCAAGTCCATAAAATATATACATACACTTGGAAATACCCGACCCGTAGGTCATTGTTTATTTGGGAAAAATCATAGTAGTCAATATCCTTGACTTAAATCCCAACCCACCCATATCCTATGAGTGTATAGGACTCCTCCTCATCCAAATCAATCTATACATACGAGTTTGAGGACAGTACTGTCGTCTTTGGATTCTCTACTATCTATACATATGAGTTTTGAGGACAGTACCATCGTCCCTAGTTCTCCACCATTTATATACCAAGGTTTGAGCACAGTACCGTCGTCCCTGGATCTCCACCGTTTATACATTTGAGGTTTAAGGACAGTACCTTCGTTCCTGGGTCTCCACCGTTTATATAACGAGGTTTGAGGACAGTACCGTCGTCCCTGGGTCTTCACCGTTTATATGCCGAGTTTTGAGGACAGTATCGTCGTCCCTGGGTTCTCCACCGTCTTACTTTCACTTGTATGACCTACCGCTTATCATGCATAAATAGGGTTTATATCATAATCGTTTATCAAGACTAGACCAAGTCTTAGAGTTTAATCATTAGGTGTCAAACTTACCATTTAAATATCATATTCCATGCAATTCCATGCACAATATACTTATATAGGATGTCCGGGGTGAATACCCCCTTCGAACCAGACCCGAACCGCATTTTTGGCGAAATTGGAACTCGTGGCAGCAGCTTACCCAACGCCGGTTATGTATTAAACCTCCCAGACTGGCCAGGCAGTAGCATAACCAGCTCCGGTTCGGCCCTATGGCCGGTGCCGGTTCACCGTCTGCCCAACGGCGGAGGTCCGTTAACCCCCTGTATGATCTCCGATTGGTCCAAAACTTTTATACAACATGTATCGGGTCTTACAAAACCATAATATCCCATTTTAACCATCCAAAACATCACATATGTTTTTATACACATTTTATACTTTTAACGTGCATAATCATGTAGTATCATTCACATAAACCAACTTACTTGGGCTAATCGCATGCTTAAGTTCCTTTAAACATCATTATGAATACTTATAACATTTATTTAGGTAATCTTATACTTAAACCAAGAGTTACAAGACATTAATCCATCCTCTCACCTCGAATGAGCTTTATGAAGTTCTACCCTTCTCGGTTGAACTCCGGTGAAACTCCGGCGAACTTTGTCTAGCTCCGGCGATTACTCAGGCGATTCTTTCAACTCCGTGAAAGTAATAGGAACACCTTAGACAAGTTCCTAACAAGGTTTTATCATCACAAAACCCATATCAATACAAATAACCTCTAAAAGGTTATTTTCCGGCGAACCGGTCACTTTGGCTTCTAAGTCCGTTCTTGGACTTAGAACTATCTTCCAACCCCTCATTCTACACTTCTAAACATGTAGAAATATCCTATGGGTCCTCCATATGATATATAAGCCATATTACAAAATAAAAAGTAGAGAAAAATTTATTATAAGGTTATTACCTTAATCCTTCACACTTTTCCTAACTTTGTCCTTTTTAAATCTTCCTCCTTGGATCTTGTCTTCTTGAGCTCACTTGGCTATGGAGAAATGGTGTTTTTCAGGGGCTTCTCTATTCTTTATTTATGCCTTGGTCGAAGTTTTGGTAGAGTGGAGAGTGAAGATGACTCTTTTGTCTCAATAAAACAATGAGTGTGGATGGGATGGTCCGCCTCATGTCTTACTTTCACTCATACATCCTCTCAACACCCTCTCACCATAATGCAGCCCCCTAAAGTCAATTTTGAGCACCAAAAAACGTGGGGTGGCCCCCACTCATGTGGGAGGTCATCCCTTTATGTTCCGAACTGTACAATCGACCCCAAAAGTTGTATTTCTCAGACTGTTTTAATTACGTTTTATTTTATCAGGCCAAAAAAAAATATATCACACATTCTCAACCCATATGAGCCCTTAGAATGAATATAAATTCCTCAAATTTAATTTAGAAGTCTCCGAAACCCATTTCGGACTGTTATCTCATAAATTACCAATACTGGTAATTGGGTCTCGTTTGACCAACCGGTCAACCATATGCCCTTTCCATGGCCCAACTAAAATATCCACCACCATATACACATTATCCAGACCAAGATAAGTATAATATGTGGTCTCGGAAATATCGGGTGGTCCCCGCTCCCGATGTGGGCCTCACGTGAAATTTACTATTCACGCACAAGTAATAATAAAAACTTACAATCTCGTAAATTCATTAACCATTTCATAAGGTTCAATACATGATTTAAATAAAAGTAAACATAATTGGGGACGGTGTTACAACATGTGCTTGGTTTTCACTCTGGTCCTCCTTTCGGCTTTCGAGGTCGACAGGAGCGTCGGGAGCGCTCTTCTGGAACTGAAGGCACAGGTCAGCAGCGGCCTACTCCATTTCAGCGAGGGCCCTGCCTTCGGGAGCCTTGTTGGAGGCTTCAACGGCGTTAACCTCACCGAGACCCTTATTTTTGTCTTCTAGGGTCTTGGATTGACCTCGAGTTCTTCCCATTTTGATGAGGATTTTTGTTTTTTCGGAGGGGAGGGTTCTTACTTGATTGTTCGACCTCTCAACAAGAGCACCAAATGACGGATAGTATATCCGTGGGATACCGCTGAAGGGTATCTAGAGAGAAGTCAGAACAAGTAAGAGAGAGAGAGTATGTATGTAATAAATGAACTCAAAAGTGTTCCATCGTTTACAATGGAAAAGTGGCTGCTATGTATAGCAGCCATAAATGTGAGGTGCACTAAATGCGGGTACACGTGGCAAGTAACCAGCGATGGAGGGTCAGCTCAGCCAGGGTGTCACCGACATAGCATGTGGTACCACATTCAATGCGGTGGTTAGACGTGACACCACATTTAATGTGGCGATTCAGAACGTGCGGAGAGTAGATCTTGTCGGGGGTAGTGCCCTCAGCTACACAGACCCGGGGGTCCGCATGTGCCGAAGGCTCTATATGCCGAAGGCTGAAGATTTTTTCCCTTAGTTCCCAGTTGTGTTTCCAGACCAGGTACAAGCGTTTCCCTGAATATGAAGCCTTCGGGCATAGGGCTGAAGGTTGTATCCTGTGTAGTATGGGCTGTCCGGAGTCTGGTTTGTTGTGTTTGGGCCACTTGGGCCACTTGGGCCTATTTGTAGTAGTGGAAGTATAAGGGCCGGGGGTTCCTGGGCCATATACTCTGTTGAAGGTAAGTCCCGTAGATCCGAAAGCCCAACACGAACTTTGGATATATCAGGAATGGTCCAGAATCAAAGTGTATAACCAAATATAAAATATGAACTCACTAATACTAAAAAGCCCACTTGTATTAATTAACCTGTCTGATTACAACTAATATTGGGCCTTCGGGTCAATAACCCAACATACTCCATCACATATTTTGTTCATTGTAATTAAAATAATAAAATAAAGATAAAAATTAAAACAAAGAATCCAAAACGTATAGTTCTTTTGCCACTATCTTTTTACACTTTCTCTGAATATTACCAAAATATATGTGGATCGTTGCGCTTACCGCTACACTAAAAGCAATCACTGATAGTGTAGCACGCTCCTCCCCCTTTATAGCACAAGTGAAGCGCCACCCAGTTCGATTGCACCGGAAGGCTGGCAGATTGATTGCACCACTTACCCACAACCCAACATCGGCGCTGACGAGTCAGTCCGAATCTGAGGACGAGGCGATGGACGCCCGTCTAAATATGAGGACAAGGCGGTGGACACCTGTCTAGACATGAGGATGACGGGGGTGATTAGTCGTGCGTCATATGAAGGCGACGGTCACTATTCGGGCGGGGATTAGCATGCCCGGTCGCTATAACAGTACCTCGACGTTGGGAGCCGGTCTCGAGATATGAGGACGACGGCACTGAGGGGTCAGTCCGAAATCCATGCAACGGTCTCCATCTGGTAAAGGAATGGCTAAGACCGGTCTTTGAGATACGGAATCATGCGAAGGCCGAGGGGTCGTTCGTGAACTGAGGATAACGGCAGTGATGAGGCCGATCGTCATACAAGCTCAAGACTCCCAGTGTTGAGGAAGCCGGTCTTGAGATAGATGATCACGCTGAGGCCGAGGGTCCATTCGTGATATGAGGACGTACGGCGATAAAGATTCGTTCATGATCTGAGGATGTATGGCGCTGAGGAGGTTGTTAGTCTCATGAAGGCAAGGGTCGCCATCCAGGAAGGGAATGGTGAGCCTGCTCGCTAGCTCCAGACGCTCGGCGCTGAGGAGGCCGGTCTTGAGATGAAGGATCACATTGAGAGTGAGGGGTCTATCGTGATCTGAGGACGAGAGTGTTGATGAAGCCGCTCGTCGCATGAAGACGAGGGCCGCCATCCCTGAAGGGAATGGCGAACCCGCTCGCTAGCTCAAGACGCTCAGCGCTGAGGAGGCCGGTCTTGAGATTAAGGATCACGTTGAGAACGAGGGGTCTGCCATGATCTAAGGATGACGACGCGATGAAGCCGGTCGTCTGAAGATGAAGGGCGGCGCCGGGCACCTGTCCACTGAGGATGACGGTGCCGATAAGCCTGTCTGAAAATGAAGGATGGCGTTTGGATGCTCGTGTGAAGATGAGGGATGGCGTTGGGCGCTCGTCTAAAGATGAGGGACGACGCTGATGAAACCGGTCCTTTGCTCAAGGACAAGGCGTTGGCGCCTATCTGAAAATGAAGGACGGCTATTGGACGCACGTCTTATGATGAGGGAGGCGCTGATGAGGCCATTTGAAAATGGACGGCATTTGCCGCTCGTCTGAAGATGAGGGAAGGTGAAGTCGGTCCTATGATGAAGGACGACATTGGGCGCTCGTCTGAAGATGAAGGACTTCGCTGGTGACGCTCGTCTCCTGATGCCGACGACACTGTTGAAGCCGTACGTCATGTGAAGGACCAGGCTTTACGCTGGTTTGAAGATGAAGGGTGGCGTTGGGCGCTCGTCCCCTAATGACGATGGCGCTGATGAAGCCGTCTTTCGTATGAAGGACCAAGCTTTGAAGCTGTCCTGAATATGAAGGACGACATTGGACGCCCATCCCCTGATGACGACGACGCTGGTGAAGCCGTCTGAAAATGAAGGACGACACTGATGAGCCGTCTGAATATGAAGGACGACGTTGGACGCTCGTCTGAAGATGAGGGACGGCGCTGATGAAGCCGTTCCTTTGCTTAAGGACGAGGCGTTGGCGCTCGTATGAAGATGGATGGCGTTGATGACGCTCGTCCTTTGATGACAACGTGGTTGATGAAGTCGTTCATCATATGAAGGAGCAGGATCTAACCCTGGCTTGAAGATAAAGGGCGGCGCTGGACGCACGCCCCTTGATGACGATGGCTTTGATGAAGCCGTACGTCATATGAAGGACCAGGCTTTGATGCCAGTCTGAAGATGAGGGGTGGCATTGGACGCTCGTCCCCTGATGACGACGGCGCTGATGAAGCCTGTCGTCTGAAGATGAAGGACAACGTTGGGCGCTCATCTGATCCGCATGTATGGTCTTGCTTCGTCCATATTGCATAGTATTTGCCTGATATGTACATAGCCAAATATGTGGCTTGATATATGGGGATTTTATTTTTATCACTCGAGGCCGGCGAGTGCACGGTGCTCGGCTGTCCCTCTTTTGATTTGTGGGGATTTCGCTCGAGGCCGGCAAGTGCACGGACCTCAGCTGTCCCTCTTTTGATTTGTGGGGATTTCGCTCGAGGTCGGAGAGTGTACGGTCCTTCGTTTTTCCCTCTTTTATTTCTTCCTCTTTACTTCTTTGAGCGAGGAGTGGGTGTCCTTCTTTCAGGCTTGATCGAGGGGGTTGTGAATCCCTCGGCCGATAGGGAGTCTAGGAGGGCAGCTGTCCGGCCTCTGGCGCTGGATCGTCCCTTGATCTTGGTGGGTCCCGTCGTCTATTTACGGCGTGGGCTAGGCTTTTGGTTGGTTACCGACGGCTGCCGTTTCCCAAACCCAAGTGTGGGGATTTTGTCACCTCGACCATTCTTTAAGGCCTGTCACCGTGCGATTTAGCACGAAGACGATGTGGTGAGCTTCCCGTTTCAAGATGTGGGCCATTTTGCAGGTCCCTTGTCCTGAGACATTGTCGGCCATACCTGAGCGTTTCGCTCTAAGGGGCCGAAACAACGTTCTTTGTTGTGTGGCGTCGTCGGCCATACCTGAGCGGTTCGCTCGAAGGGGCCAATGCGATGTGCTTTGTTGTGTGGCATCGTCGGCCAAACTTGAGCGTTTCGCTAGTAGGGGCCAATGCAACGTGCTTTGTTGCGTGGCATCCTTTACTTAAACTTTACAAGAAATGAGCAGAACACAATAGGTGCGTTGTTCATGGCAATGGCTTTTATTAAGGTCAGTGGCTCGAGGCCGGGGGTGGTAACCTTCTCAACAATCCGTACAGGAGTTAGCTTCTTAATGAGCTTCTGACCTTGGGGTGGGGGCTCCGTCATCTGCACCCTCTTCAGGCTGCTGATAGAAATTCACCGAGATATAGGGCCCTTTGTATTTTGAGGGATAAGCCGTCTGTCGTCTTGCTGGCTCAGCCGTCCGTCAGCATGCTGGCTCAGCCATTCGTCGGCTTGCTGGTAGAACTTCACCATGGAGGCCTAGCCGTCGGCCGTGCGTCCCTACAGAGAAGGACAGTCAGTGGATGTGACGCTTCTTCGGCTGGGGCTCCTCGAAGTCCTCATCGTCACTGAGCCTCCCAATTTCGAGGTCGGGGGTGGTAACCTTCTCAACAATCCATACAAGAGTTAGCTTCTTAATGAGCTTCTGACCTTGGGGTGGGGGCTCTATCATCTGCACCCTCTTCAGATTGCTGATAGAACTTCACCGAAATGTAGGGCCCTTTGTATTTTGAGGGATAAGCCGTCTGTCGTCTTGCTGGCTCAGCCATCCGTCGGCTTGCTGGCTCAGCCATTCGTCAGCTTGCTGGTAGAACTTCACCATGGAGGCCTAGCCATCAGCCGTGCGTCCCTACAGAGAAGGACAGTCAGCGGATGTGACGCTTCTTCGGTTGGGGCTCCTCGAAGTCCTCATCGTCACTGAGCCTCCCAATTTCATGCTTCTTCATCGAGGTGTCCCCTTCCTGATTGCCGGTGGAGTTCCTTGTGGCACCTTTGACAAATTGGTGGAGTTCACCCCATTGAATCGAGCGCTCAATGGCTTTCTTCAGTGCGACACAGTCGTCTGTATTGTGGGAGGTATTCTTGTGGTAACAGCATTAACTGTCTCCCTGTTGGATGGCGTAGATTTCCTTGGCTGACAGGGGATCTCTAGGGATGAGACCTTGCTCCTCCATAGAGTTGAGGATGGTATCCACCAAGTGTGTGAGTGGAGTCCTTGGTATGTCTGTCCTCGGCTGCCATGGGCGCTCCTTCCAGCTCTGGCGGACATGGCCTCCAGCCAAGGATGCGCTTGGAGCCAACACATTGTTTGTCTTCTTTGATGGGTGGCTTCCATCCTTCTTGCGGGAGTGGAGCTCATCGGCGTCAGCGTACAAGCTCCCTCGCTGGAGTGTCTTCGTGTATGACCTCGACAGGTCAGTGATGAGGCTCCTCGCGTAGGGGCTGCTGTGGAGAACGCCTTGGAAGAGGATGGGGTGGGTGCACTCATCGGCACCTTTGACCTCGTCTGTCTCCTTCGTCCATCGGTCAATGCAAGACTGGAGTGATTCATCGTGTTGCTATTTGATGGAGAGGAGATGGGAGAAATGTTTCTCATGCGCTTCCTTCCGGCGTAGTGGGTGAAGAAGCGTTGGACAAGATCTTGCCAAGAGTCCACACTTCCTTCGGGCAGCGCGTTGAACCACTCGTACGCTGGTCCCTCAAGAGTGGAGAGGAACCAATGGCAAAGGTACTCATCAGACGCATTCACCATCAGCATGTTGTTATGATAGCGGCTGAAATATGTTGGTCCCGTTTGTAATGGGAACAGTCTAGACGGGGGGGGGGGGGGTGAATAGACTGTTCAGGAATTTAAACTTTTCTCTAAGTCAAAACTAACTTATCAGAGATGGTCGAAATCTGGTGACAGAGATGGTCAGGTTCTGATGGCAGAACTAGACCAGACAGCGGATAAGTTTCTGTTCGGGTAGCCTCAAGGGAAAAGCTAAGGCAAAGTGCCTTTCTGATAACTCTGAAAGAAGATCTGCTGGACACAGAGTCCAACCTTAAGAGTTAATCAGTAGAATCTTAAGTGCAGGAATTAAAAGCTTAAAGTAAATGACACCGGGGTTTTTATAGGGGTTCAAGGAACAACTTGTTCCTCTAGTCCACTGTTCCACTAAGCTTGCAAAAACAACAGTTTACAACGCCTTAGTCCCTAGAACTTAAGAAGCACTCCTCGTCTTCTTCAAGTCTAGTTGCCACCCGGGATGCAGTCCTGCTTCCTGATGGCTGGTCTCGTTTCACTGAGTCTCTTGAAGTATCCTCACTTCACTTACTCCAGCTAGTTTGAGACGTCCCTTCTTTTTCAAGAAGTGTTTGATTCAAAATCAGTTTTCTCCAACGTTGCTTCTTCACAAAGGATGAGTAGATGAAGCTTTCGAAGTGTTGAAGAACTGAGGAACTTTGCAACTTGCTAGTTGGATGAAGGATTAGAAAATATATCTTCCAACTGTAGCCTTTTCTTGTTAGGAATGAAGTTTGAATCTCAAGAAGGCTTTGAGGTATTTGATTTAGAGTAGAATAATCTGAGCAAGTTCGTTTGGCAGATGTTGTAGCAAAAGTCCTTCTTGTAGTTCTTCAGAGTGTATCTTATATACTGGGAGCAGTCTTCCCGTTGGAGTGTAGAAGACAGCTTCATTAAATGCTTGTGCTGTTGACTTGACCGGTTGGACCTTCGACTTGCTATTTTGGGGGCGTCAAGATACTCGCATGGTCAATCATCAGCTTTAAATATCTCTTCGTACGTACAGCATTAAATGTGCATTTAATGTGTGTACAGTACCATGTTTCCGTTGAAAGGTTCGTAACCGTTAGGGGATTTCCCGTTAGTTTAACGACCGTTGGTCAGTGCTTTCGGAATCTGGTGTGTTAGACAGAGTCTTATGAGGCTCTCTGGTTCAATCTTTGAAGTCCGCCTCTGTTGCCAACTCTGGTACCAACACTGATGACCAGTTTCTGATGGCTTCTCTGGTGAGCAACTCTGGTAGGAACAAGGTGGTTCTCTGGCAGACAGACTGAGCTAAAACTTACAAAAGAAATTCTAATACAAAATTTCTAAAGGGGTACTTTCAAATTCTAATTAACCTAGCATCATAAAAATATAAATACATTTATTCCTTACAATTTCCCCCTTTTTGATGATGCCAAAACCCTTTAACTATTTCCAGAGAAGTGCCTTTCACCATAAAAAAATAAAGTTTAAAACTTTTCATTAGAATCTTGGTGGGCAACTTAGCATAGGAAACTAGTAAGAGTACGATACAATCAGATAGCAATTAAAGCAAATAAGGTAACATAATAAACACAGAGAAAGTAAATAGGAACAGATATTTGAATAAGCCATGCAAAAAGAGGCAGAGTTGGTATCTTATTTATCTGATAGAGAAAATAACAACATTACAGAGATAGAGATAGAGAGTTAGAGGTCTTCTTCATCTACCTGTGGTCCTGCTCTGTCAATCCTTTCGAGTTCTGCATTTACCTTAGCTCTGATTGAGGCTAGATCCCTCGGATTCTGATAGTCAGCCCAATGGGGTGCAAGTTTGCAGTCCAAATAATTTCTAACAGCTTCTGCAGAGTTCTTGCCAGTGAGAATCTTCATTCCGTACCACATTTCTGCTTCTTGGATAGAACCACCATGGTTGATCTGGACAAGTCCATCACTATCCATGAACAGATTCTCTCGTTGAAGGGGAGTCATCAGCTTCCTCATTTGTTCAAACTGAACTCTGTCTGGCCTTGACAGACCGCTCTTCATCCAATCATTGAATGAAAATGAGGAGGTCTTTTTCTTTGAGCTTCTTGGAGGAGGAGGTGGAGGTCTGGTACCTGCAGTAGCTAGTCTCTTCTTTCTGGTTGCATCAAAGTATGGAGCAGGATCAACAGAAGAGGAGGGTTCTCTGATAGATAGGGCTCTAGTGCTAGGTCCTTCCTCTTCTCTGGTATCTTCCCCCTTTTTGGCATAACAAAGATCGCCAAGGAGGAGCTCAATCTTTGAGAACTCAGAGGCTTGGGCATCTCTGATCTCATCAAGATTCTCTGGCAGAGTTTGAGTAACAGAAGCCAAACCTTCAATCAGGCTCTGTTGCCTGTCGACTGCCGATTGGAGATCCTTAGTGCTGACTTCTAGAAGAACCATCTTCTGGTATCGTTCCTTATCAGACTTGAGGAGACCTAGGCCTTGCTCTTGATGCTCCTTGCAGAGGGAGTGTAAGACTGTGAGCTTCTGAGAGGAATTATCAGCAGATTTTTGAAGGGTATCAACAGAGTCTGAAATCTGCTTGATTGTCTGGTGCTGGGCAAGTAGAGCTTGAGAGTGAGAGTGGAGAACAGAGTTGAGACCACTGACATCTCTGGAGACAGAGTCTATTCTCAATGAAGATGAGTGCATGAAGTTGTGCAGAGTTTCTGACAGTGCAGCAACTTTGTCTGTCAAATGCTGGAATCCGATTGTGATTTGAAGATTGGTATGGGTTAGCTCTTCATGATGCTTGTCATTCAGCTCAATGATCTTGCTCAGATCATGAACCAACAGACCACCAAATTGTTCTGCAGATTTCACAAACTGGTTGAAGGGAATCTCGGGTTCTTCAGGTGTAAATCCTAGCATCTCTAATCCTCTACCCTTGGGAAATGGAGGAGCTCTGGTGGATGGTGGAGGGGAAGGAACTCTTGGGGGTGTCCTTCTCCTTTTAGAAGTTTCATCAGCCGCAATGGAGGAGGTGAGGAATCCATCATTGTCACTATCTGAAGAGGGGACTCTGAAGATTGGTTTCTTCTTTGGTGTAGATGCTGCAGAGTGGTGGGATGATCTCTGTGGTGAGGCAGTTCTGGAGGGTGGTAAGGATTTCTGATGAGGTGAACTCTGGGGAAATGGGATTATTGGTTGAGGAATAGGTTGGTGTGAGGGGGATGGTGGTGGTGAAGGTGATCGATTTCTGGTGTTTGAGGGTTGTTTGCAAGGTGATGGGGGTCTGGATTTGGGTTTCTGGTGAGATGGAGTTCTGGTGGAGGTTGAGGCTTTCTGGTTTGGTGAGAGGGTTTTCTGTTGGGGTGGAGATGAAGGTTTAGAGGTGGATTTGGAAGGTGATGGTTGAGTAATAGGAGATTTGGGAGGGGAAGGAGGAGGTGTAGGGATTACCTCAAGAACAATTTCTGAGAACATGGATTCTCTCCATTCCTTGATCAGCTTCTCCATGGTTAGAGCAATGTCATTTGCTGTGGAGGGTTCTCCTTCCTCAAGGGCACTATGACGAAACTTGATGAGAGATTCTTTTCTCTTTTTCTCCATCAGCCATGCATCAAATTCTTCCATCTCATCCTCTTCCAAAGCTCTGACATGCCTTTCAGGGAACAAGGAGCTTTACCTTGATATTTTTCTTTCTTTTTCTGTAGAACAGAGATGAGAAAGGCAAGGTTGAAGCACTTTGACACATCTTCTGTGCCTACCCAGTGAAGAACTGCAGCTTCTTCTTCCTCATAGGCATCAAAGAACTGAATGATTTTCTGGAGAGGTCCCATTCTCCATCTTCTCCATGCTAAGACTCTATCAAACTGCCTCTGCAGAATGATGTTGTAGTCAGTCTCTGGTTCCTTTTCTGGTGAGGCTTCATGTTCTGGTGAGAGAGCAGAGCTTGGCAACTCTGGTGCAGATTCCTGTTCAGCCTCAGGTTGAGTTCCAGATTCTGGTTCAAGTTCCCCCTGAACTTCTGATCTCTTGACAAGTGAGATTACCTTTGTCTTTCTCTTCTTTTGTCTTGGTTGAGGGCTCGAGTTGTCAGAGTCACCACTCTGTACAACTAGCTTTCTTCTTCTCTTCTGCTTTAGCTTTCTGGCAGGAGAATTTCTGGTGGCTTTTGGGGAGGGCAGCTCTGATGCAACCTCATCTGTTGCATCCTTTTCTGATCTTGTCATTCTGTCATCCTTCTTTTTCTTTCTGACTTCCCTTACAGCCTGTGACTGCTCAGGTTGTTTTGAAGTCTCACTGGGTTTCTTGGGAGCTTTCTTAAGAGCAGGTTTAGACTTAGCAGCCTGTTCTTCTCTCTTCTTCTCTAGCCTTTCCTCTCTCCTTAGCTCAGAAGAGATGGCTATGTTGAATTTTGGAGAGGCTGTGAGGAAGATTGTTTTGGAGTGATCAACTGGGATGGTATCCCTGAGTTGAACTCCTTTGGCAGCAAGGATGGCAGAAATGAGAAGTCCATGTCCCATTTTAGTAGAGAATAGACCTGTTTCAGAGTCTTTCTTCTTAATGAATTCAGTCAGGGAGCCAAATATTACCTCGCCCCAGTTGATGTTCATGCCATGGTGAACTGCAAAAATCGCCTTGGCATTGTTCTTGTTCATCTCGTCAGTTGACGCAGTTTTGCACCACAAGCACCGGTGCAGAATGCTGACAAGTTTTTCATAGTCCTTCTTCAGTAAGAACTTTTTCATGTACAGCTTGTCCAGTCCGGCGGCTTCCAGGCGACAGTAGGTCTGTACAAATCCTTCAGTGGAGACTTCCACTGAATCAAGAGTAAGAAGATTGTTGGCTTCCGGGTCTTGGGAGTCTAGTTGTACTCCAAAGAACTCGTTTAGAGCATCTGCATTCAGAAAAATTCGTTGACCCTGCACCTGGGAGTGAATGCCAGTCTTGGAGATGGTGGCGTTGAGGTAGAACTCAGCCACATCCTTGATGCTGAAATGCTCATAGGGATGAGCAACAACCTTTGAGAGTTGTGAGTCTGTCATCCCCTGGATAATCTTGGTCATCCTCTTTTGATTTTCTGCAAGAAGTGGTAGGGATGACATGTCGACCTTCATGCCGGAGACAATGTTGGCGATGAGGGTCTTTGCTTCTTCCTTGGTGAGGTCGTTGATGTTTAGGAAGTTCATTCTGAGTTTCGAAAAGTTCTGAGGATTGAAAGTTTTGAGGATCTGAAGGCTTGAATGCTAGAGCAGTTTAAGAGAGATAAGGAAGCAGTAGGGATTTAGGTTGAAAAAGGTGGATATAAAAGGTTTAGAATAGTGGACGTTTGAGATATTGGCGGTTTCGAGGTAACATTTAATGAAATGCGGGCGGAAAACGTTTCCGTTAGAAGAGTAACGATCAGGGGTATTTTGGTAAAACACCGTTTCATTTAATTAGCTCTTGCCCGTACCTCAAAATGTTGCTAAGTCCACATCCGTATCTGTTGTCTCTCTGATAGGGATCTCTGGTCAGAGGAGGGGGTTTCTCTGATGTGAGATTCTGATGAACAGAGATAGGGGTTCTCTGATGTGAGTTTCTGGTGCAGAAGAAAGCAGTTCTGGCTCAATGAGTCTCTGAGTCAGGCATCTCCGGGAAGATCATCCATCATTCCTAGTTCTTCCCTCAGCTTGTTAAACCTTGCCTCAGGTAAAGGCTTGGTTAGGATATCTGCAAGCTGGTCTTCTGTAGATACATGCTCCATACAGATGTGCTTCTTTTCAACATGATCTCTGATGAAGTGATGTCTGATTTCAATGTGCTTTGTCCTGGAATGAAGAACTGGATTCTGAGAGATAGCAATGGCACTAGTGTTGTCACACAACAGCTTGATCTCCTTAGCTTGAATCCCATAGTCCTTCAACTGTTGCTTCATCCAGAGTAACTGAGCACAGCAACTCCCAGCTGCAATGTACTCAGCTTCAGCTGTACTTGTTGAGATTGAGTTCTGCTTTTTGCTAAACCAGGAAACAAGCCTTCCTCCTAGCAATTGGCAATGACCAGAGGTGCTCTTCCTGTCCAATCTGCAACCTGCAAAATCTGAATCAGAGTAACCAATTAGTTCAAAGTTACCTCCCTTTGGATACCATAGGCCTGCATTTGGATTTCCTTTGATGTATCTGATGATTCTCTTTGCAACACTTAGATGGCTTTCCTTAGGCTTTGATTGGTATCTGGCACAGATTCCAACAGAAAATGAGATGTCTTGTAACACCGATCCCGAGCATATTTACTTTTAGTAAATTATGTAATAAACCTTGAAAGATGATTTATGAATTTGCGTAATTGTAAATTTTTATTATTTCTTTTACGTGAATAGTAAATTGCATGTGGGGCCACAGCGGGAACGGGGACCGCCCGATATTTCCCGAACCACATATTATATTAATCTTGGTCTAGATAATATATATATATGGTGGTGGATATTTTATTTGGGCCATAAGAAAGGCATGGAGTTGACCGGTTGGTCAAACGGGGCCCAATTACCGGTATTGGTAATTTAGCGGATAACAGCCCGAAATGAGTTTCGGGGACTCCTAAATTAATGTTGGAGAATGTACATCGTTTCTAAAGGCCCAAACATTGTTGGGAACGCGTGGTATATTTTATCCGGCCCGATAAAATAAAATATGACTAAAACAGTCCAAAAAATACAACTTTCGGGGCCAATTATACACATCGGGGCATAAGGGGATGACCTCCCACATGAGTGGGGGCCACCCCACGACCCAATGTGCTGCAAATGACAAGGAAGCAGCTGGAGGGGGTGTACCTAGTAGGTGGGAAGTCTCCAAGAGACAAAACCCATACCCACCATTACCCTACTCCCTTATTTTGTGGGTTGACTTAGGTGGATGGTGTTAATCACTCATCCTACCATCTCCTCAACCATCCACTCGGCCAAGGCAGAGAGAGAAGCTCTAGGGAAGCCTCCTCTCATAGTCCAAGCAGCAAGGAAGAGAATCCAAAGAGAAGAGGGTTGTTTTTGAGGTAAGAACTCAATAAACAATCTTTAACTAGTTTTATTATTGTATGATTTTTAAGAAATCATATGGTGGATTAAACCATGAGTTCTACACGTTTAAAAGTGTAGAATATTGATATAAAGTGGTGGTAATTAACTTAGGAGGGTTGGCAAATCGATAGGAGTCGAAATCGCCGGAAACCGCCACTTCAAAGGAGCTAGTCGCAGTTGCAGACCACGAAAGCCGCCCGGCTTTCGTGAAAGCCGCCCGGCTTTTGCCCAGGCAGTCCAGTTTTGCCTTTCAATCGGCCTAGAACGGGGATTGATCGAGGGGCGTAACAAAGGCAACTATTGTAGCACATCACGAGGTGAGGATGGCTGACTATATTGCTTATAATTAGTGAGTTAATTTCATAAGAATGCCTAAAGTAATTAGATGGGATTTTCATGGATTATTAATGATTAATAATGGCTAAATGAAAATAATATGAATATGAGTAAGTGAAGCATGATATACAATTTTAGAGTAATTGTGTATGATTATGTGAAATGAATGGAATGGCATGTTAATGGAATTACTAAGATGACATTGTGATAAAATATACTTTACTTCATGTATGGAATTCATGAATGGATTAAAGTGATATTTTTGATATTGAGATCAAACTATACTTGGGTTGAGAAATCAATGGAAATGAAATGCCAATTGGGAAATAGGAACTTGGCATGTTCTAAGATTTTCCAATTAGTATCAAAATAACTAGTCGGGGAATTAATATAAATGATTGATGAAACAAATCCTAAGAGGTAGGATTGTGAATAGATATGCCTTAAGTAGTCTCAAGAGATACTTAAGGAGGAATGGCATGAACACTAAGGTGTGATGGGGATAGGCCTAAAGGCCACCTACGGGAATTGATTCTAGGCATAGGAATTGCTTTAGAATTGGATTATGAAAATAATTAGAGTTGGACTCTAGGATGACATGGAGACGTAGTTGGGCCGAGCCCATGCCATGTAATATGACTAGCATGGAAACGTAGTTGGGCCGAGCCCTTGCCAAGTATATGTGACCTCCGTGGAAACGTAGTTGGGCCGAGCCCTTGCCACGAAGTTATGGTTGGTATGGAAACGTAGTTGGGCCGAGCCCTTGCCATACAAATTTTGATATGATATATCGAGTTAGAGGATTGTATAGAGATGTAGTTGGGCCGAGACCATGCTATACAATTGGGGCTCGATGGGACCCCACGGGGTTATCGTGACTTGCGGTCACGGGGGAATGGAAACGATGAATTCTAAATGAAAATGGGCCTACGGGCCGACTACTTGACTTTATGTAAAGTAAGTACAGTTAAAAGTAAAGAGGGTAACCGAGGGTTATGGCCTATAATATAATAGTACCCTAAGTTGAGGGTCTTGGAAATTAAAACGTTGATTATACTTAGTATAGTTGCTATTGTACTTGTCAAATGTTTCCAAGTACTGACCTCCCCTTCACGGGGGAGGCCACCTCACAGTTTCAGGTAGAACTTGAAGGTCGCTACCATTGCCCGTTGCTTCGGGAGGAATCAAGGGAAGAAGACGTGGTTCGTGCTTCTCCCGTTCTGTTTTAAAAACAATTACATTAATGCTCATGGATAATATTTTCTGAATAATTACTTTGGGGGCTTGCATGCCTAGTTATGCCGAGTGTGGCTTGAACAATTGTATTAATGCTTCCGCTGTTTTAAATGCATGTTTTACATTATGTTGTTTATGGATGTACTATGTGTGAATGATATTCATGACACCTTGTATAGTATGGATGAGTTGATCTGCGGTTGACTATTCGTACTGTACGGTGGGTTGTTGACGTGTCCGGCTAGGTCCGGGGCGTGACAATTTAATTGGTATCAGAGCCTTAGTCCGTAAACATCATAATGAAGCTTCAAAATTTCTTTTTGAAAAAGAATTTGAAAACCATGAGCATAAGGTTTTGTACTTATAGAACTTTTGGTACTTGACTTGCAATGTCTCTAGTTGTTAAGATGGTACCCTTAACAATTGGTATGGCGGTGATTTGAGCCAAAGGATGTCTTTAAGTACCTATTCGTCAATTGACATTTGATGCGAGTCTAATGACTCATTCTCAATTTCTTTCAGAAATGGAACGTACCGGGAAAGTAACTAGAAGGAACCCGACTGGCCGAGCACCGGGAGGATCCGTGCAAGGCAGTAGAGGGGCTTCTAGGGTGTCCAGGGGACAGGGCCGTGGAGGCCAAGCTCAGACCGTGAGTGACGGTTATGTGGAAACAGTCAACGAGTCTTATGAGTCCGAGGAGGATTCGACGTATCAACCGGGAACTGAGCCGGTTGAGACCCCATATGATGGGGAATATGATGATGTTAGTGAGGGGAGCGACGATGACGACGCTCTAGAAAGGATGGAGGAACTACTCCGTCAATTTCAGCAAGATCGCCAAAGGCGCCGAGCAAGGCGTGCTTTGGGAGGGGCTTCAAGAAGGGGAAGCCATGCGGGTTCTAGGGGACATGTAGAGTCCCGAGTAGATCGAGGTGTCGAGGTCCCGATAATAAGGATCTCGAAGTACCTCAAGGAAGCGAGAGATTTGGGGTGTAAACCGTTCGATGGAACGGGAGATATATCCGTCACGGCGGAGTGGATCAAGAGGTTCAGTGAAGCGGCCCTTGATATGCAGCTGCCGCCAAACATGAAGATGAGAGTAGCAACAAGGTTGCTAGAAGGGATGGCGTCCACATGGTGGGACGGTGTCAAGGGGAAGTACGGTGAGGCCGTAACTTGGGAGAATTTCCGACAGGAATTCTTCAACCAATACTACTCCGACTTCGAGGTGAACTTGAAGAGGAGGGAATACACCAACTTGACCCAAGGAGGCAAGTATACCGTGAGGCAACTTGAGCACAAGTTCAGGGAGCTCGCGGAGTTCATACCGGAGTATGCTTGTGATGAGAACCGGATGGTGAATCACTTTTGGGATGCTTTAGACTTAGACGTGCGTGAACGGGCAACACAATTGCCTAACATGACGTTTAGTCAAGTGGTGGAGCAAGGCCTGAAAGGGGAGAAGGAATGGGAAGAAAGAAAGCTGAAAAACGCCGAGGAGGCGAAGAAGAGGAAATGGGAGAGCACCGGCCCCCAAGGTTCTAGCAAGAAGGGGAACCACGGGGGAGGTGGGTCTTTCAGAACGCCCGCACCACCATCTAGGGGAAATCAAGGCCCAGGAGGGCAAGGCTCGAGGTCGCAAGGCTCGGGCATTGGCAGGTGCAATAACTGCAAGAGGAACCACACGGGCAAGTGTCGCGATCCCCCTAGGTGCTACCAATGCGGGGAGACGGGGCACTTGAGATCAAACTGCCCACAACTCGGGCGAGCCATGGGTGCAGGGCCTAGCAGCGGGACTACGGCAAGTAGGAACCGAGCAGGGACACTTCACGCGAGCACGGCGCACGGAAGGCCAAGTACAAGCAACGCGCCATCCGTGAACCAAGGCAAGACCCAAGCTAGGGTCTATGCGATGACGGAGGCGGACGCACGTGCTAACCCGGACTCCGTTGCGGGAACACTAAAGATAAACGGGAAAGACGCAAGGATCCTTATTGATACCGGGGCGCAACGATCATTTGTGAGTGAGGCGTTCGCCAGCGGATTCAACGGACCACTTGTACCGATGACTCAAACCCTACTGGTGTCCACGCCTCTAGGGGATGATATCGAGAGAGATAGCCACTATCCATCATGTGAGGTGGAGGTGGAGGGACAAAACTTGATGTGTGATTTCGTACCGCTGAGTATGATCGAGTTTGATGCAATCCTCGGGATGGATTGGCTTGATAAACATCATGCTAGGGTCGATTGCTACACGAAGATTCTTGAACTCGAGAGCGGTGAAGGGTTGACCTTACGCTTCGAGGGAGATAGGGGCAAATCAAACAGTTGTATCATATCCGCCGGGAGGGCGAGGAATATGATGAGAAAGGGATGCCACGCATACCTAGCGTATGTGGTGGACAAAACCAAAGAAGAGATAGACATCAATGATGTGAGGGTAGTGTGCAAGTATCCGGACGTCTTCCCAAAAGACTTGCCGGGACTTCCACCCGATAGGGAGATTGAGTTCGTGATCGAGGTTGAACCCGGCACCAAACCAATCTATATACCGTCATACAGAATGGCACCCGCTGAACTTAACGAGTTGAAAACCCAATTGCAAGAGCTATTGGATAACGGTTTCATAAGGCCGAGTCACTCTCCGTGGGGAGCACCGGTCCTTTTCGTGAAAAAGAAGGATGGAACACTTCGAATGTGCATTGACTATCGTCAACTGAACAAGGTCACAATCAAGAATAGGTATCCCTTGCCTAGGATTGATGACTTGTTTGATCAGCTCTGAGGAGCGACGGTGTTTTCAAAGATCGACTTGAGGTCGGGGTACCACCAACTGAAGATAAAGGAGGATGACATACCGAAGAGTGCATTCCGCACAAGGTATGGTCATTTCGAGTTCCTAGTTATGTCATTCGGGCTAACCAACGCCCCGGCGGCATTTATGGACTTGATGAACCAGGTATTTCATAAATACTTGGACCGGTTTGTGATTGTGTTCATAGATGATATCTTGATTTACTCGAAGAGTGAAGAAGAGCATGAAGAGCACTTGATACTTGTTCTTGAGACACTACGGGAGAAGCAACTCTACGCCAAGTTTTCCAAATGTGAATTTTGGCTAAGGGAGATCGGCTTTCTCGGGCATGTAGTTTCGGGATCAGGGATTGCCGTAGATAACAAAAAGATTGAAGCTATTACTGAATGGGAGAGGCCAAAGAACGTCAAGGAAATTCGTAGCTTCCTTCGATTGGCAGGGTATTACCGAAAGTTCGTGGAGAAGTTCTCAGTTTTGGCATCGCCATTGACGAAGCTCACTAGGAAAGGGGCCAAGTTTGTATGGGATGACCGATGTGAGGAGGGATTCCTTGAACTAAAGAAAAGATTGACCAAGGCACCGGTACTTGCATTACCCCGACAGGGTATGGGGTACGATGTCTATAGTGACGCAAGCATCCAAGGGCTTGGATGTATCTTGATGCAGAATGGGAGGGTAATTGCCTATGCTTCACGACAGTTGAAGAAACATGAGGTGAATTATCCTACTCATGACTTAGAACTGTGGGCAGTGGTATTTGCATTGAAAATTTGGAGACATTATCTCTACGGGGAAACATGTCATATATACACTGACCACAAAAGCCTGAAATACGTGTTTACTCAGAAAGAGTTAAACATGAGACAGAGACGGTGGATGGAGTTGATAAAAGACTACCATCTAGTTATCGAGTACCACCCCGGTAAAGCCAACGTGGTAGCGGATGCCCTAAGCCGAAAGAATTCGTCTGGGGCATTGTTGACTAGTTTGAGGGCATTGAGAGCCCGATTGGAGGTATCTAGTGGCGGTGCTTTGTTAGCTAGATTCGAGGTGAGACCTACACTACTTGATGAGATCAAGAAGGGTCAAGAAACTGATGAGGAACTCATGAAGGTCCGAGAACGCATGCTAGCGGGACCGGTTGAGGATTTCAGGGAAAGAGACGATGGTCTCTTATTATTTCGTGACCGAGTGTGTGTGCCATTGGATGAGGGGCTCCGAAAGTCCATCTTAGAGGAGGCCCATTCATCAGCATATGCCATGCATCCGGGAGGCACGAAAATGTACCGTGATTTGAAAGAAAGTTACTGGTGGTCGGGGATGAAGAGAGAAATAGCCGAGTACATCAGTAGGTGTCTTACTTGTCAGCAAGTTAAGGCAGAACATCAGCATCCAGCTTGGTTGTTACAGCCATTATCCATTCCTGAATGGAAATGGGAACACGTGACTATGGATTTCGTGGTAGGGCTGCCACAGACGATTAAGAACTATGACGCCGTATGGGTCGTGGTTGATAGGCTCACGAAGAGTGCACACTTTTTACCTATCAACACCACCTATGCACTGGAAAGGTTAGCCAAGTTGTATGTGGATGAGATCGTGAGGCTACATGGGGTTCCTATAACCATTGTATCCGACAGAGACCCGCGATTCACATCACGATTTTGACCGAAGTTCCAAGAATCTATGGGGACGAAACTGAAATTCAGTACAGCTTTTCATCCACAAACGGATGGGCAATCCGAGCGGGTTATACAGATATTAGAGGATATGCTGAGAGCTTGTGCATTGGAGTTCCAAGGGAGTTGGGACAACCATTTGGCACTTGTGGAGTTTGCCTATAACAACAGTTATCAGGCGAGTATAGGCATGCCTCCATACGAGGCATTGTATGGGAGAAGATGTCGTACACCTTTGTGCTGGGATGAGGTTGGCATGGCCAAACTTGAGAGCACGGAACTGGTGGAAATCACCAAGTCAAAGGTGAAGATGATTCGTGACAGACTCAAGGCGGCACAGGATAGACAGAAGAGCTACGCCGATAAGCGCCGAAGAGCCTTAGAGTTTAAGGTTGGGGATGAGGTATTTTTGAAAGTTTCACCTTGGAAAGGAATCATCCGATTTCAGAGCCGAGGGAAACTTAACCCACGCTACATAGGGCCATTTGTAATTCTTGAGAGAATTGGGGCCGTAGCATACCGATTACAATTGACTCCGGAATTAGAGAAAATACATAATGTATTCCATGTGTCTATGCTTAAGAAGTATATGCCGGATCCATCTCATGTATTAGAAAAACCACCCGTGGAAATACGGGAAGACTTGAATTATGCCGTGCAACCGGTGAAGATACTTGACAGGCAAGTCAAGAAATTGAGAAACAAGAAAGTTCCAATGGTTAAAATCCTTTGGAAAAGTGACCGAGTTGAGGAGGAAACTTGGGGAACGGAGGCTTTGATGAAGGAGCAATACGCGTTTTTGTTTGAATGAGCATTGTGAATTTCGGGGACGAAATTCCCGTTAAGGGGGGCTGAACTTGTAACACCGACCCCGAGCATATTTACTTTTAGTAAATTATGTAATAAACCTTGAAAGATGATTTATGAATTTGCGTAATTGTAAATTTTAATTATTTCTTTTACGTGAATAGTAAATTGCATGTGGGGCCCACAGCGGGAACGGGGACCGCCCGATATTTCCCGAACCACATATTATATTCATCTTGGTCTAGATAATATATATATGGTGGTGGATATTTTATTTGGGCCATAAGAAAGGCATGGAGTTGACCGGTTGGTCAAACGGGGCCCAATTACCGGTATTGGTAATTTAGCGGATAACAGCCCGAAATGCGTTTCGGGGACTCCTAAATTAATGTTGGAGAATGTACATCGTTTCTAAAGGCCCAAACATTGTTGGGAACGCGTGGTATATTTTATCCGGCCCGATAAAATAAAATAGGACTAAAACAGTCCAAAAAATACAACTTTCGGGGCCAATTATACACATCGGGGCATAAGGGGATGACCTCCCACATGAGTGGGGGCCACCCCACGACCCAATGTGCTGCAAATGACAAGGAAGCAGCTGGAGGGGGTGTACCTAGTAGGTGGGAAGTCTCCAAGAGACAAAACCCATACCCACCATTACCCTACTCCCTTATTTTGTGGGTTGACTTAGGTGGATGGTGTTAATCACTCATCCTACCATCTCCTCAACCATCCACTCGGCCAAGGCAGAGAGAGAAGCTCTAGGGAAGCCTCCTCTCATAGTCCAAGCAGCAAGGAAGAGAATCCAAAGAGAAGAGGGTTGTTTTTGAGGTAAGAACTCAATAAACAATCTTTAACTAGTTTTATTATTGTATGATTTTTAAGAAATCATATGGTGGATTAAACCATGAGTTCTACACGTTTAAAAGTGTAGAATATTGATATAAAGTGGTGGTAATTAACTTAGGAGGGTTGGCAAATCGATAGGAGTCGAAATCGCCGGAAACCGCCACTTCAAAGGAGCTAGTCGCAGTTGCAGACCACGAAAGCCGCCCGGCTTTCGTGAAAGCCGCCCGGCTTTTGCCCAGGCAGTCCAGTTTTGCCTTTCAATCGGCCTAGAACGGGGATTGATCGAGGGGCGTAACAAAGGCAACTATTGTAGCACATCACGAGGTGAGGATGGCTGACTATATTGCTTATAATTAGTGAGTTAATTTCATAAGAATGCCTAAAGTAATTAAATGGGATTTTCATGGATTATTAATGATTAATAATGGCTAAATGAAAATAATATGAATATGAGTAAGTGAAGCATGATATACAATTTTAGAGTAATTGTGTATGATTATGTGAAATGAATGGAATGGCATGTTAATGGAATTACTAAGATGACATTGTGATAAAATATACTTTACTTCATGTATGGAATTCATGAATGGATTAAAGTGATATTTTTGATATTGAGATCAAACTATACTTGGGTTGAGAAATCAATGGAAATGAAATGCCAATTGGGAAATAGGAACTTGGCATGTTCTAAGATTTTCCAATTAGTATCAAAATAACTAGTCGGGGAATTAATATAAATGATTGATGAAACAAATCCTAAGAGGTAGGATTGTGAATAGATATGCCTTAAGTAGTCTCAAGAGATACTTAAGGAGGAATGGCATGAACACTAAGGTGTGATGGGGGTAGGCCTAAAGGCCACCTACGGGAATTGATTCTAGGCATAGGAATTGCTTTAGAATTGGATTATGAAAATAATTAGAGTTGGACTCTAGGATGACATGGAGACGTAGTTGGGCCGAGCCCATGCCATGTAATATGACTAGCATGGAAACGTAGTTGGGCCGAGCCCTTTCCATGTATATGTGACCTCCGTGGAAACGTAGTTGGGCCGAGCCCTTGCCACGAAGTTATGGTTGGTATGGAAACGTAGTTGGGCCGAGCCCTTGCCATACAAATTTTGATATGATATATCGAGTTAGAGGATTGTATAGAGATGTAGTTGGGCCGAGCCCATGCTATACAATTGGGGCTCGATGGGACCCCACGGGGTTATCGTGACTTGCGGTCACGGGGGAATGGAAACGATGAATTCTAAATGAAAATGGGCCTACGGGCCGACTACTTGACTTTATGTAAAGTAAGTACAGTTAAAAGTAAAGAGGGTAACCGAGGGTTATGGCCTATAAAATAATAGTACCCTAAGTTGAGGGTCTTGGAAATTAAAACGTTGATTATACTTAGTATAGTTGCTATTGTACTTGTCAAATGTTTCCAAGTACTGACCTCCCCTTCACGGGGGAGGCCACCTCACAGTTTCAGGTAGAACTTGAAGGTCGCTACCATTGCCCGTTGCTTCGGGAGGAATCAAGGGAAGAAGATGTGGTTCGTGCTTCTCCCGTTCTGTTTTAAAAACAATTACATTAATGCTCATGGATAATATTTTCTGAATAATTACTTTGGGGGCTTGCATGCCTAGTTATGCCGAGTGTGGCTTGAACAATTGTATTAATGCTTCCGCTGTTTTAAATGCATGTTTTACATTATGTTGTTTATGGATGTACTATGTGTGAATGATATTCATGACGCCTTGTATAGTATGGATGAGTTGATCTGCGGTTGACTATTCGTACTGTACGGCGGGTTGTTGACGTGTCCGGCTAGGTCCGGGGCGTGACATGTCTGGTCTGCTTGCAGTTAGATACAACAGAGATCCTATGATTCCTCTGTAAGTTGTTGCATCTACATCCTTTCCTTCATCATCTGGACCAATTCCTTGTGAAGTGTTCATGGGAATCTTTACAGATGATTTGCCTTCCACTCCAAACTTCTTGATTAGATCTCTGGTGTACTTCCCTTGGTTGATGAAGATTCCTTCTGGAATTTGTTTCACTTGAAGACCGAGGAAGTAGCTTAGTTCTCCCATCATGCTCATTTCAAATTGACTCTGCATCACTTAAGAGAATTTCTTGCACAATTCTGGATTAGCACTACCAAATATAATATCAACATATATTTGTACTAACAGAATATGATTAGCAACAGAAATTTGAAATAGAGTTTTGTCAACCTTTCCTTTAGTAAACCCATGGTTCACTAGGAAAAGGGACAATGTGTCATACCAGGCTCTGGGAGCTTGCTTAAGACCATAGAGGGCCTTTTTAAGCTTGTAGACACAAGAGGATTGAGTAGGAATGACAAAACCTGGTGGTTGTTCCACATAAACTTCTTCTTCAAGATCTCCATTTAGAAATGCACTCTTGACATCCATCTGGTAGACCTTGATGTTGTTGTAAGCACCATAGGCTAGAAAGATTCTGATGGCTTCAAGTCTGGCAACTGGTGCAAAAGTCTCATCAAAATCAATTCCTTCTTCTTGACAATATCCCTTGGCTACCAGCCTAGCTTTATTTCTTACAATGTTGCCATCTTCATCAGCTTTGTTCTTGAATACCCATTTGGTTCCAATGACATTCTGGTGCTTTGGCCTAGAAACAAGTTCCCATACCTTGTTCCTTTCAAACTGAGTAAGCTCTTCTTGCATAGCATTGATCCGATCAGAGTCTGCAAGAGCTTCTTCCACAATCATAGGTTCCATTTGAGATATGTAGCAGGTAAGCATTGCTTCTCTCCTTGATGTAGCAGATCTGGTCTGGACTCCACTTCTGATTTGTCCAATTACTTGATTAGGAGGATGATCTCTTAACCAAGTTAAATCAGGTTCTGATAAGGGTTGTCTTGGATTCTCTTGTTCTCCTTCTGATTCTTCATAACTATCTTTGTCTTGTAGGATGTGATTCTGATGGTGTATTGGTATGGCAGAGTTAGTTACCAATTCTGGTATGTCCGTCTCTGGTGGTTCCAGTTCTGGTGATTCTTCTAGATTCGCTTTCTCCAAGTTTTCAATTATGCTCTCAACAGAGTTGAGATCATCAAACTTGACATGAATCGATTCTTCAACAAGTAGAGTTCTTTTGTTGAGTATTATGTGGGCTTTGCTGGTGCTGGAGTAGCCTAAGAATGTTCCTTCATTAGCTTTTTCTTGAAACACCTTGAGGTGATCCTTTCCGTTGTTGAGTATATAGCATTTGCATCCAAATGCATGAAAGTAGCTGATGTTGGGTTTTCGTCCTTTCCATAATTCATAGGGCGTTTTCTGATGAGTTTTGTGAATCATGCTCCGGTTCTGGGTGTAGCATGCAGTGTTGATTGCTTCAGCCCAGTATATGTAAGGTAGACCTGATTCAGCAATCATGGTCCTTGCAGCTTCCTTCAAGGTTCTATTCCTTCTTTCTGCAACTCCATTCTGTTGAGGAGTTCTGGCTGCAGAGAGTTGATGCATTGTACCATTCTGGTCACAGAATTCCTGTATGACCTTATTGACGAACTCTGTTCCTCTGTCTAATCTGATGGATTTGACTTTCTGATTCTGCTCATTCTATAGTAACTTTAGCAGAGAAGGTAGTTTCTGCAGAGTTTCATTTTTCTTGGTCAGAAAGATAGTCCATGTGAATCTGCAGTAGTCATCCACCATGACTAAGGTGTATCTCTTGCCACCAACACTTTGCGTTTCCACTGGTCCAAATAAATCCATGTGAATTAGATTTAAAGGACTAGTAGAGAGGTTTCCAGCAATGGGTTTGAAAGAGTTCTTCACTTGTTTTCCTTTCTGGCATGCACTGCATAAGTTCTCCTTCTTGTATACAAGGTTGGGTAGACCTTCAACAATGTGATCCCTTGCTAGCTTGTTGATTGTTTTGAAATTCAAGTGACTCAGTTTATTGTGCCATTCCCAATTGAGTTTTGAATCTCCTTTGGCTATCAGGCAAATTCCATCTTTTGCAGTTGACCAATCAACTACATAGATGTTTTTCTTCCTTGTTGCTGTTAGAACCACTTCTTTAGTTGTCTCATGCTTGACAGAACAGCCTTCCTTGGAAAATTCGACTGTGTAGCCTTTGTCACAGAATTGGCTAGCACTCAGCAAGTTGAATTTCAATCCTTTGACATAAGAGACATCATCAATGATTATCTGGTTCTTTATCAGCTTCCCTCTTCCTTTTTTCTGGCCATCTTTATCATTACCTCCAAAGGTAACTCTGGGCCCTTTGACTTTCTAGAACTCTGTTAGGCAACTCTTGTCACCTGTCATGTGTCTGGAGCATCCACTATCAATGTACCAATCTTGCTCAGAGATGGCTCCAGCACACAGTTCCTACAAATTAAAAGGAAGATTTAGGTACCCAAGCAATGTTGGGTCCTAGAGGGTCATGCAGTCTTGGGAGCCGGTACCACTTTGGTCTCATCAAGTGAAACCTTGGTGGGTGGTACCCATTGTCCACCTGGTAGTCATAGTAAACGGAAGTGTGATTCACTTTGGGCAGATTGCTTGTGAGGATCATGCTTCCGGTTTACATACTTCTGCATAGCCTTTTTGGTTGGGTAGAAGTCCCATATACTATCAAGAGCAGAGGGACGGTTAGCCTTGGGCTTCTGAAGTTGACCAGTCAACCTCTTCTGCCTGAAGTTAACTCTCTCTTGATATTTGCCCTTCTGGTGATCATTTCTGGCATGATTGACATGAGGTTGTCTGTCAATGAATGGTCTCTTATTTTTGTTATCTTGAAAACCTTTTCTGTTGTTAGGTTTTCTGCCAGGTTCATTGTTTTTCAAAAAGGGTTTCTGTTGAACCTTTATCTTTCCCTTTTCTGGTCTGACTTCCTCATGAACAACCTTGGTGCCAGATACACCAGCTTGACAAATGGGGCTAGAAATCAGTGGCACTATGACCTTGTCTGCCTTAGCAACTCTGGTGCTAGGCATTACAGAAGGCTCACCTGATTCTGTTGAGCCATAACCAAGACCAAAACCAATGCCAATTTGTTGATCAAGTACAATCTTTTCCATGGAAGACTGGGCCTTCTGGTAAGCTTTGTACTTAATCTCAAGAGGCTCTATTTCTCTTATTCTCTTGAGAAGAGAAACATTTTCAGCTTCCAGCTGATCTCTTTCCTTAATTAGAAGATTGATTTTGATCTCAACCTCCTTTCTTAAGTCAAGAATTTCAACCTTAAGCTTACTGTTTTCTTCTTTAACAGAGGAATAAGTGGTTTGAATGGCTTGAAACTCTTCCCAAAATTCTGACATTGATTCAGAATCAAAGGCTCTGCCTACCGAAGAAAAACTAGAGTTAGAAGTAGAGGATACCTCATCATCAGATTGACCCATAAGACATAGGTCTTCAGTCTCTGTATCGAGGCAACAGAATGCCTCATCGGATTCTGATTCTGAGCTGGACTCTGTCTCAGAGAGGGGGTCCTTCTCTGGTTGTTCAGTGATGAGTGCCTTCCTTCTTTGGTGCTCATATTTCTTTTCTCCTTCCTGGCCTTGCCTTTTGGAGACTATGGGGTGTGGACAGTTGGCTTTGAAATGCCCTGGTTGTCTGCAGTTGTAGCAGAGAAGCTCTCCACTACTCTCTGATGGTTTGGACTTCTGGTGTGGCTTTCTGCTAGAGAGTGGACTTCTGCTATCCTTTGGCTTCAAGAATTTCCTGAACTTCCTAGCAAAAGCCGCCATATACTCGTCAGTTAAAAGAATAGAAGGGTCAAAGTTATTTACCTGAGAGGTGCTGGCAGTGAGGGCAGTAATTGTTCTGTCCTCAACTTCTTATTTCTCTTCTTCATTCATCTCAAACTCATAAGATTTGAGATCAGAGATGAGCTTCTCAGTGATGTAGGTTCTGAGATCCTTGCTATCTCTCATGGCAGTGACCTTCATCTTCCATGGTGAAGGTAAACCTCTGAGAACCTTCAAGTTGATCTCCGTGGGAGTAAGTTCCTTCCCAAGTTCTGATATCTCAGCAGTGAGGGTGAGCAAGCGTGCATACATCTCAGTAATGCACTCTTTGGGTAGAAGTTTGAAGTCTTCAAACTTCTTCATGGCAATGGTAAGTTTGTTGTCTTTTTCTTGCTCATCTCCAGCTCCTATCAGGGTTAGAGTATCCCAGATTTCCTTGGCAGATTTGCACTTCTTGATCCTTGTGAAGTACTTGTCATCTATGGCTTTGTAGAGGATATCCTTGGCAATGTTGTCAAGGTTGTATTTCCTCCTTTCCTCATTGGACCATTCATGACGCAGTTTGGTGATCATCTGGGGTAGACCACCACCAGTGATGTATTCAGGGTTGACCTTGGTGAACTCTGTGAAAGGACCTGCATCAAGAACTTCCCACATTTCATCATGGAGTGCGCAGAGGTGAGCTTTCATGTGAATCCTCCAGTCATCAAACTTTGTCACTGAGAACATAAGATTCTTTGAAAGAGTGTTATCCATAATATGAGATTAAAGAGGCTAAAACAAGTGGATCTCTTGTTTAGTAAGTAACCTAAAAGATTACAAGAACAAGGAGGCTCTGATACCACTTGTTGGTCCCGTTTGTAATGGGAACAGTCTAGAGGGGGGGTGAATAGACTGTTCAGGAATTTAAACTTTTCTCTAAGTCAAAACTGACTTATCAGAGATGGTCGAAATCTGGTGACAGAGATGGTCAGGTTCTGATGGCAGAACTAGACCAGGGATAAGTTTCTGTTCGGGTAGCCTCAAGGGAAAAGCTAAGGCAAAGTGCCTTTCTGATAACTCTGAAAGAAGATCTGCTAGACACAGAGTTCAACCTTAAGAGTTAATCAGTAGAATCTTAAGTGCAGGAATTAAAAGCTTAAAGTAAATGACACCGGGGTTTTTATAGTGGTTCAAGGAACAACTTGTTCCTCTAGTCCACTGTTCCACTAAGCTTGCAAAAACAACAGTTTACAACGCCTTAGTCCCTAGAACTTAAGAAGCACTCCTCGTCTTCTTCAAGTCTAGTTGCCACCCGGGATGCAGTCCTGCTTCCTGATGGCTGGTCTCGTTTCACTGAGTCTCTTGAAGTATCCCCACTTCACTTACTCCAGCTAGTTTGAGACGTCCCTTCTTTTTCAAGAAGTGTTTGATTCAAAATCAGTTTTCTCCAACGTTGCTTCTTCACAAAGGATGAGTAGATGAAGCTTTCGAAGTGTTGAAGAACTGAGGAACTTTGCAACTTGCTAGTTGGATGAAGGATTAGAAAATATATCTTCCAAGTGTAGCCTTTTCTTGTTAGGAATGAAGTTTGAATCTCAAGAAGGCTTTGAGGTATTTGATTTAGAGTAGAATAATCTGAGCAAGTTCGTTTGGCAGATGTTGTAGCAAAAGTCCTTCTTGTAGTTCTTCAGAGTGTATCTTATATACTGGGAGCAGTCTTCCCGTTGGAGTGTAGAAGACAGCTTCATTAAATGCTTGTACTGTTGACTTGACCGGTTGGACCTTCGACTTGCTATTTTGGGGGCGTCAAGATACTCGCATGGTCAATCATCAGCTTTAAATATCTCTTCGTACGTACAACATTAAATGTGCATTTAATGTGTGTACAGTACCATGTTTCCGTTGAAAGGTTCGTAACCGTTAGGGGATTTCCCGTTAGTTTAACGACCGTTGGTCAGTGCTTTCGGAATCTGGTGTGTTAGACAGAGTCTTATGAGGCTCTCTGGTTCAATCTTTGAAGTCCGCCTCTGTTGCCAACTTCTGTACCAACACTGATGACCAGTTTCTGATGGCTTCTCTGGTGAGCAACTCTGGTAGGAACAAGGTGGTTCTCTGGCAGACAGACTAAGCTAAAACTTACAAAAGAAATTCTAATACAAAATTTCTAAAGGGGTACTTTCAAATTCTAATTAACCTAGCATCATCAAAATCTAAATACATTTATTCCTTACAAAATACTCCTGGGGGACGGTGCGGCCATCATAGGGCTTGATGGCACTCCCCCGGTACTTCTCGGGAATAGGGGCCGAGAGCACCCTTGTGGTGAATGGAGTTTTCGTTCTGATTTTGATGACGGGGTCACCACATCCGCCGGCCAACTCCCGCTCCAGGGCGCTGACCTTGTGCAAGAGGTTGTTGAAGCCGGGGTCCCTGGATGCAGCGGCCGTACGGGCCTCGGCCATTTTCTTCGCTTCCATCTGAGTGAGCCTCCTCTCAAGTTGGGCGATGACTTCATCCCGGGTGTCTTTGGCGGCCGTAGTGGCGACGTGTGTGCCCATGCAGGCTGCTTCGACTGTGTTGATGTGGTGACGTGCGTCGTTCCCATGTAGTTTCCCCTTGCCCTTTCAAGGCGGGGTCGATCCGCTATCTGGGATACGGACTCCAAGCTCTCCCTCGGTGAGCCAAGCTCACGTTCGGCCATCCGTCCCGTTGGCCTCTTCGATATTGGCCGACGATGTGCATCCCCTAGTCCGAGGCTCTACGCACTGGGTTCGATCCAACTCGGGGACGGGAAACAGGGTTGGAGTGGGACGAAGATGTGTCCTGGGGCTTGACCCCCTCGTCGTTGCCAATCTTCATGACCAACGGCTGAGGTGGGGGCGTTGGTGTAGTGTTCTCCCCGGTCCTTGGCATCAGTGCGCTGAGGACGGTGGGTTCTGAGCAAGGCTGGCTATGATGGCCGATAGAGCGGCTTGGAGTTGAGGGTCAGCAGCGGGAGCATCTTGCTGCCCCGATGCATGGTCACCTGTGTCCATGCGCTTCCTCTCAAGGCCGATACAGGCGTATTTAGCATTGCCGTTAAGCTGGTTGCGGAGGTCCACCACGGGGTCGATGGCCTCCTGGAAGACCTCCTCGTCCATGACCTTATCGGCCGTAGCATCACTGGAGCATTCACGATCCTCCTGAGTTTCGGGGATTGCCTTGCTGATGAGGTTACGGTTCGACTCTGTTCTTCCCATAGTCAGTTAGCTGTGCTTGGTAGCGACGAAGGATGCTAACTTGATTGTTCTAGCTCTCAACGAGAGCACCAAATGATTGAGTATTGACTCCTAAAGAGAAGTGAGAGCTAGAGAGAGAAATGCAATTTTATTAATGAATTTGTGAACCCTTTACATGGCTCCCAAGGGGAGTATTTATAGGGAAATGTGGACTGGGCTCCCAAACCTTGGGCTTGAGAGGCCCATTACAATATAAGGCCTCTATTGGGCTGATTACATGAGGAGTCTAGTTGTGAGAGCTCTCTGTGGCCGACGGGCGTTTGGCCGAAGGAGGCACCCCGGTTCTCCTGGCCTCCGGACCGTATTCTGAGTTGATGTCTATCCGACCGATGGAGGGCCATCTGGCCGAGGGAGGCACGACCGAGGAAGGCACGGCCGAGGGAGGACAAGTCTTCCAGAGCATATTCTGGATTGACCCTTCTTTGGCCGATGGGGTGCCATCTGGCCGACGGAGGGCCCACTGGGTGAAAAATGTGCTCCTCTTAGTCTTCTGAGTATGTGGACCATGTGGTCTAGACCCATATACTCCATCAGTGTGCATACGAGGAAAATCACCATAAAAATAATTAAAGACTGCCTCAATATTGCAATAGATAAAATATATGTTCACTTATTGCCACACTTAATGAAAGAGGTAAATGGCTTCTATATGTATGAGTAAGTGTCCAAAATAATTCCATGTATATATAACATAGGGACATAGCTAGACAAAATATATGTTCACTTATTGCTCACTTGTCATACAAAAAGTAAACTCAAATGGTAAAAGCTCTAAAAAAAAATTACAACTAAGTAGGGAGAGGAAGCTTAATGTGCAACAACCTCCAAAGAAAACCTCAAATTTTCAAAGGTTGACTAAAATTAAATTTCCCTGCAATGTTGCACTTTTGTGATACCATGACGAAGATAGACCCCAAGATAATTTAAAAGACAGTTTACTTCTTTTCATATCAAGAAACTTCCCCATAGACAACAATCTAGTTGTAGGGAGCTTGGATGGAGTGATGACATAAATTTTATTGAGTATAAGCCATTTGACCATATGTCTATTGATATGATTGTACAAATTTAGTGAAAGACTTAATAGAATGTGTGCAACCATTGAGAAAAATGAGACGGTCATTCACATATGCCAAGTATAAAACTCAATAAACCCGTATATAAAAAGAAATTCTTTAATTTGTTATTGAATAATATAATTTAGTCCTCTAGAGAAACCTTAAGACAAAAGAATGAACGGATAGGAGAAAAGGAATTCCTTGCTTGATCTTCCTCTCTCATTTGAGAAAGTCGTATATTGAATCCTTTACCAATAGTGAAATAAAGGTGGAGTCTAGGTTGTTCACAATTTAAAGGAAAAAGGGTGAAATAGACCCTTTTACAATTGCAAATAGATCAGTTAAACCCTTGTACTAAAATAACCATCATATAAATCCATCTACCCTTAACAACTAATCAATTAGGCCAAATTACCTGCAGGTAACCTTTAATAGCAGGTTACCTTTTGCCCTTTCTCTCTCATATTTATTTTCTTCTTTTTATTTTTTGATTCCTTAGACAACCCCACGGGCTCCTTCACTTTTATCGTCCCTTATTTTCTCTTACTTAATTCATTTTTCTCATCCCTTATCCACCATCAAATGTGCCCTCCTCCACCATTCCCAACCAATTCTTCAAACAAAACAAAAATTGAGATTGCAGCTTATATACTCGTATTATATACAGAGTATATATATACAAATGCACATACGCGCACGCACACACACATATACATCCAAATTAACAATAATTATTATTAATGTTTCATAAAAGCTGTCACGCCCCGGACCTATCCGGACACGTCAACAATCCACCGTACAATATGAATAGTCAACCGCAGTCTAACTCATCCATATTATACAAGGCGTCTCGAATATCATTCACACATAAGTCATCCATAAACATACATAATAAGTAATTGAATACGCATCGGAAATCATAGTTTGAAAACAAGTGCCACACGGGGCAAACACGGGCACGCAGGCTCCATAATGAAAAACAATATTCATGAGCATGTTTAAATTGTTTAAAAACAGAATGGAGGAAGCACGAACCAATTCTTCCCTCTGAGATGATCGCCCGATCAACAAGCACAGGTAGCAAGCTCTAGCTTCAACCTGAAATGGTGGTGGGACGCCCCCAGAAAGGGGGTCTGTCACGCCCCGGACCTAGCCGGACACGTCAACAACCCGCCGTACAGTACGAATAGTCAACCGCAGTCCAACTCATCCATAATATACAAGGCGTCATGAATATCATTCACACATAGTACATCCATAAACAAACATAATGTAAAACATGCATTTAAAACAGCGGAAGCATTAATACAATTGTTCAAGCCACACTTGGCATAACTAGGCATACAAGCCCCCAAAGTAATTATTCAGAAAATAGTACCCATAAGCATTAACGTGATTGTTTTTAAAACAGAACGGAAGAAGCACGAACCACGTCTTCTTCCCTTGAGCCTCCCGAAGCAACGGGCAATGGTAGCAACCTTCAAGTTCTACCTGAAACTGTGAGGTGGCCTCCCCGTGAAGGGGAGGTCAGTACTTGGAAGCATTTGACAAGTACAATAGCAACTATACTAAGTATAATCAACGTTTTAATTTCCAAGACCCTCAAAATAGGGTGATATCATAATATAAATAATAAATTATATTTCCCACTTATTATCTTTATAATAAGTAAATTCATTTATTTGTCGGCACACGGCCCTTCTTATATATTCCTTTTCATTTATCATTTGCACAACCCAACCCTTGGGTCTTATTATTTCTACGGGACTTGCTACCGCTGTCCGAGACCTCATGAGGCTCCCGGTTCGGACTCCAACATCCCGCCCCTGGACTCATACCAATCATCCCATAGGAAGGTAAGGCCCTTCGGGGTCCTATCTTATGTGTTACCGCTACCGGAACCTAGTTAGGTCTCCGATTCGGATTCCACCCTAACCCGTGATCACGATGTAAGTCCATGCTATCCAACCCCGCTCTCTAGAGTCGGGAAGGGCCATGGTCCTTACTTATTTCCATAATTCAACCGGCTATCCACAAGGACTACCGAACACACCCGTAGGCCAATCCTATACCGAGGATCAATTTATTACTTACTTTATCTTGGGTATCCCTTAAGGCCTACCCCTAGTATAACTTAGAGTTCATACTTTCCTACCTTAAAGCATCTCTTAAGACTACTTAAGGCATAACATTTCACAATCCAACCTTAGGATAATCTTAACAACATTTCATCTTAATGTCCAACTAGTATCTTAATACTAGTTAAATTAATACCAACAAAACAAGTTCTCAACTCATAGTCATATAGACAATTCCAACTTATTTTCCTTTGAAAATATCATTTATCTCAATATTCAAAATATCACTTTTAATCACTCATATATTCTAATATGAAGAAAAAGTATATTTCAACATATGTTTCATAATAAGTTCCACTTTCAAGTCAACTTATTCATAACACATGATCATACACAATTTACTCTTGAATTTGTATATCATGCTCCTTTTTCTTTAAACATTAGTCTTCTCATTCTTAGGCATTATTAATCATTAATAATCCATAAAAACACATTTAATTACCTTAGGAAATCTCATGAAATTAACTCACTAATTATAAGCAATATAGTCAGCCATCCTCACCTTATGAAGTGCTGAAATAGTTGCCTTTGCTAAGCCCCTCGATCAATCCCCATTCTAGGCCGATTGAAAGTGGAAAACTGGACTGCTGGGCAAAAGCCGGGCGGCTTTCGTAGTCTGCAACTACGAACAGCTCCTACTAAGTGGCGGTTTCCGGCGATTTCGACTCCTATCGATTCACCAACTCTTCTAAGTTAATTAACACCACTTTATATCAATATTCTACACCTTTTAAATGTGTAGAACATCATATTTATTCCAACGTATGATTTCTAAAAAAATCATACAAGAATAAACTAGTTAAAAGAACTATTGGTGTTCTTACCTCAATGCCTAGCTTTTTCTCTTTGGATTTTCTTTCTTCTTGCTTGCCTCAAGCTCCATTCTTTGTTAGAGACTTCCTGGAGCTTATACTCTCCTTGTGAGGTCCGAATGAATGCAAGGAATAGGGGGATGGCATCAGATTTTCAATCAAGACCAATGCACATGCATTGAGAGAACATGGGGTGTATTTCTTGTCCTCAGGAGGCTTCCTCCTCCTTAGGTCCGCACACACATCCCCTCTTGCCCCTTCCAGCTCTCACTCAGTCAAATAGAGCACATAAAAACGTGGGGTGGCCCCCACTCAGGTGGGAGGTCAACCCTTTTTTTTTTGGGAAATGTAAATATATATAGATAGTAGCCAAAGTTTATGTACATCATGTGAGCAAAATTTGAGGCATATCCAAGTATGGATATCCTATACCATCATAAGCTGTCTAAGCTCGAAATCTAACATCTATCATCTAGCAAAAATAGCCATCAATCTTATGACAAAAAAGGCTAGTGTTTAGTTCAAAATGGAATCATATGATATGGATATATAGAGTAGAGCACTTTATACACCATATACTTGATATGTGGGAGCATGTCTTCCATCTTTAGTGTGGCTCCATCAAAACGAAGTGCATTCCTGGTTTTCCATATCCAATAGATTGTGTAGCTAAAAGCTATCCTCATAGCCTTTGCCCTAATATTTGCTCCATTGCATTCTCTTTGGATCCATTTCACCGCACTCCTTAGTGTTTACATTTGCCTCGAGATGCCAATCCACTCCTTCACACTTTTCCAAACCTGGCCTGTACAAACACATTCAAAAAATAGGTGTGGTACCGTCTCCGGACCACCCTTACAAAAGGGACAAATATTAACAATATCAAGATAAACCATGTTGTCATAAGTAGGTAGTCTATTCCGGTAGGCTAACCACATTATGAACGAAAATTTGGGAGGTATATAGGCCCTCCAAATGAAGGACATCCACGCATGAGCATTCCCTTTAATCCTTAGGAGGTCATAAATCTTGGAAGAAGAGAGTTTGCCATTGTAAACCATCTTTCCAAGCTGGGTTATGGTCTCAGTTACCGAATGGTATTTTGAGACAATAGAGTCTCGGATCAGTGCAATTCTTTTCATCAGTTGTGAGTCTCTATTACGTGGAACAAACGTCCACACATCTCTCCCATAGAGATAGACTCCATTCGCCCATCTCACCCAAAGAGTGTCCTGTTTAGCATGAATATTCCATAATGTGCGAGCTAATAATGCATTATTCCAAACCTTGGTATCCCTAATCCCTAGCCCCCCTTCTTCTTTTGGTAAGCAAACATCCTCCCAAGCTACCTTAGCATGTTTTCCCCCCAAAGGAAGATTCTACAAAGACTAACAATTCTATCCAAAATTGTTTTGGGCACCGGGAAGATACCCAACCAAAAGGACTGTACACCTTGAATAACCGACTTAATCAACTCAACTTTCCCCGCATAAGATAAAGACTTAGTATTCCATGCCTTAAAATAGCCTGTCACCGTGTCAATCAACGGAGAGAATTGGGCAACCGAGATCTTTAAAGGAGCCAATGGAATACCAAGATATCTTACCGGAAAAGATCCTTGTTGAAAGTCAACCATTTGTAGAATGAAAGGTAGTTTTTTTCCTATGTTTCCCCCCACAAAAATATTAGATTTATCTTGGTTAACCAATAGACCCGAAACCTTCCCAAAATCATTTAATGCATCAACCAAAATTTTAATGGATTTGGGTTCCCCCTTAGAAAAAAGCATCAAGTCATCGGCATAGGCCAAATGTGAAATCTTAAGCTTGGAACATAACGGATGGTAGTTAAAATTTGGATTTGAAGTCCTAATAGCTAGCATCCGGGACATGTATTCCAAACACAAAACAAACAACATTGGGGACATGGGGTCACCTTGTCTCAAACCTCTCTTTCCTTCAAACCAACCATGTAGATTGCCATTAATAGATATTGAAAAGGAAGAGGTAGAGACACATTCCATAATCCAGTTTACAAAAATGTTTGGCATTCCAATTCCCCTTAGAGTTTTTTCAAGGAAATCCCAAGAAATGGTATCATATGCTTTCCTAATGTCAACTTTGATCATACATCTAGGAGAGACCCTCTTTCTAGCATATCCCCTCACCAATTCTTGTGCAAGAAAGATATTATCTGTCATTAGTCTACCATCAACAAATGCCCCTTGTGATGGATCAACTACGCTAGAAAGACATGGTCCCATTCTAGATGCTAAAATCTTAGTAATGATCTTGTAAGTCACATTTGTACAAGAAATGGGCCTAAAGTCCGAGACCGTAGGAGAATGATTAGTCTTAGGAATGAGTGCTACAATGGTATGGTTAACCTGTTTAAGCATGTTTCCGGACTCAAAAAACTCCTTAACGGCAGCACACACATCCTCACCAACTTTACTCCAATTTGATTTGAAGAAAGCTGATGAGTAACCATCTGGTCCAAGTGCCTTATCATTTCCTATGTCAAACAATGCTTCTTTAATTTCCAAATCTGATACAGGCCTAATTAGATCATCCACAAAAGATTGGTCTATAGTTCTGCCCGCACCCATAACATTAGGATCAAAGCCAATAGAAGGAACCACCATACCAAATAAACCTTTGAAAAAGGTAATAAATTCATTTGCAACTTGGTCCATAGATTGAGTGAGAGACCCATCTTGTAGCCGAATGGATGCAATTGCATTCTTTGCTTGCCTTTTTTAACAATTGAATGGAAGTACTTCGTACATCTATCCGATTGCAAAATATGGATAGCCTTGGCTTTTTGTTTGAGATAAGCTTCCTCGGCCTCCTTAAGAAATAAAGCTCTTTTCTTAGCAATATTCATTTCCTCTTTAAGAGCATCATCATGAGGATCCAAAAGAGCTAATTGATAGACTCTTTGATATTCCTTTTTAGATTCCTTTGCTCTTGCCGAGATATGACTAAATTCATTTACATTTAGTAGTTTTAGGGGCTGTTTTAGGAGCTTGAGTTTACGGGCCAAACGAAATTGAGTCGTCCCTCAATATTCCTATTCCAAACTTCCTCTAAAATACCAACAAAACGATCATGTTTCATCCACATATTGAAAAATTTAAAAGGTTTAGATCCATTTTTTGTTGTATTGCCAATACTTAATAGTGTAGCTACATGGTCAAAATCACATTCCATTTCAAAGAAATGAGCTCTACAAGTTATCCCATGAGCACTCCATGTAGGGTTAACAATAATCCTACCTAATTTAGCCCAAATGACACCTCTATTCCAAGTGAAAAACTCACCCGTAGAAGGGGCATCATCTAGATAAGTTTGGATTTTCATCTCATTAAGATCCTTCATTAAGTAGCTCGTGGGAGGGGCAGAACCTTTTCTTTCATGCGGTGAACCCACACAATTAAAATCCCCCAATACAGCCCAAGGTCCAAGAATATTTGTACTAAGTCTAGTCAAATTTCCCCAAAGAGGTCTCCTTTCCATAACCGTATACAAGGCATACACAAAAGAGGCATAAAAATAAACTTGCGTTATTTTACACCTAAATCTTGCATGCACATGTTGAGTATCAACCTCCAATATATCTTCATCAACATAACTAGGATCCCACAAAATAGCAATACGGTCACCCCCAATCTTGTCAAAGTTTGTCACATACATCCAATTTGGTAATCTAAGATTCATAAAGTTAGCAAAACTAGTTAAAGACATTTTCGTTTCAAGAAGACACATAACACGTACCTTGTTAATCCTTGTGAAGTTTAGTATATTGTTTTGTTTTGAGGCTTGATTCAGCCCCCTTACATTCCATGATGTAACTATCATAAAAAACATGCTAGTGTTTCCTCCCCTTCCTCTTGTTCGGCCTAGTGACCTCCCATTGCCTTATCTTCTATGCTCGATACTCCTCACACCCTCTATACCTAGCAAGGAAAAGATCATAAACATTTATAATAAAGTTAGAAGGGAATTCATACCCTTGCTCCGTTAGGCTTGCCCCGGGAAGAGATTTTAGGCATTCGGTGGTGAAAGTGATTCCTTTGCGTGCCAAGCTTTCCTCCTCATCCAAATAGTTATCTAGCCTTGTCATCATCACTTCCACATCATCACAATGCATGAGGTGGATCCTCGGCTTCTCTCCTTCTTGGAACTCAATCTTTGTGATCACATCATCCAAATATGCCTCTTTGATATCTCTTACCACCCGGACTGTTTTTCTTGTAAACTTCCTCAAATCCTTCACTTTGCTTCCATTGCCCATTAGGTGACCATCCTCAAAGTACCCATAAAGGTAGTGTCTATACACACATCTCATGAAAAGTGAGGTATAAACACAATCCTTCTTTTTCCTTTTCACCCCCGGGAGATTTTCCAAGCATTTTTTGGTAAAGAAGACCCATGGTTGAGCATCATCTACCACTTGTAGAAGGTGGTTCAATCTGATTGTAGGCTCGGTTATCTCCTCAATGTGTGCCACTTTGATACTAGGTTCCCCAAACTCATCCGCTACCATTTCTATGATGACTTCATCATCAAAGAAATCCTTGAAACTTGTAATCTTTCTCGGTTGGTCATCCTCCTCATCATGCTCTTGTATAGTTTCATATCCGGAAGATACTTCTCCATCTTCCCTTGGTTGTTTTTTCTTTTTAGGCTTCCTCTTTTTCTTCTTTAACCTTGCTGCCTTAATAAAAGGGTGCTCTTCTTTTAGGGCATAAGAGTTGGCCAATTCCGTGGCATTGGAGTTTTTGGATGTCCCCCCCCCTGTGATGCCGCGGCATTAGTGCTTTTGGAAGTCCCCCCCTGTGATTCCACGGCATAAGTGCTTTTGGAAGTCCCCCCCTGTGATGCCGCGGCATGAATGCTGCCATTCTCTAGTGGAGCCTCACCATTACTCATCGGTGCCTTTCCCTTTCCTTTGTCCTCTTTGTGTTGATCCTCTTTCCCTTGATCTTGCATCTTCTTCTCTTCCCTTTCCTTCCTCTCCATTTCGGCTAGGACTTTGCAAGTAAATGCATGATGCCCATAGGCCTTGCAATTGAAGCAATAATTTGGAAATGTTTCATAGATCATCTTTTGGAAGTGAAACCTCCCATTCGGCAATCTCACTATCAAGGTGAGTGGTGGCGGTTTGGAGGCATCAACTTCAATTAGGACTCTTGCATATTTAGAAATGGACCTCTCTTGGGTAACTCTATCCGTGGTTAGTGGCATGCCCACCCTTGAGGCTATTTCACTTATGACATCTTCATTCCATATTTGCAATGGGAGGTTGGGGAATTTTACCCATATTGGAACTTTTAAGAATTCATCACTTTCAAAGGAGAAGTTGTCCGAGAGTGTCTTGAGGTAAAGTGATTTTCCAAATAGAGTATAGGGACCCTCCATGAGGACTTTGGATCTGTCCTCCTCCCCTTGGAACTTGAAAATCACCCACCCTCTATCATGGGTTCTTACTTTGCAAGGAACGCCCCATTTTGATACAAGCTCTTGTATTGGTTTAAAACCGGGATATCTACCCTCGAAGTACCCAACAAGACAATGACCCCAAATCTCCACCATTGAGGGCATACTTCTATCAAGTAAGTCAACATAGTCACCTACGGGCTCAATAAACCTTAACTTCATCCCTTTAGTAGGCTCCCTATTATCCTTGAATAAGGATGCATAAGGTTTGGAAATTGGAGTTTCGGCCACTTTGAATGGAAGAGTTTTGCCAAGGGCAGCAACATACAAATCATTAACCTCCCCCTCTACTTGAATTTGAGGTTCGGTTACAGTATCATTTTCAATCAAAACAATATCCGTAGTGCCCTCCTTCATTTGTTTTTCCACTTGACCAACATTTTGGTTTATCACCACACTTTCCTTGTTAGCGTTTTGTGTGTCACGAACCTGTTTTAGGAGGGGTACAGGAGCCTCAGGGTCATGAGGTTGAGCAGCAAACTCTGGTTGCAATGGCCTTGAACTTTCCTCGGATTCACTAGCATTGAGGTCCAACTCTAGTTCCGAGTCACTCACTTGGTCCATTGTCGAGAGGGCCTCCTCCACTTCTTTGTTTTTTGCCTTTTCCTTTAGCCTTGAAGAAGGTTTCGTTGGAGCTTGGGGCTCCTTCTTTTTGGCCGTAGACTTAGGCATTATGTTGGTAAAGTGAGCAAGGATGATAGGAACTTCAAACCATGGAAGGGGAAGCTAAAAATAGCAACCCCTTCTAAAACGAGTACCTTTGTAGTTTTTCTTGCCTTTTGAGCTAGGATTCCGTATCAATGGAGTCGGATATGAACAGTAGCTTGTTGTACGGCTGAGGTTGATGATGAAACAAAGTAGATAAAGTTGATCCTCACACCAAGGCGAACCTCAATCTATGCTCAAATCAATTTTTGGCCGAGTAGATGTTGAGTTACGAGCGTTGACCTTCTTGAGTGAATAGTAGATGTGCGCTGGTTTTTTGGCGATTTGGGGACGGAAGGAGCAAGGATATCCAAGATATTACTCGACCAAGGAATGGAGGAAGTAATACCAAGGATATACGAGCTCCGGAGAGGTGGTTGATGGTGGTTTGCGGTGGTGGAGAGGCGGTTTCCGGCGTGAAGGAGCCAAATATTACCGTTGCGGAAATATTTGGGAGAGAGGAGCTCTCAACCCTCACTAAAACCGATAGGCGCTGGTTTCAAAATCCGCTGGTTTCAGGTGGGAGGTCATCCCATTGTGTCCCGATGTGTATAATCGGCCCCGAAAGTTGTATTTCTCGGACTGTTTTAATCATACTCCCTCCGTCCCTTATAACTTTGCCAACTTTCCTTTTGTGGTTGTCCCAAAAACTTTGCCACTTTCCTTTTTAATCAATCAATTTATGGCTCATGTTATTTCTCTTTCCTCTGCACTAATCTCTACCACACAGTTTTTACTTTATTATTCTACGTGCCAGTCAAACTTGGCAATCCTTTTAGGGACAGAGGGAGTATTTTATTTTATTGGGCCAAATAAAATATATCACTCGTCCCTAATACTTAGGGGCCTTTAGAATAGATGTACATTCCCCAACATTAATTTAGGAGTCTCCGAAACTCATTTCGGGCTGTTATCCGCTAAATTACCAATACCGGTAATTGGGCCTCATTTGACCCACCGGTCAATTCCTTGCCCTTCCCGTGGCCCAAATAAAATATCCACCACCATGTAGATGTCGTCTGGACCAAGATGGATATAATATGTGGTGCGGGAATTATCGGGCGGTCCCCGTTCCCGCTGTGGGCCTCACATGCAATTTACTATTCACGTAAAAGAAATAATAAAATTTAACAATTACGTAAATCCATAACTCATCTTTCAAGGTTTACTACATCATTTACTAAAAGTAAACATGCTTGTGGACGGTGTCACAGGGTCAGTACTATATACGGCTATAAAGTACTGGTGTGGATGGCATCTAATAGATATACAACAAGTATTTCAAACACAAGACCCTCAAATAGGGTGATAATATAATTCTAGGCCGTAACCCCAAGTTACCCCTTTTTAAAATATACTTACTTTATATATAAAGTCAAGTAGTCGGTCCATTGCCCAAAGTTCGTTTACAAAAAATAACCCAAACCCCGTGACCCCTAGTCACGAAAATACATAGGGTTCAACCCTAACACACATGTTTGCATTTCTCGAGTCCAACTCAACTACATCACCATGCACATCAGTCACAAGTCAATTACTCCACCAATCTCCGACGTCATGTTCACCCATGCAATTCTAGAGCATCGGGCTCAAGTACATCTCCTTGCATTGGCATAGACCCCAATTCTTAAGCATTCGCTATGCCTAGAATTGTAATATCATTAATCTATTTCGGGACATCCTTACGGACTGCCTCATCATGATCTTAGCATCACATTACAACAATTTACTCACTTGAACCACAATCAAGTATATCACTTACAATCAAATCCTTAGATTCAATTTCTTAACAATTACAAACAATCATTAACTAGTATTCCAATACTATTAAGATTATTCCCATCAATCATATATTTCATTTGTAAATCCCTACATATTTAGAAATATGTAGCAGCAACTTAGTCATCCAATGTAATACATAAATAATCATTTATGTATCTACACAATTCACACATGAGTAAAAATGCCTATTTCACACAATAGTTCATTTAACTCCATTTTATCAATATGATTTCCAAATCATTTGCAATTTCATTACTTATCTAATATATCAATATTTCATCAATAATCAGTCATTATAATCCATGAAAAACATGATTTAGGCATTTAGGTAATCTCATGCTTAAAATGAGCTTTAAATTGTTCCTTCTCAACCCAATGCTCAAGCTTCATCCAAGGGGGTTTGAGAATTGATTCCTTGCTTATAAATAGGTGTTAAACAGCCTCCTCAAGGTGCTTGCTCAAATCCTAACCGAACACACGAAAACAACCCTTAGAACGGGTGTTTTCCGGTGAATTCGTTCCCTAACCTTTCAAGGTTTTGTCTAGGTTAGTATCTAACCTTTCCAACGAATAAAATCACTTCATAACAACATTTTTTACACCTCAACCAGTGTAAAATAGTTCCTCAATCATTTATATTATTTAGACAATAGAAAGGAAGGTTTTGGATCCGAACTTACTTTGAATACCAAAAACGTATTCTGCGAGATTGCGTTCTGTTCGGATGATTTTGAGGTCTTCAACTGCTCCGTTTTCTTCAAACCGCACGTCTACGGATTCCTAGTTTAGAGAGCTTTCAGTGGACACCTCTCACGCCTCTCTTGGATGAGTAGAACGCGAGATATGAGTCTCACAAGAAGGCAAACGCACCGGAAATTCCCCCTGCGGCCAGCTCTCCAATTTCCTCTCTTCTTGGGTTGTGCGGCTCCCCTCTCTTCCTTATCTCTTTTACTTCGAATGGGGGTGAGAGAGAGGTTCTTAGAAGCTTTAAATGTGATCTGAACGAGTGGGTCTAAAAAAAAGGAAGGGTAGGGTATTTGATCCCAATCAAACATGGGATGGTCCTCCTCTTTTATTTCTCTTTTGTATTGTTTGAGCTCTTAACTCAATAGGTCCGCCCCATTTATGAGTTCTAACTTATTCTACTTGTTTTGCATCTTCTAGGAAGGTGTGGGGCGTACTCTCATGTCCCCTAATTAATTTGGGAGCAAAATATCTACCAATACATCCAAAAGTGGAAAGATGGGTCCTATCATTTTTGTCTTTTGTCCTAAGATGTACTTTTGTACTCTCCCCAATTTATTCAGATCAAGTCAACCTCCTACATCATATTATTGGTCTCTAATATGTGTAGGGTGGTCCCAATAATTTATTTGATGTACAATCACAAAAGAAAACCCTACTCCCATTATTTAGCCTAATAATGCCAAAGATGGGACCATAGGCATTTGTATTCTTCTCAAATCATTCCGTCATTCATTTATGATGTTAATATATATATAAATATATATATATCTGGGCTACCAACCGTGTGGTTCACCCTCCAATGGGTCTAGGATGCCATTCTTGAATAATTACTATTTTTAGCAGGTTAGGCCCAAAATAACATTTGGGCTGCCCGACCGCTCTTACATTGTACCGATGGGTTGTATATCTTTATTTAAAGATGTTGGGCCCCGATATCAATGATATGGCCCAATTAATTATTTAGAAGCTCGTTACCATTGTATGATTCCAAATAGTAATATGATTAATCATATGTTCCGTAAAACTTTAATCGTTTTACAATTGTTCAAAAATAGGAAAATTCAATACATAAGCTTTGAAATTAAATTTGAATTTCCAGGACGTTCGGGTGCGGTGTCACAAAAGCTCAAAAGGATCGCAATGCTCCATGTGGGTGTGACCCATTTCAAGACTGATGGTGTTAATCTTATCTGCTTTGATGTCTGGTATTTGAAACTTGAACTCTTCTTCTAGAGCCAAAACAATTTGCACGGCAATTAAACTTCCACGGTCAGTGACTTTCGGTTTATCAAGGATGGAGCCTTTGAATTGGCTAGATCACAGAAATGACGGCTTGGTCCGATCAGCCAGCCAATGGGGGCTCTAGAGTTAGAGATTGAGGCATTATTAACATAGAGCAAAGAATTCTAGTCTCATGTGCTTTAGCAACACATTTCCATCGAACCAAAAGCGGACGGAGACTGGGAGACTAAAGATGGAAAGGAACAAATTGCAGTTGCCGCTAAAAGGATTTTCGAACGGGTGGACAACTAGTACAAAAAATGAAAAGGAAAGAGAGAAAAAAAGAAAGAGAAAAGAAAAAGAAAAGCAAGAAAAAAAGTCAAATCTATCTTTAACCGGCTAAGAGGGCTGTTTTCCGGTGAATCAGGCAAGATTGAACGTTTTTGTGTGACCAAGTGATTCTTTTATTAGTAGATGGATCTATGTGATGAATTTGTGATAGTTGAAGGGCTTATTTGATCATTTTTCCAAATCCAAACCTTTTCAATATAACGTTAAGTAAGTCAAAGCCATCATATTAAAGTAGTTGGGGGAACTCATACTATACACTATACATGCATGGTCACTATACAGATTTATGTACTTGATCAAAATTATCTTTTATGATTGATATATTTTACACCATTACACTTTTTCGAATGTATAAATTATTTTGATTGTCTATGTATTACTCATATATGTGTTCTATTTGACTACTTATGTTACTACTAAGTATTTGAGAGCGTAAATAACATAATATGAGGTTATAAAATGACACTAATCAATAAAGTTCACCGAGATTGAGATATCCATGCTATGTGATAAAATTGACATGTTATATGCTTCATACTTTAATGATGATCAGAAGAATATATTAGAGAATATTAGTATACCTTCTCGAGAAATCATTTGTTATGTTCTATTCACATGTATCTAAAATTATTTGTGTATATGATAGTGCAATAATTCTCTGACTTGAGCTTAATATATACTACATGTGTAAGATAATGCTATATTTTAATCCTTGTAGGGTGCACCGTCAGTGCCTTGCTCTCGAGCATCACCATTGATCACTAACAAATTGAGAGTTTTTACGTGTTACTAATTACTAATGATATTGGTCATGGACAGGGCCGGCTCAGGGCATGGCTGCCCAATCCAACCGCACAGAGCCCAGATTTTCGAAGGACCCAAAAAAAATAGTATTAGACCCAGCCCATTAGTCTTTAGCCCAACATTACCTTCGCCCAAAATCCTGTGCGTTATTGCATTAACTCCCGACTCCCCAGTCCGGCAGTCCCGATTCCATTCATCCGCCCAAAATACATCCGCAGCTCCGCACACCGCCACAAGGCCCACAACCACACCTCCGCACGCCATCGGCAATCAACCAGCGTCCAGCTTTTGCAGCTGTCCAGGGCTCCAGCCTCCAGGCACCACTGCAGGCTCCAAGCAGCACGGCGGCACCATTGCAGTCTGCACCTGTGCAGCGAAGCTGTCTACCGGCCACCACAACCTGCCAGCCGCCTCCCTCACGCAGTCACGCTCCCACCTCCCTGTGTCCGGTCAGTCCACTTATTTTCAGTTTTTTTATTCATTTAGTTGCTAATTCTTGAATTGTGAATTTTTGAATTATTGAATCGGTGAATTGTTTGTTGAATTGTTGAATTATTGTAATTTGTATGTTTTTCTGATTTTCTGATTTCATGTTTGTTGAATTGTTGCATTGTGATTATTTGTTGATTTTTTGCAGTTAAAGTAAACCATTATTTGAATTGATAATAAATATGTAAATGTGTTTAGCAATTAAAATTTAAGAAAGTGGTATAAATATATTATTAAGTAACTTGAGGTCGATAAATTATAATTATACACTAGTATAGTCATTCATGTTTTCACCCTAATTTTAGAGTTGTGTTGCAACTTGAAAAAAGGTCCAAATTTTATTGTTGCACAAGGCCTCTGTTTTCTCGGGACCGGCCCTGGTCATGGATTGGAGTAGCGGTAAGCACCGATAATGGTCATTAACGAACATATAGTTTGTAGTGGTAACTAACAACGACAGTCACTAAGGAAATGCTATTTTGTGGTTGTATAGTTAGACACTTTTTTGAAACACTTAGATCAAGTCATATATTTATCATTTGTATATATTATTGGGCCGCGGGTATGCGGTGCCAGCAATCTGCCAGCCTGCCGGTGCAATCGAATCGCGTGGTGCTTTGCTTGTGCTATAAATGGGGAGGAGTGTGCTACACTATCAGCGATTGCTTTTAGTGTAGCGTTAAGCGCAACGATCCACAGCCGATGTCCTCACCAGCAGATGGGCGTCCCCTCAGCAGATGGACACCGTTGCAGCTCTACACCCTTGGCGTTCATTTTGGGGGCATCCGGTGTGCTCTTTTTCTCTCATTAGGATTTTTTCCCACATGGTTTTTCCTAATGAAGTTTTTAGCGAGGCATCGCCACATCGTGGATAAAAAAGTGTCACCCTTAGCCCCCTTTTGAAGAAACGCATTACTCTACTCCTTTTCACCTCATTACATGTGCTTCAAGGAGTGGGGGACTAGGGGACTATATCGGCCTCCACGGGTTCCAAAAGATCCCAAGATAAACAAGTTCAAAAATGCAACGAACACAAGCCAATGACAATGGTATCTCAACGTCCACAATCATGTGGTCACCCTTCGGCCAAGCCGAAGCGCAAAGCAGGCATCATCCTCAAAACCAATGACAATGGTATCTCAACGTCCACAGCCATGTGGCCACCCTTCGGCCAAGCCGAAGCACAAAGCAGGACACACATCGTCCTCAATGTCAAGGACACACATCGTCCTAAAGATCAAGGACACGTATCGCCCTCAAAGCCAAGGAAACTCCTCGTCCTTAAGGCCAATGGCACGCATCATCTCCGGGACAATGACATTCATCGTCCATATCACAAACAAAACAAACGCGCCACGAGCGTCCGCAAGCATATATAAGATCCGACAACTAAAGTCAAAGGCACAATGGCAGGACATTCATCATCTTCAGAGCCAAGGGAGCACAATGTCCTCTGGTCCAAGACCTTCATCATTCTCAAAGCCATTGACAACAAACTACGAGTGATTTCGCTTCGGCCTGGAGCGCTGAAAGCAATTGTGATGCCTCCGCGGCTGTGCAGGGGTCACACTCATCATCCTCAAAATGAAGGTCACTCATCGTCCTCAAAATGAAGGACATTCATTGTTCTCAAAATGAAGGGCATTCATCGTCCTCAAAATGAAAGACATTCATCGTCCTCGAAAGGAAGGTCAAAAGGCAGCCAACAACTATGGCACCGCCTCGGCCTTGAAATGAAGGGTATTCCTGATGGCTCAGTTATGGAACCCCTCGACCAGAAACGCTAGAACTCCCAGGTAATCCTTCGAAGGCCAAAAGCATCAAGACAATAAGGATCGAGTCCCTTTCACTTCGTCTACATCTCAGCTCAGAGAGTGGGGGACTCCTGATGGAGTATATGGGTCCAGACCACATGGTCCACATACTTAGAAGACTGAGAGGAGCACATCTGTCACCCAGTGGGTCCTCCGTCGGGAAAATGGCACCCCATCGGCCAAAGAAGGGTCAATCTAGAATACGCTCCAGAAGCCAGGGAGAAGATTTGTCCTCCCTCGGCCGTGCCTCCCTCAGCCGTGCCTCCCTCGGCCAGATGGCCCTCCATCGGTTGGATAGACATCAACTCGGAATACAATCCGGAGGCCAGGAGAACCGGGGTGCCTCCCTCGGCCGGGTCTCCATCAGCCAGGGCTCCTTCGGCCAGACGTCCGTCGGCCACAGAGAACTCTCACAACTAGACTCCTCATGTAATCAGCCCAATAGAGGTCTTATATTGTAATGGGCCTCCCAAGCCTAAGGCTTGGGAGCCCAACCCACTTTTACTTATAAATACTCCTCTTGGGAGCCATGTAAAGGATTCACAAATTCATTAATAACATTGCACTTCTCTCTCTAGCTCTCACTTCTCTCTAGGAGTCAATATTCCATCACACACTTTTTGAATGAGCTATATTTGACATTACTCCCCTGGTCAATCACCTGGTTCTTCAGAAATAATAATACAACACGGCAATCCTCTAATGTCCCTTCTCAAGCTATCATATCTAATATTTAATTCCTTGTGTTATCTCGGTGTTTGGGGCTTACAAAGGGTAAGTCGCTAAGGAATAGTGATATGACTATAGTGACACAACTTGTGCTCATTGGCTTCCCAAAACAAACTAGATCCCAAATGAAATATATATCATGGAATCATCTTGATTTCAAGTTAAACTTTGTAGTTATGAAATTCAAACTTTCTTCTGTTGGTCTTATGGGGATCACCACCACCATTTGATTCGGGCTTACTCATTGATTAGGTCCGGCCTGTTGGTACCATAATGTGGTGCAGCCGTGCAGGAGTCCCTCATGTTCATCCACCGCTCAGTAGTGGAGCTTTGCCTTGTCGTAAGAATTGTGGGGGTGCTCCACAAGAATCTACATTGACTTAGTCACTATAGAGTAATAATGTGTTGAATAGAGAGTGTCCACCTCCTTATTATCAATTGATTTTAAGTAGGATATGCATTCTATTTAATCATGGAACTATGTAGTTAAGCGGACTCGTGTGCTAGGTTTGACTGAGTGTTCATTGAACAAACACGTGATTTTAAATTTTACAAATTCTCCAAAGTTTTACGGTTCCTTCTATTGCAACAAAAAACACAATCTAAAGCAAAAAACACTACAAATGACACAACGTGAGGTATTCAAAGACCCAACTTAGATTTGACAAGGGTGCTATTAAATCTGATTAAAATCGATTCGCTCTAGGGTCTATGAGGGATTGGTAATAATTGTATAGGCTGCAAGCTAATTTCTTGCATTAGTTTCTTGACAAAAGTTTTGAAAATGAAAGCTTCAAAGTTTCAAGTCAAAGGAATCTTCAAGCCTTGAGGACCCCTCAGCTATATTTGTGACGGGGAAAGTTCTTCATACATATATTGATATACATTTAGTGGCCGAGTTTGTGTCATCCAATTATCCAACTTCAATCGACGAAATATATACTTGATCATCAAGCACGTATTTTAATCGGGGTGAAATTTTCTAGCCCGATCTTATCTGATTTAATATGCTCATGTCGGTTCTTGATCTGAATTGAGATATACATGTTCTATATTTACTTTTTAACTCTCGTAATATGTAGTGATACGATATGATACATGATCCGTTTAAGTCAAGTCTAGTCTAGTCTGCACAATTAAAGACATTCATTCTAGTCTAGTCTAGTCTAGTTTTTCTATGATACATTCATTCATTCATTCTAGTCTAGTCTGCACACGAGTCTAGTCTGCACAATTAAAGACATATCTATATAATATATACGATATTATATAGTTTTTGATATTTTTAACTATTGTCTATAAAGAGTTGCTTATAAGCGATTACTCCATATGTAGTTAATTGATTGCGGCCAATTTAGTCATGTGGCACAATTTTAAATATAAACATGATGCATTTTGGTAGGATCCAATATGAACTAAAAGCTTGATAATATTGTAGTTAACAAGGTTTATGAGACCGAAAGTATGATGTATTATATTTTTATGTATCCTAATCTACTCCAACGTGGTTTAATGAATGCCAAAAGAATAAAAATACTTACTTTAGATATATACAGATCCAAAGAACCACAAAATTAAAATTGCTTTAGAGTTGCATTTCTACAAGACATGATGAATGATGGTGCTAGGCTGCTAGCGACTTCCCTTTAGCTTTTATTGACTAATTTGCACCCGTGGGATTAGTTAATTATACTTATAGAACTTTTCTTCTATTTTAATCGTTAAGGCAGACAAATCATATCAAGCTAAGCATATTATTATTATTATTATTGGGAAGAAGACGTAAAGTTGATGTAGGTTTCATACTTTGACGATTAGGAAAAAAGTGGAAATATTACCCAAAATGAAGAGGAGAATTTGGGTTGGTGATATCCTAGGATTGGAATTTGGAAACATCGCCACCGCCCAATCCGACAGTCACTATATACGCTTCGTTTGTTTTTGGGCGTTCCGTATCATGCTCACAAATCGTGCTCAAAAATTTGACGCATTGGTTTGAATACATAATTGTAAACCAACGTAGAATACACCATACGTAGCACTAGCGGCGGAACCAGGGCACCCAACCGGACTTACCGTTACAAAAAATATTTTTTGACAAAATTTTACACGAAATTTTTTACCTTAAAAATGTAGACATTGTCAAAATTTAGACTGGATCGGGGTCATGATTGGCCCCTCCTTAACTACATCCCTGCGTACTACGTAGTACGATAGTATATCATAGGGAAAAATACATATATATTACTTCATTCATCATTACCTATCTTACTTATCATTTCCGCATTTACTCGTCCATCATTCCATCAATTCAAGATGTGGAGCGTGTGTAGGCGATTCCACCTCTTGGTCAGGGCCGTCTTTAGAAAATTTGATGCCCCAGACAAGAAACTAAAACTAATTACATGAAGTAAATAATTTAATAAAAGAATTAAAAGAAAAATGTAAAAACACACTGAAATTCAAAGACAATCAATATAATAAATTGGAGTAATTTCGAAACTTGTCTATGGTGGTAGTTTCGATTTAAACTTTTTTTACATACCTCTCCTTACGGCCTACTCCGTATAAAATATTATATTATTATTTGATGCATTTGTTTATTAAATTTTTCTCTTTAAAGCACCTAAATCTTGTATTATTTGGTCCATTTGTTTATTAACTTTTCATAGCGAAAACTTTAAAAGTAACAATATGATACGAACTTAATCAAATTACAATAAATTATAGTAAAAGCTATTGGATGTGTTTTGCAATGAATAATATTAACATAATTTATAAGGAACAAGTTTTGATATATATGTGTGTGTTACAACACAAGTAGTTTATATAATATTATGAAATTCATTTGGCATGAAATTGAAATGGATATAAAATTGAAAATATTGGTAAAATTGTATTTAAATGGAATGAAAATTCACTAAATTTGTATGGTGGCGCCTAAACACTTAAGTTTTTCCTGTTTAATTTCGACTTTTGCTTTGCCCTATGAATTGGTGGCATGTCTGGAAATATAATACAAATAAATTTATGAGAAATAAATTAATCTTGTGGTCTTGTATAGCAACAAATAGATTTGATTGAATTTTAAATTATGTTAAATTGCCTCATGAATTTTAGAATTCTAATACTCTCTATTATACTACATATGTCCCGCTATGATTGTCTCATTATACCTTATCGGTCTGTCCTACTAAGATTGTCTCATACCAAATTTGGTAAAGTTTGCGTGACTTTAAATCATTCTTACTTTATTCTTACTTTATTCTTACTTTATCAATTCAATATCAACCACATAAACCATTTTTTATTAATTTGCATGTCACTCCCTCTTGTCCCGTTGTTAGCGGGACGGAGGGAGTAATAATTCCCATACATATATATATGTTGCATAACCCATCCCTCACACATGACTTTTTGTGGAATAATACTTTTCTCTTTTTTATTTGTTTAACAAATTTGTTAGAGATAAGGAATACATAGTACATGGTGTTAATATTTTTTTTCTAAAATTGATGCCCCTAAAGCTTTTGGTGCCCTAGGCACATGCCTATGTGCCTCCCCCCAAAAGCCGGCTCTGCTCTTGGTTAAAAAGTACATATACAGGACTAAAACTCATGACAATTCTCAAAATATGATTAAACATTATTCGCTTCATTCATCATTAACCATTTCATATAATTTGGTGATTTACTCCACCATTCTATTGATTTGAAGTATGAAGTGTCTGGGTGAGCGATTTCACCTTTTGGGTTGAAAAATAAATATATAACACTAAAACTCAAGACAATTCCCAAAATATGACCAAACGAAGACATTTAAATAATATGCATACATAACACATGCCATCATATTAGGGAAATGATATCATATTTTGGGAAATACGTACATTTTAATGGTTCATGAGGTAATTTTCTTTCGGTGAGAACTATGGTATCCAATTAAAATAACTCAACTATAATATTTTGATTGGTCCTAAGACATTATATCAATTTTTATTTTCATTTAAATAATTCAACTACAATATTTTGACTGATCTATGTGGACAAAGTCACAAAAGTATGATACCATATAGTCTACCTTTTCTTTATATCATATTCATTTTTATATATGAGAAGTTCTAGTTCACAAATACTTCGTATTTGTAATTCAATGGCCACAAATATGCATTTTTATATATGAGAAGTATTACGTTTATTTTGGTGTATTGTCTTTTAATGAAAAAATACAATAAGTCTAATCTAAGCGATCAATAAGTACAAGGCAAATGTGTAATGTTTCTTTATGGAAAAACTCTCAAATAGGTCCTCATACTATATCCAAATAATCCATCGAGTCTCCGTACTATTAAATTACTCAATTAAATCCCCCAAATATATATAAAAAATTGTTCAATTTTTCATTTTAATCGGTAAAATAGAAATCATCAGGTTAATGCAGTTGGTATACCGTGGGAGCAGCCCATGGTGAGCATGCTGCTCCCACCACAGAAAAAAGCGTGTTACTGTTCACGCACGTGAACATTAACTTAATTTTTGTGTTTTCATTGTCCCAGTAGCGGAATAGGTGTAACTCGTGTTGGGAATATTTTATGGTGTTCAATCTAGTTAGTTATCTTTGTATTTGTGTAGTTATCAATTAAACGTGTAATACGGGCCACAAATGTGTATCAGCCCGGGGGCTTCCTTGTAACCCGTAAGTTAGCCAACTTCTCCTATAAAAGGAGGCTAACTTACGGGAACCCAACTGATCGATAGAGGCTTTAGAGTTCAGAGGCGTAAAGATAGAGAGAGTAGGGTTGTCGCTGCTCTCCTTCTCCAGGGAGAGCAGCGGCCGGTTTTCATACGGTATACCAGATTCGCGTTTAATCTTCGACATATCTTTCTATCTGCTTCTTCATCACTGCTATGGTTGTATGATTGTTAGTATTCTCCGATTAACATTTGGTATCAGAGCCGAGGCGTGAAACAGGTTGGATCTATCTGCGATTTTTTTTGGATCTAACGAAGAACTGCTCTGCTTTTCTTCTGTTTTTCTATATGTAGAGATTTGCTCCTGTAATCTCGTTTGTGAACGAAATTTTGTAAAAATCATACTGTTGGACTCGCCTTTCAAAACCGATCCAGCATCATACCTCTTTTTTCGTTTTCTGCAATTTTTATATTTCGAAGATCTCTACATTGAGATCTCGAAATCCTTTTTTTTTCACTGCTGCAGAAACGTTTTTGGCTTGAAACTGATACAGGAGAATCTCGACCTTCGGGGCTTTTCAGAACAGGTTTCAGATTTTCAAAAATTGATGTTTTCATTTTGCAGGATCTCGACATTTAGGGACTCGATTTCCTCTTCTCAACTTATTCTCGACTTTTGAGATCTCGAGATTTGAATCTCGACATCTTGATCTCGAGATTTGAATCTCGAAATCTTGATCTCGAGATTTGAAATTCGACATCTTGATCTCGAGATTTGAATCTCGAAATCAAGATCTCGAGATTTGAATCTCGAAATCAAGATCTCGAGATTTGAATCTCGATATCAAGATCTCGAGATTTGTAATCTCGAGTTTTGACATCTCGAGATTTAAACCTCGAGTTTAGGAATTTCGAGTTTTGGGATTTCGACATTTAGGATCTCGATGTTTTGGATCTCGACATTCTGAAGATATCGAGATTTTCAAAATTTCTCGATGTTTTGAATCTTTCAAAGTTTGCAGTTTCTTGGAACTCATAATTCGAATCTTGACATCCTTTGCAGTTCATCGAAGCTTTACATTATAGGATCTCTGAAGGATTCCCTGCTTATAAATGTTTCAGGAGTTTTCGATGTTCTGATGTTTTTCAAACAGCAAGTTTTCGAGATTATGAGGTTTTCGAAACTCCAAAGTTTTCGATGTTCAAACATTTTCAAATTCTGCAGATTTCGATATTCTGAGGTTTGTTTTGCAGGTGGATTTCGCCATTATTCTTCGAGGCAACCTCGAGATTGTAATCTCGAGATTTAAACCTCGAGATTAGGATTTCGAAGTATTGCCTTAGAATTTTGTTTAAAATCCACTTGCTCTCGATATTCATCATCGAGAACCTCAACTTCGAAGAAATTCCTCAAAAACTCAAAATTAGAGATTTTTTTAAGACACCGCACTGTTTTGGCCATAACTTTTGACTCGGTGATCCGATTTGAGCAAACTTTTTTTGTTGGAAAGCTAACGAAAAGATCTACATTAATTCTCGGTCTATTCCTTAGAACCCATTCTCACGCGCCCTCACTCGCAGTCCTTGAGGGTCAAAACGTTAGTTTTCCGACAAACATTGTAAATCACTGATGTCCAGGTCAAAACTTAGGCAAATCTGTTCAAATTCTTTCAATGTCAACCCTGAGGTCAAAGCTTTTCTATACTTCACTGTAGAGGTCCGAAAATCGTAGATAATTCAATCAACCTCGCGTCAACGGTCATCTTACAACAATCAACAATCAACTGCTGAAGCCTCCCCTGACTCATCAACATTATGTGATCATCAATATGCTGAAATTCTACATGATGAGCTCAGGGAAACCGTCATGTGTGGTACATGTTCAGATTGCTCCTCACACATGGCGGGTATGACAAGCTGTGAGCAATCAAACCTTGCACATTCTGAGGGGGAGTTTCAGTTTTCTCCTCCTGGCGCCTTACACCGACAAAGCAAGGAATCTCTCAAAGGATGCAACATTTTAGGGGGAGTGTTCAATGTTATCCTTCCCGGTGCCTAACAATGACAAAGCATACCGAGTGCTCCAGTTGAGGGGGAGTACAGAGAGAAAATGAAGAAAGTAATGAGAGAACATGTCCCTATGGCTTAGTAAACCCAACTAAGCCTACCCAGGGGACAAAGCCGAGCGTAAGTGCGTAAGTGAGCGAGTGAGTGAGTGAACATTATGAGCATTAGGAAGCAGAAGGCTCAAGTGAGAAGAAAAACAATTATCAATGATGAGTCTGCTACCTCAATTGCCTGCTATGAATTGAACATTTGCTCCTAGCTACTAAAATACTCTGGACTATCCCCATAGGTTCAGGACTGAATTTATTCAAATCCCGGGTAGAAGTCGCTGCATTTTGTCCAAACGGCGCATGCACAACCCTACCCTAGACCACTCACTTGTCTCCCAAAAAACAGGTGTTTAATCATAGTTCACGGGGAACCGCATCTCTCATTATTGTCTCTTTCCGAGGCAAGTAATACTGACTATAGTGGCCTCAGCCCCATGCCACTGAACTTTCATTGATCACGTCGTGTCTAGTTACTCACTCCCAAATGTTTTGAAATTTTCTAGGACACAGACGCATTTTTAGAGTCAGTTGCAGGTCTTCATGACCCGCGAGAACTTCCATAGGACTCATCTATTACAGATGTAGACCAATAATTGGAAGGAAGTCCTGCTGTTGCAACATAAGAATCACCAACATTTTCAGGTCATTGCTAAAGAGTTTATCTCTATAGTGATGATAACGGGCGTCTTCACGACCCCGGGGGGCTACGTCATCTTCTTTAGATTCTGCTTGTTTTTCCTGTTTTTATCTCCGCAGAATAAAAGAATAAAAGCATGACGTTCCGATTCATCGGATCGTCATGAGGGGGAGAGTGGTCCGCATGCTGTTAACACTGAACAAATCATTCTGGGACACTTCACTCCTCCATCAGTGCGTTGAAGCCTGTAAGAATAGAATGTCACTCCGTGATAATCCTCGGCCTTCACTTGTAGAATTTGATGAATCGGGAGAATATTGGACTTCAAGTCTTGTTCCATCAGCTCTCTTTGAGTACCGGTTGACCTTTGCAATAGCATATGTAGATGACCTCCGGCCTGCTTTCCTTTTAGATGGGTAAGGCCTCTTAGCTTCAGTTCATTCAACGGTTTGACTTTATCTGGTCTACGCCAAATAAGAAATGTAACAGCAAGCAAGTTGAAATGTAACTTGTCTAATATGAATTATAAGAAATAAAACATTGATTTTAATGAAAAGGAGTCTAATTGCTCAATTACTTGATTTAAATAGTTTATATGTTTTGTTTTTAATATTAAGGAGATAAAAATGGTTTTTTTATCTTTTTTTGCCAAAAAATCATTTTTTTGGTCAAAAACTCATTTTGTTTTTGTAAAAAAAAAAGTGATTTTTTTATTTAATAGCAAGGGTTAATATAAATGGTGAATATATTTTGTTTTTAATATTAAGTCCATAAAATTGTTTTTGAAATATTTTTTTGCCAAAACACATATTTTTTTGGAAACATTTTTTTTGCATAACAATGATTCTTTTGTTTCAATAGTAGACTTTATGTTGTGATGTAATTCGTATTACAGAAAATGTAACTCGCGTTGATTGAAAATCTAACTTTAGTGTATGCAAAACGTAACTTGTTAAGGAAAACTCAAATGTAACTCGCGTATAAAAAGATGTAACACACGCACAAGAAGATGTAAATCGTGCAAAAGAAGATGTAACTCCATATAATATCAAATGTAATTATAGAAATTGTCTATAAATATAACTCACACGTACGAATAATGTATTATTCTCATGTTTTTTCAAATTTATATCGAAAGGTGGGCCGAAAGTAATTGCCAAAAGTGGGATCGGCACACCATGCGAAAGGTGGGCCGATCCCACGGTATAATTTGACAGGTTAATGTGTACATGTGGCACCCACGTGGCACTCATGTGGCTAATTTTATTTTTTTTTATTTTTTTCTTTGCCCTTTTCTTTCTTTTTCGTTTTCATTCTTGTTCAATTCCTTCTCCTTCCCCTTTCTTCGTCGATCTAGTGCAATGCTCCCAGCGACCCAGCTTCTACTTTAATTTTCTCTCACATTTTTTCATTTTATGGTCTCCTATTTTATTATACTCTCCCACCTAATTAGGCGCTAATAATTAATGGGCACCTCCTGGAAGCCGGCGGCGGAATCCGGCAACAGACGTTAGCAGTAAACTCGGCAACGAACTCTTTGTATTTTATGTTCATAATAAAATACAAGCATCAATTGGGGTGGTGGCGCAGTTGGCTAGCGCGTAGGTCTCATAGCTTCTGAGTTATCCTGAGGTCGAGAGTTCGAGCCTCTCTCACCCCATTTTTTCAAGTCTTTTTTGTCGTTCAGAACAAGCTGCTGAATTGATTTTGATCGTTGCCATTTTTTTGAACGGCATACGATGGGCTTTTGTAAAATACTACGTAATCAACTTAAAAACAAGACATATCCCTAAATAGGGGTAAAATAGTGGGAATTTTATTTAAATATTACTAAATTAAAGTTAAATCTCAGAAATGTGACCACTTTCAAATATTGACAAAAATGTGACTAATAAGGTCATATATTTGGAATATCATGTCATTGTAAATTTTTATGTCACTGTAAACTTTTATGTCACTATGATTTGTCACTTTCAGATTTTCATGTCACTTGACACTTTCAAATTTTAATGTCACTTATGAATGTCACTATCATTTATGATCGTTTTCGTACAGTAAACCGCCACAACAACAATCGTGACTGTTCAACCACCACCCCAACCCCACACCCGACAACCGCAGTCGTCTGCCGCCCTAACAGTGACCACATCAGCCCCTCCTCGACCCCAACCCCTGCACAGTCGTGGCCCAAAATCACATCCCACCCCAGCCCTGCAACTGCCGCATCGCACCACCATGCCACCACCGCCCGCCACCACGCCACTGCCGCCGCACCTCCTCATGTAAGTAACCCAAGCGTCGTCGCTGCTCCATACACTGCGAGACCATCACGGCCAATCCACCACCGCACCTGCAACCCTAGCCGTCAGCCCAACATCGGCGCTTGTCACCCCTAACCTCCTCCATCACTGCCATATCCTGTAACCCTAGCCACCACCTTCCGCCGCGTGTGACCCTAGCTCAATCGACTGAACCAGCATCGGTGGCGGCCATCGAGGTCAGATCTACTTCCCTGGTCGATTTCAGTTATAGTGGTCGGGAGGCGAAGGCGGTCACCTGGAGATCTGGCGACCTGTAGGTGAAAGAGCCACTGCAGCAGAACCCTAGCTCCCGCCTGTCTAATCGCTAGTGTTTCACATCACCAGTGACTATTAAGCTGCCTCCATCGCCCTAATCGCCGTTCGATTTCACCGCTCTCGTTCACCAACTTCGTCTCTCCGATTGATCATCGCCAGTTCTGCCATCCCTAATACCGAAATAAAAAGAGAAGGGAAAGCAGAGTGATGGGATGGTCCGGTGATGGCAGGGAGAGAAGCTGGTCGGTGACTATGGATGTTTGTTGCGTTCTTAAGACTCGATCTGGATGTTGGCTTGGGAGACGGAAGAGATGGCTGTCGAGCAGGGAGAAGTTATTTGAGATTTTTGAAATCTTTTTTAATCACTTTTATGTCTTAACAAAAACCAGTCATATTTTGGTCTATTGAAACTCTAGTAATAATATTTGGATAATTCTTTCTAAAATATTCCTAAGAGGTAAAAATATGTTTTTTTTTACAAAAAGAAATTAATTCATTTCATCATTAATACTATGCATGATAGAATGAGGCACAACAAAAAAATCTGTGCAAAAAGCATGATTAGTAGATGCCCTAGCAAGAACATGAGCACTACTATTAGCTTGTCGCCTAACAAAAATAACGAAAAACCCGTTGTTAGAACTTATCATATCCTTGTAAGCTGCAACTAGGAATCCATACCCGGAACGGTTATACTATTAAGACGAATTGGGGGTGATGCCCCGACGGTGGCGTGAATCCTGTTGTGCGGCTAGGGATTATCCATGATTAACATGCGGGCTGATTATTTTCATCGATGAAGCACAAGAAGCAACGCTGATTATTTTAAAAAATTCTAGACTGTACGATGATCAAGGTATAACCGGCCGTAGGTAATTAGAAGCTTCACAATGATCAATCACGTTCTCACATATGATCATGCATGGTTAGGAGGTTCCAAGTTGAAGTAGCTAGCAAATAGCTAGTGATCTTGTGTTAGAACCGGAGGATAAAATTAGTAAAATATAAGGGTGTAGAAATATGGCTGGACCGGATATCACTTCTAGTCACGTAAAATACGCTTTCCTAAAAGTTTACTATCTACCCTTATCACAGTAACCGGGTTACAACATAGAACTTTTGGGATAAAAAGAAGATGTATGGTGTATTTTAGTTACCGATAAAATAACACCGAACAAGTGATTGTATATTAAGTAGTCTAAGTACTTTAATTCTATCGCTGCAGACAATAAAATAAAGTAAAGGCAAGTACACAATTTGATCGATCTATGCTGCCTTAACAATTCAACATGATCCATATTTATAATTTAAATGGTGTCTTTTCTAAAAGATGTAATTATCGTTTCATTAAAATTGAAACATTACGAAAGTGCACAGCCGGCTGGTCATAAAGAAAAAGACACGATCCTTCATTTGTAATAAACATATACATATGTAAATTTGCACATGTGCATATATTAAGTACGTAACATTTATTATTATAAATAAAATTAGGACCACTATTACTTATAAGTAATAATAATAATAATAATAATAATAATAAATGTTCCCATGTAAATCTATAATAATAATATTTCAAAAATTCTCATTATTTAATTAAAAATATTACTTAAGGATCACACATGTTGAACACTTGAGCTATATTTCTCAATAAATTCCAACAATCCTCCTCCATTTATTGAGAAATAAACATGCTCAATCCTTGCCAAATAGATCACTTATCAAGACTTATGCATAAATGAAAGTGTCGTAAAGATTGAACTTTCATGTAGTGCAATATTCTTTACAATATTTCGGATCATAATAGTAGACTAAGCTTTGAACTATATAACCTCTTTGAAATACTGAAGATATTACACACATAAATCTCTATACAATTTCACTTAGAAACTTGACACCATTAACGGCCTTGTGTCCATATCCATTCATGAGCTCCAACAAGTAAAGCCTTAAACTTGGCGAATCGGCCGCAATTCTAGCTCACATAGGTAGGTCTTTTCAAACTGTGTTCTGCAATTAAACACTTTATCAAAAGATCTATTAAGACATAGTCAACCTCATTACACATTGCAGACTCAAGCACTTACCTCGGGATGGTTATTATTCAAAAGTGCTCCAACCACAGAGTGACTTACTCATCGTCATTGAACTCAAGATCTAGCGTTGTACTAGACGTTGAGTTGGGCTTTCTTTCACTTGTGATTATTTTCCAAGGGCTTTAACCCCATCCCTTTTGTTGTTTTGTACACCATGTCCCTTGGCATCGCTTTTGTAAAAGGATCAGCCAAATTCATATGTGTTCGTACAAAATCAATCACAACAACTCCAGAACTAATAAGTTCCCGCACATAGCTGTGTCTCACTCCTATGTGCCTTGACTTACCATTGTACACATGGTTATAAGCTTTCGATAGAGTTGATGCACTATCACAATGGATTGATATCGGAGCCATAGGTTTAGGCCATATTGGGACTTCTGACACTAAATCCTTTAATCATTCTGCTTCTTTACAAGCTGATGCTAAAGCTATAAACTCCGAAGCCATGGTAGAGTCCGTGATACAAGTTTGTTTCTTAGATGCCCATGATATAGCACCTCCTCCAAGAAGAAATAACCATCCACTTGTGGATGAATAATCCTCTTGATTAGTTATCCAACTCGCATCCGTATAACCTTCTAATATAGAGGGTTCACTCTCGTAACATAAGCCGAAGCTCATTGTTTTCTTTAGATATTTCAGCACTCGCCTCAAGGCTTACCAATGAAATATACTAGGATTACTAGTATATCTACTTAGCTTTCCTACAGCAAATGCAATATCTGGTCGGGTGCTAGTCATTGCGTACATCAAACACCCAATCACCCTAGCATATTCAAGCTGTGATACAGCGTTCCCACTATTTGGAACTAATTTCCAACTAGGATCCATGGGAGTGGAAACCGGTGAACAATCCAAACTCCCAAATCTTTTCAACACTTTCTCTATATAGTGAGATTGTGTTAAGGTGATAGTATCACCTTGCTTGATTATCCTAATTCCAAGGATAACTTCCGCTTCACCCATATCTTTCATGGAGAAGTTTGAACAGAGGAAAGCCTTTGTGTCATTTACTTGCCTCAAATCAGTGCCAAATATGAGCATGTCATCCACATATAGACAAATAATGATACCATTACCATGCTCATTAAATTTGCTATATACGCACTTGTCTGATTGGTTTATTTTAAAACCATTTTTAAGCACCACCTCATCAAACCTTTGATGCCATTGTTTAGGTGCTTGTTTCAGACCATACAAGAACTTCACAAGTTTACAAACTTTCTTTTCTTGTCCTTTAACTACAAACCCTTCGGGTTGTTTCATATACACCTCCTCCTCCAATTCACCATTTAAGAATGCGGTTTTGACATCCATTTGGTGAATCACAAGATTGTGAATGGCTGACAAAGCAATTAACAATCTTATGGTAGTTATTCGGGCTACCGGTGCATATGTATCAAAGTAATCAATACCATGTTTTTGTTTAAAGCCTTGTGCAACCAATCTAGCTTTAAACTTGTCAATAGTACCGTCTACTTTCATTTTCTTCTTGAAAATCCATTTACAACCGATTGGTGTGCAACCGGGTGGTAAATCACTTAGAACCCAAGTATTATTGCCCATGATTGAATCCATTTCATCATTCACGGCCTCTTTCCAGAAGGAAGCATCTTGTGATTTCATTGCCTCTTCAAAAGAGTTAGGATCCTCCTCAACACTATAACAATATAGTGTTTGAGTTACAAGGGTCTCTCTTGATCCTTCGACCAAATATAATTGGAAATCGGGACCAAATGACTTTTCTTTTCTAGCCCTCTTACTCCGTCTAATTTCAAGCTCATTTTCATGATCCTTTTCCAGTTCATGAAAATTTGAATTACTTGAACTGAGATCAACATCATTTGGCCTAGGAATAGAAGTGAACCGCTTCTCATCAAAAAGAGCATCCCTAGACTCAATAACGGTATGAACCGAAATTGAGTCATTCGGTTCAATAACATAGAATCGATATGATTTACTATGTTCAGCATATCTAATAAATATGCACTCTATCCCCTTTTCACCTAACGTTTTCCGTTTAGGTTCCGGTAATCTCACGATTGCCCTACAACCCCATACCCTAAGATAACTTAGTTGGGGTGTTCTTTTGTGCCAAAGTTCATATGGGGTTATTTTATTTCTCTTGTTAGGAACTCGATTAAGAATATAACAAGCAGTTAACATAGCATCACCCCAAAATCCATTACTTAAGCCCGAATTAGACAACATGGAATTAACCATTTCTTTTAAGGTTCTATTCTTTCTTTCAGCTATGCCGTTTTGTTGTGGCGTGTAAGGGGCTGTTGTTTCATGGATTATTCCAACGGATTCAAAAAATTTAGGCTCATAATATTCTCCCCCTTTGTCAGTTCTAAGCCTTTTTACTTTCTTTCCGGTTTGTAACTCAACTTCCATTTTAAAAACTCTGAATTTATCCATTGCCTCATCTTTTGAAAATAAAAGGTATATGTAACAATATCTTGTGCAATCATCAATAAATGTGACTACATATTTTTTATTTCCAAAAGAAGGAGTGCTATGGAAATCACACAAATCACTATGCACTAATTCAAGCATGTTGGATTCTCTTTCAACATTTTGAAAAGAATTTCTAGTGATCTTATTTAACATGCAAGTTCTACATTTTCCTATGTTAACATTAAAAGGAGGAATTAATCCTACTTTAGACATGTCACTAAGTCTACGATAATTAACATGACATAACCTATTGTGCCACAAAGTAGAATCACAAACCATATACACAGAATTAACAACTTTATTTACAATACTTAGTTTGAACATGCCATTACAATAGAAACCTTGGCCAACAAATACACCACCTTTAGATAAAATAAACTTATTTGCTTCAAAGCTAAGTTTAAACCCAAAGTTATTTAGGATGCCACCGGAGACAAGATTTTTCCGGATTTGTGGTACAAAGTACACATCATTAAGAATTAATTTCTTTCCGGAAGTTAATTCCAACTCTACTTGCCCAATTCCTTGAATTTGCACAGTAGAGTCATTTCCCATGTATAAGATCGGCCCCTCTTGCAACTCTTTTAAAGTCTTAAAAGCTTGCCTATCTTTACATACATGTCTTGTTGCTCCGGTGTCGATCCACCAAGATTCATCATCCTGCACAACACAAATTTCAGAAAGCATAGCTACAAAAATCATGTTGTTATCAACATCATTTGTAACTATAAAAAGATTCTGACCTTGGTTGTCTTGGCCACCATTTGGATGGCCGTTCGGTTGAGCTTTCTTCTTCTTCACCTTCGGGCAGTCCCTCTTGAAGTGTGGACCACCACATTCCCAACAAGAGCCTACTTTCTTATCTTTCGGCCTCTTTTGAAACTTGGAACCTTTGGTGAATTTTCCGGGACGTTTTTTATTTTTCATAGTCGCACTTGATTGTCCCTCCTCCATAACATTTATAGAGGAAATTGGAAGGTTGTTCTTTTTACCATTGTCACCTTCACGCAACTTAATGCCTTCTTCAATTTGAAGTCGGCGACCAAGTTGCTCCATTGACAAATCCTCTTTTTTGCGTTTGAGACTATTTTTCACTTCCTTCCATGTAGGTGGTAATTTGTCGATAATAGAACCGACCGCAAAGGTTTCATTAACATGCATGTTATGAATCAAAAGTTGATCATATAAACGCTGAATCTCATGAAATTGCTCCATGACCGGACGTGAATCCACCATTTTGTAACTATTAAAGTTACTAATGAGAAATTTCTTACTTGAAGCATCCTCGGTCATATATTTAGATTCTAGAGATTCCCACAGCGTTTTAGCATACTCAACATTTTGATACACATCAAATAGAGAATCACACATACCGTTCAAAATGTGCCCACGACAAATGTAGTCGTCATTATCCCACTTTATGCGGCGGCGGCTTGTCTCCAAAGACTCGTTTTCTTCTTCCTCGGGTGGCCTCGGGGTGCTCAACACATAGACAACTTTCAAAGTAGTGAGCAAAAAATGCATCTTTTTCTGCCACCTTCGAAATTCTACACCTTCAAATTTTTCCAATTTTTGAAAATTGGTGTTGATATCTCGTTGCGTAGCGGCCATATTTACGGAGTAGTAAACTTTTAGATTGTTAGAACCGGAGGATAAAATTAGTAAAATATAAGGGTGTAGAAATATGGCTGGACCGGATATCACTTCTAGTCACGTAAAATACGCTTTCCTAAAAGTTTACTATCTACCCTTATCACAGTAACCGGGTTACAAGATAGAACTTTTGGGATAAAAAGAAGATGTATGGTGTATTTTAGTTACCGATAAAATAACACCGAACAAGTGATTGTATATTAAGTAGTCTAAGTACTTTAATTCTATCGCTGCAGACAATAAAATAAAGTAAAGGCAAGTACACAATTTGATCGATCTATGCTGCCTTAACAATTCAACATGATCCATATTTATAATTTAAATGGTGTCTTTTCTAAAAGATGTAATTATCGTTTCATTAAAATTGAAACATTACGAAAGTGCACAGCCGGCTGGTCATAAAGAAAAAGACACGATCCTTCATTTGTAATAAACATATACATATGTAAATTTGCACATGTGCATATATTAAGTACGTAACATTTATTATTATAAATAAAATTAGGACCACTATTACTTATAAGTAATAATAATAATAATAATAAATGTTCCCATGTAAATCTATAATAATATTTCAAAAATTCTCATTATTTAATTAAAAATATTACTTAAGGATCACACATGTTGAACACTTGAGCTATATTTCTCAATAAATTCCAACATCTTGTAGTCTCGGTTTTAAGTGGTCACTTAATTGGTGTTTAGTCTACTTACAAGTTACAATAATGTAAGAGTTTACTTTTACTTTTTGCTGAGAATGGCAATGTGTTGAAAAATCAATGACAGTCGCTCAAAGTCACTTCTAATTACCACGTGATTGAGGGTGAGTGGTGAGTAGTGAGAAAGTTGAAAGAATGATTAAGGATCGAAATTCATAGTGATCACGTGGGGATCCTTGGGATTTGGGATTCGACGTTTTAGAAGGATGACACTCCATCCCTGAGGGTCCCCCAATCCCGACCGGACAGTACGTTGAGAGGATATAAGTTGGACTATAATCCCAATCTGACAGATAGAGAGTGAGACTCTGTTCTCGGTAATGGGGATTCGACTTTTTAGAAAAATGTAAGAAGGTGATTTTCTTCAAAGAATTCATGTGATTTCCTTCGACCAATCTTAGGTGGATAGTAGTACGTGGAGATTCGTTACATACACATGTTTCAAGAGGGCCGGGCATCCTCAGCTCCAACGACAATAAACAAGTGGACAGTAAGTAGCTCATATATTATTACTTCCTCCGGGTCTTTTCTTCTGACTTTCCTTTTTGGATCGTCCCAATTAATTCTTTCAACTTTCACTTTTGGAGAAAATATGTGGTTCATATTCATTCATCTTTTTCTAACATAACTACAAGCATACATTTCTACTTTATTCTCACTTTCTAAATTTGCGAGTCAAGTCAAACTTTGAAGAAATGACCGAAACAGGTATTTATTAATTAATATGGAGTAAATTGCAAGTCCTTTCATATTTTTTTTCTTTCCCTCTTTTTGAACCCCACTTTAATTTACTCTTTTATCCGGTCTTTGATGGAATAACTACATATATCAACTGGTCTTTAATCTGTCCTCGTAAGAAAACAAAAATGTGTAGGGCCGTGTCATCTTTATTTGGATTACTCCTTCCATCGTGCATGCATGCATCTACATTATGTTAGGATTCCTGTTTAGCCTAGCTACTCTAAGGTAGGATGTAGATATTACTTCATTCGTCCCGGAATTATCTTCATTCTTTCCTTTTCGGTTCGTCCCAAATTTATCTCCTCTTTCCTTTTTTGACAAAGAATTTGTGATTCACAACCATTCTTACACATTTCTCTTTCCTATGCACAAATCTCCACCACACATTTCCAACTATCTTAAAACATGTGCCCAGTCAAATAAGGAGATAATTCCGGGACGGAGGTAGTATGTCTCAAAATTAGATTTCCACTTCTATTTTTAATAATACTCCCTCCGATCCGTCCTGAAATTATCTTCATTCTTTCCTTTTCGGTCCGTCCTAAATTTATCTTCTCTTTCCCTTTTAGTAAAGAATATGTGGTTCACAACCATTCTTACACATTTCTCTCTCCTCTGCACAACTCTCCACCACACAAATCTCACTATCTTAATCTCTGTGCCCAGTCAAAACCGAAGTTAATTTTGAGACGGAGAGAATATTTCAGTGATAAATTTCTCTTTTACACGGACTAATATATGTTTCAGGATAAGTGTAAACATCTTTAATTGAAATGAGACTCGAATATGTAACATCTTCTTTGAAAATGGCGTCGTACGTAATATCATTGAACCAAAATGCTTTTAAAAAAAATCTTTTGTTGTTTAAGAATTAACAAAGGAGTTGGCTGATGGGGGCGAATCTAGCAACATAAGAGGGGTGGAGTACGTGGGGCAGGTGGTGGGACAAGTGTGGATTGGTGTTGCATGAGGCGGCGTTGGTTGAAGCAGGATGGTTACCGACGATAACATGCGCGCGAGGGCTAGTGGTAGTGATCAACGGTGGTGGGGTCAATGCGGCTTGTCACCGTGGTCGTAGTCAATGTGCCACTGTGGACGGAGTCATCGTGTCACTGTCACTGGAGTCATTATGTTATATGGCCAGAATCCTTATTTCACTATGTCACTATGTAACTGGAGGAAGGTAAGTGTCATTGCGGGGTATAAGTGTGATTTTAGTCACATTTAAAAATTGGTGTATTAGTTTGGGTGTACTCCCTCCGTCCCAATTTGATTTGCAAATTTTCCTTTTTTGGTCGTCCCAAAATGGTTTTCCACTTTCTATTTTAAGTATGTAAATAAGAATAAAGTGACAAATTTACCCTTACTTTTACTTTTTCCCCATTAACTTAAAGACATCTACTTTTAGAAAGATGGACAAAAGTGTAAAAAGCAAGCATCATTTATTGTCATTTCTTAATCTTTGTGCCGGTCAAAGTTTGCAATTCAATTCGGGACGGAGGGAGTATTGTTTAAGAAGAAAAGTAGGAGGGATCGGATAATGAATAATGTAAAAATAAAAGAGAAAGTGTAGAAGTATGCACTAAAAGGGTAAAGTGAACTAATAAGGTAGTTGCGTATTTTAAAAAGAAAAAAAAGGATAAAGTGTAACAAACTTTTAAATACATTTCAAAAAGAAAAGTGTAACAAATTTGAAAATACAGAGTATCTAGTGAAAAGAAGGATGACACCACTTCGATGAGGCCCCCTAGCACCGGTCAGGCAGTTAACTAGAATAATGTAAACTGGATTTTAATCGCATATAGTGAGTGAAGTTCTGACCACATTATTTGCAAAGACCTTATGCATTTTTGTATTGTAGATAAAAGTAATTGTTTTGGCTTCTAGAGTGATTTTGATTGTTTGACTTTTTCAAAAAGTTAGAGAAAAATTGTTAAATAAGCCCTCGTCATCTTCCCAGGACTACCACATCTGCATCAAGATTCATTAGACCTCCCTGGCTGCTATATTGTAAACCCAGGTGACTTCCTTCCTCATGTCCAAGGTCCTGAGCAAACACGGCTCTTCTTGTCGGGACCTCCGGCGAACTCCGCAAAAGGGCTGCAACTCCGGCAAGGTTGGCTCCTCTCCTCTATGCGAACAGGAAGAGAGTAAACGGTGCTGGTCAGGGGCGGACCCAGGAAAGTCATTTTGGGGAGCGAAAATATTTTTGGGGTTCAAAATACTTTTTGGAAGAACAAAAAACATTTTTCGTATATATATACACTAAAAAAAAAATTGTTGTGGGCGGTAGCCCCTGTGTCTCTACTAAGGTCCGCCCCTGGTGCTGGTTCGGATTGCTGCCATTCATCCCTGTTGTTTTAGGCTCGAATTGAGAAGCAAAATTAGATCCTCCGATCCGGTGCGGAAGAAATTTTCTTGGTTCCTCGGAACTCCTTGGTGGCTTTGTCGTAATCCCAGACGGCTTCTTACGCTGAATCGAAGGTCCAGAGCAAACGCGGCTGCCATAATCTACGGCGAACTCCGGCAACCTCCGGAGACGACAGCCTCTCTCTGGTGAAAAAAATAAATAAAGAAACAAAGAGAGAACGAAATAAAGAAAGGAAAAACGAAAAACGGAGAGAAAGATGAATGACGACGGCGACGGGGAAAGGGTCCTTGCCGAGTTGCCGTTGTTGGGAAGATAGGAAAAAATGCGTGAGGTACAAAAAAGTGTACACTTATCAAAACGGTAGGGAAAATGATGAACATAGATGCGGAAGTTGCCAGGAAAGAGAGAAAAGCAAGAAAAAAGAAAAAAAGAGAACTATCAAATAAACTCTTGAACTTTCATAAAAAGTGCAAATAAGTCCTTTTATAGGAGGCTCTATCCGGCCGTCGTCATTTGGGGCGATTTCTGGTGAATTTTTTTGATGAAATTTTTTGAGCATCTTCTTCATTACGTCTAGTTTACTCATACCAAATTTCTGTTAAAATTCAATCGGGAAGGCAGTCAAATGAACCTTTGAAGATAACTGCGCAGTTAGACAGCGCAGTATATTTCAGAAAATCATTTGACTGACTTCTCGATTGAATTTTTAGTTGAAATTTGGTATGGGTAAAGAAGACTTAATGAAGAAGATGCTCAAAAAAATGCATCAAAAAATTCCACCGAAAACCGCCCCAAATGATGACAGTCGAACAAAGCCTCATGTAAAAGGGCTTATTTACACTTTTTATGAAAGTTCGAGAGCTTATTTGATAGTTCTTCCAAAAAAACTCCATGTTCTGCCACGTGAGAGTTTAATTAAGAGACTTTTTAATTAATTGTTTTTAAAGTACGAGCTTTTAATTGACTTTTCTAATATAGTAGGGGGCTTATTTGAAAGTTTTCTCAAGAAGTTACTATAAATATTTGGTAAATAACTTTTTGATTTGACTGTTTGCTACAAAAAATCTAAAAATGAAAAAGCCACAATGAATAGTTTTTTCGTAACGCTTTTTGATATTATAAAAGTCTAATATACCCTATCATTTTAGCTCATTCGTTAATTATTTAATAATTATTATAGAACGAAATAAAATGAAAATAATTATGATAGTCTAATAACACTAATAATAAGTATGATCATTAATACATACAATTCCTATTTCTAAAATATAAAAATTAAAAATATGCAAAAAGTAATTATTTGCAATGCCCTTCTCAAAGTAAGGATGATTTTACTTGGACTGTTTTCAATTCTAGCTTAAAATCTAGACCAGACCAGATCACACTTAAATAGATCAGACAAGACCAGTTCAGATCGGATTAGACCTACCTTCTATAGTTATAAAATACAAAGAGACCAAACATTTACCAGATCAGATTAGTTCAGATCAGACCAGATTTAAACAAACCAGACCAGACCAGACCAACAAATTTCAGTCCAAGTAAAAACATTCTCAACGGGAAAAGTAATTTTCATAATCCAACTTTAGGCTATCCACAATGGGAGGGGTGAAAATCCCAAATTTGAGGGGTTTTCACCCCAAATTAGAATTTCAACGGAATAACAAAAACTAAATTCAAAAATAATTAAAAGTTACTACTTCAATCTCGTTCAATAGTTCTCATCGTGAAATGACACGATTTGAGAAATAATTTTGATGGTTACATACTACTTCCTCCGTTCTTTAGTATTTGAAACTTTATGTTTTTTGCACTATTCAAGCACCTTACTTTGATCATGTTTTTCTACTAATATATATGATCAAATTATTATGTATAAAATGTTATTGAATTTCGATTAATGTGAATTTCTAAAATATTAATCTTTTATAATGTTTACTAATACGTAATTAAATATAATTATAGTCAAAGTTGTACATCGACAAACGTGAAGGTCAAACTGTTGCAATTTTTAAAGAACAGATGATAATATAATGGGGTAATTGGTGATAATTTTGATGTTATAAATGTATTATTTTAATACTTGATGATTAAATTCCTATTTAAGAGTATTCATTGTTTTCCAAAAAAGAAAGTAAGAACCTTAGAGTGGGACGAATGAAGTACTAATAAAGTTATAAATCGGAAAATAAAATTAACACGTGATAATAATTACATAAAACCTTAAGTAATAAATATGTGACTAGTTTTTTTTGTTTACATAAATGTCAACTGTACAAATTTTGTTGTGTTTTTTTAAATCAAACAACAAATTTACTCAAATCAAAAAATAGCAAAGAAACAAGTAAATATATAGTCTGACTACAACATGATGAGACTTTGAACGGAAAAGACCCATGAATTTTTTCAGAGCGCTAACCCCGCAATAATGCAGTCTAATCTAACAGTCTTGTTGAATTTGTCACTCCAAATAAAAAATAAAAACTTACAAATAAAAATTTGACTTCATCAACCACCGAAAAGTGAGAATTAATTTAACTAGCAACCAACAAAAGAAACTCTATCGAGCCGAAATTGTCTGAATCATCGGTTTGACGAGCCACCGAAAAAGAGATCCAGTTGAGCGCTTTCATTCTCTCGGAGCAAGGCGGTGGTTCAGGTGGAGGTCAAATAACTGAAGTCTCAGAATAACATAGTTGAAAAAGTTTGTCAACCATGAGAAATCCACAGATCGTTAAAAAAAATATCGCACGGTCACATGAAACTGATAAAACTATCAGTCAAGTTCAATCAAAACCCTAGGTTAAAGAAGATGTCGGACCAAAACATTAAGACGGAAAGCATAGAAGTCGCGTGCACGCATTGAGAAACTTCCCAAGGGGTCACCCATCCTAAGACTACTCCCGTGCAAGCACGCTTAACTTTGAAATTCTTGACTAATGAGCTCCCTAAAAAGGAGATGCACCTTGTTGGTATGACTAGTACTATTAATCCATTTAAATTAAATCTCAAGTGTTACAATCACCCCCGCTTAGGAACGCAACGTCCTCGTTGCGCCCGTAAACCAATCTCAATCAAACCCCAGAATCTTGCCCCGCTAAGTGCCCGCCCAATATCCAATGGGTCAACACACTGTCACAGGGTTGCTCTGATACCATTTGTAACACCCCGACCCTGTAGGCCCCGAGGTAGTTACTTCTGACCTCTAGTACTGTCCTCACAAACCGCCACTAGCCTTTTCCATGCACTTTGTCTTCACTCGTGCGCGCCCTGAGAAACTTCCCAGGGGGTCACCCATCCCAAGACTACTCCCGTGCAAGCACGCTTAACTTTGGAGTTTTTGGCTAATGAGCTCCCTAAAAAGGAGATGCACCTTGTTGGTATGAGTAGTACTATTAATCCGTTTAAATTAAAACTCAAGTATTACAAGATTTACCAATTGATTTTTTTGGGAAAAGTACGGAAAAAGTACTTGTGGTTGGACCCACTTTCAGATGGGGTCACGTGTTTCATTCTTTATCAAAGTGGTTCATGTGTTTGAATTCCGTTATCACAAGAGGGGTCACGCCATTAAAAACGTCTGAAAAAGACCTTCAAAAGTAACTCCGATTTTCAAAAGTGCTCAGAAAATTAAAAGAAAAATATCGAAAGGTGCGCCTCGTCAAGATGACCTCCAAACCACCTTCGCCTTTGGATTTTCAGATCTGTTTGAATTGTTTTTTTAAATGATTTTGCTAATATCACTTTTCTGGTGGACTTTCCGGTGACAAGGGTGACTGATAACAAAAAAGAAAGATGGCCTAGCGGTCGTCTTATTGAGACGCACCTTCCGGTATTTTTCTTTTAATTTTCCGGGTGCTTTTGAAAATCGGAGTTACTTTTAACGGTCTTTTTCAGACGTTTTTACGGCGTGACCCTCTTGTGATAACGGAATTCAAACACATGAACCACTTTGATAAAGACTGAAACACATGACCCTATGTGAAAATGGGCCCAACCACAAGCACCTTTTCCGTACTTTCCCCTTGATTTTTTCTAGAACTCTGTTCTTTAAGCTATGGAGCATTATGGCTTGTTTGGATTGAGTGTTAGGAAGTGTTAGTAAGTGTTGATACTAACATTTGTTTGGGAGAAAAATTAAAAGGTTTTTAGAAGTGTTAGTAAAGGTTAGGAAGTGTTAATAATAACCTTCCCAACACCTCAATTGTCCACTTTTTTAACATTCCGATTGTTTTGAGGTGTTGGACAATTATTACCCTTCTCATTTACCCAAAAAAACATAAAATGCTTCGACATCTCGCTTCGAATCTCTTTGCCGCAGTTCTGATGGTCTGCCTTTTTCATCTCTTCTCCTTACTCGTTTCTTCTGGCTCAAGGTAAAAATTATTAACACTTCCATTATTAACAATTCATTCATTTGACTCTCCCAAACAAGGTAAAATTATGTCTAACACTTAGGACATGTTGACTTCACGGGTTAGTAAACGGTGCTTATTAAGACTCACGTTAATAAGCGGTGCATAAAATAAGCAGTGTTGTAAGCTCATGTTTACTTCAAAGGAATTAAAACACCGTTTAAAATTAAAATGTCCAAAATAACCATATAGATATATACACACACAAACATTCATGAACACAAGTATATAATATAATATGTGGAGTCACCTCGTACGCTAAGTCACTTACCCACACCCCTAACCCCTACCCGCCCTGTACCCCCACCCCTCACCCTACCCCCAATTCCACACCCTTGACCCCCACCCCTTCCCTACCCCGTACCCTTACCACAACCTTACCCTCCACCCCTACTCCCACCCATACCAACCCCCAACTCGTAGGGGTAGGGGTAAGGTGGGGTGGGGTATGGTCGGGTCAAGGGTGGGGGTGGGGATAGAGGTGGGTCGAGGTAGGGGCAGGGGGTAGGGGTGGGGTCGGGGTCAGGGTCGGGTCAAGGTAGGGGAAGGTGGTAGGGGTAAAGGGGTAGGGTAAGGGTTGAGGGGTGGGGGTGGGGTAAGGCAGGTGGTGGAGGGTAGGGGTAAGGTGGGGTGGGGTATGGTTGGGTCAAGGGTGGGGGTGGGGGTGGGTCGAGGTAGGGGTATGAGGTATTTACAGGGGTAGGGTCGGGGTAGGGAAAGGGGGCGGGGGTAGGGGTGGGGTCGGGGTCGGGTCAAGGTAGGGGAAGGGGTAGGGTGGGGTAGGTCAGGTGGTGGAGGGTAGGGGGTAGGGGTAAGGTGGGGTATGGTCGGGTCAAGGATGAGGGTCAGAGTGGGGTCGGGGTAAGGTAGGGTAGGGCGGGGTAGTTGGGTAGCAATAGGGTAAGGGCAAGGGGTAAAGGTAAGGGTAAATTCGGAAACTGAAAAAACTTAAAGTGCCGCTTAATTAATAAATGGGATGGTATGCTTAGTAAGCAGCATTTTAAGCATCTTTTTCAGTTAGTAAGCAACGTTTTAAGTAACTTGCGTGTTTACTTCACCTGTCTTACTTACCTATCTGTGACTTCAGCGACGTAAACGCTTCCTTACACTTCCTTTCTCTTTTGAGTCCTTAGTGACACTTCCATTAGTAACACTTTCAAACACTCCGTCCAATCATGATACACCTTGTTAGAAAAACTTTTACCCTTTGTCTTTTTCCCACGGTATACTCGTATACTTCGACTGCGACTGCTGCACAAACCTCACCCTTAGTGCAGACGTGCAGTACTTTTTGTCGACCAAAACAGAAAAGAGACTCCACTCCCGTTGCTCCATACCCTTTCTGAACTTCTTCTTACATTCCTGAGTTACAGTTTCCGGATTTTGATGTTGAAACCCTTAGAGGAGCACGATTACATCGGCTTATCAGAGGCTCCCTCAATGGAGCACTCGGAAAAGACTCGCATTTCATCAGTGGGAAGTGAGAGCAAAGACAAAGATTTGAACTTGAAGGCTACTGAGCTTAGATTGGGCTTGCCCGGTTCTGAGTCCCCAGATAGGTCAACGGAATGGGGTTTGAGGTGTTTGACCTCTGGTGCCAAAAGGGGGTTCTCAGACGCCGCACATGGTTGTTCTGGGAAGTGGGGTTTCTCTGGATCTGAGGTTGAAATGAAGAAAAGCGGTTTCAATGGCGGTGAGAGCAGCAACCAGCAGACTCAAGTTGCTTCAGATGATGTCAAAGAAGAGAGGAAGCCTTTCATTGCTCCTGCTGCAAAGTAATTTTATGATTCTTCCTATATTCTGCTGTTGTTATGTTTCTTTGGTTTGATCATTCTCAAAAATCAAATTTTTATGATGCTTTTGACATAACCTCATAAACATTATTGTGTTTGTCAATTTATCAGCTGTTATTTTTGGTCATTTATATGGTCTAACCCAGTAACCCCTTTAAGTAATCTGTGGAACATGATAAAGTATTCATATTACCCCCATAGAAAGCAAAAAACTATTTGATAGGATATTAATTAGGAAAAAAATCACCTTTGAAGACCAAGTAACTGACGAAGGAAATTTATGCTATTTCTGAAGTAAGTTTTTAGGAAATTTACTAGGTATTATTTATTTTTAAAATCCTATTTATCAAGAATCTCTTAGATAGCTAAAACAGCCCTCACAAATTATACTACGACTCTTTCATCACTTGATGTGTTAATTTACCTACCAAAACATCACTGGCTCTACCCAAAATAGTTCATCATCATCATTATCTACCCCTTAATCTCATCTAATTGGAGTCGGTGGGATAGAAATTTATAGTGCCTGTTAGTTGTACGTACTACTTCCTTCTCACAACGATTTGCCATATTTAACTTTTTGCCAATGGAGAACATTTTGAATATTGCTTTCATGTTATAAATTGTTTTGTAAAAAATATATTATTGGTCAATGTTTAATATCATTGACCAAAAAGTAAATGTGGAAACCCAATCTTAGTGATACTGAGGTATTATAAACTAGAGAATATTACCTGAAATAGGACTAGTTTGAAAATTCAAAAATAGGACTGCCGACTGCCATGTTTTTATTCCCAAAATAGGACTACTTACTATCATGTTTTGGCAGTACCAGACTTCAAACATGGCAGTATTTTCTAAAAATGGCAGTAATTAGTCCTATTTTGGGAATAAAAAACATGACAGTTCTATTTTGGAATTTTCAAACTGTTTTAGTCCTATTTTGGGAATTTTCCCTATAAACTATTACAGTGAGTTAACACTAAACTCCCACAAAAAGGCACAGTGATCGTGTTTAATGGAGGATAATGAGATTGAAGTTGTATGCATGTTCTTGTGATGTGGAACAGGTCCCAGGTGGTAGGATGGCCCCCAATTCGATCTTTTCGAAAGAATTCATTGAATGCTAATCCTCCCAAGAAGGAAGAAAAAGAAGACTTCAACGGAAAGTCGGGATCAAGTTGTCTCTATGTCAAAGTCAGCATGGATGGTGCCCCTTACTTGAGGAAAGTTGACCTCAAGAATTTCAGAAGCTATAAGGATCTGTCTATGGCTCTGAAGAACATGTTTAGCTTCTTTACAGTTGGTAAGTGGTAAACATTTTGTCAAAGTTTCTTGTACTTTCTTTATATGGAGTGATGTATAATTTAATATTACCACTGGTTAATGCAGAATATGTGCTTACCTTCGAGGACAAGGATGGTGATTGGATGCTCGTTGGTGATCTCCCATGGGAGTGAGTTTTGAATTTTTTACTATTTTTTGTTGAATGGCCCCAGACATATTCATATATTCTCACGTAGTAGTTTTCTTGAAGTTTTCAAACTCATAACACTTATGACCAACTGATCTTTAGCCAATAGTTTCCTCATTGGGTAGCAAGCTTTACTTCCTATCGTATAATGTTACATATGATATGCTTGGTGATTGCAGAATGTTTGTAGATGCCTGCAAGCGCCTAAGGATAATGAAAAGTTCAGATACAATTGATCTTGGTAAGTTCTGATGGGGCCTGTGGGCATTTATGTTGCATCACCTGCTTTAAGTTCTACGAATTTTCTGATCCTGTTCACTATTATTCTTTGTAGAAGGATGTTAGATTTAGTCCTATATTTAAAAACATCCTTAAAGAGAGAAGCATATAGAGAATTGGTGTTTGTACCCCCACGAATAGAAAAACAACGAGGTGCATAGTGCATACTCCAATTCAAAGAAAAAATAGGGCGTATTTTACAATTTTCGAGTTGCAAACTCATTTTGAATTATAAAGTGGGGTGCAAACTTCCACCAAGAGAACATTAATTGTAATTGTAATATCTTTGAAGCAGTTTTTTGGAATTCACTTTCATCCTTTTATCCCCCCCCCCCCCCCCCCCCCCTGCAAATCTCCATTCATCCACGGGAAGGAGAAGAGTAGGAGTAAGCGAGAGATGAGTGATGGAAATCGTATTGGAGGGGAAAGTAAAGGAAGTAAATGGGAGGGGAAGCCAATGGCTCTGCCACTTTTATCATGATAAACTAGACTTGTAATATGCTTCTTCTAATCAATAATCATTGTAGCTCAACAGGTGATGCAGAAGTGCATAAAGCGGTAGGCATGTCTCTCGCGTCACGTGGATCTATATTTTCTCCACACGACTGTACGGCCACAGAACAGTGTCTCTGCCTGACAGAAGCTTGACGTGTGCATTTGCACATGAAGCTAATCAGCTAGTAGTGTAGTAAATTAAAAACTAGTGTTCACAATTATTCCTAGCTTGTTAGTAGTCTAGGTAAGCTAATTATTCCTAGCTTGTTGATCTTGTGATATGCCTTTAACTTCCATCTCAATTTGCTAAGCAAATACTCCATTATTAGTATGAAGCATTATTTTTCATTGTAAATCAGTTATGCCTTGTTATGTACCCCTCTCTCTTTGGTCTTAAAATTAAGAAGCATAGAAGTGGTATAACACATGTCAAGATGGGATCCTAAGATCCTTTGTAGTAACTTCACCATGGTGTTATTACCATGATGGTACATTCAGAACGATTGACAGTAACTTTACTCATCTGTCTCTGAAATCAATCGGCACGCCAACTCGCCAAGTGTGACCAGATGATCTATATCTGTGATGTAAGGGTGTTACTACTCCTACACCCAATTACTTCAAGATGACAAGTGTGCCAGGGGCGTAACTCAGTTGGTGGGAAAATAGTCTCACAAGAGAGAGGTTTGGAGTTCAATTTCTGATAAGGACCTTGAGTTGGAACCTCATTTTCTCTACACCAGTTTGTGATCAAAACTCAAATTATATTCTCTTAGATATAGCTTGTTATGTAAATGTCACTTTTTTAAACAAAAATACTACATAGTATTATTAATCTCAAGTATTCCATGTATTTCACAATTAATATTTAATAATAAGATTAATCATTGTGCTATCAAAACAGAGTTTCACCTTATTAGGCTGGACCTGAAAAAGTTCTGGTCTGATTTCGGTTCTGGCCTTCTGGGACTGGCCGGTTCTCTTTCCCTAATTTCTAGAATTGAAACCAAAACTTTAGATAGCATTTTGGTCTACGACTCTACTTGACCAATTCATATCCGGTTCTCAACGGTCCTGTTCAATCTTTTTGTTTTTATATGTTATAATAACAGTATTATTGATGGACTCGGGCCGGGTCGGGCCCGGTCGGGCCGCCGGGTTGTATGACATGGGCCCGGGACCGGCCTGAGGGTTGGACGGGTCCGGTTCGGGCCGGGCCACCCGCTCGGGTCACGGGTCGGGTCCGGTTCGGGCCGTGCTGGTTAATTTTTTTTTTTATAATTTATATTTTATAGTTTATAGTTTTATACGAGTATTAAAAACAAACTTCAATTGCATTTATTTGAAATAAAATAGGAACTACATTTGAAAATTAAAACAAACTTTAAGAGATAAACATTTTGAAAATTGTAATCAATCGGAACTTCCCGCACCTCCCGATCCTTTGGCTTCACATGACTTCATATGCTTGATTGCCATCCCGAATCCGCCTGAAACCCCCATGCTACATTTTTTCTCGCACCATTTGCAAATTGCGTACCACATCCCGGTCTTCGGGTCCTTCTGCTTATCAAAATTATACCGTATAATGGCATCTTGATTTTCCATCTTAACTTCTTAAGTATAAACTATAAAGTAGATATATAAATAATAAATATAATATATTAGAGAATAAGAGAATTAGAGAGTAGAGAGTTAAGAATAGGATTTAGGAAGAATTGGAGAAGAGATATGAAAAAATGTTTAAAATTAGGAGTATTTATAGGTTTTTTTACCCCCCACCCCCCACCCCCCCACCACCCCCACCACCCCCCAACCCCCCGGACCCTCCCTTTACCCCACCCAACGGCTATATAGCCGTTTGGGTTGTCCCCAGTCCCACCCCCAACGGCTAGTAGCCCAAGAGCCCAAACAATTTTTTTTATTTAAAATAAGACCGGACCCGGGGTCGGGTCACATTAATCCAGCACCGAGCCCGCCCCGCCCATTCCCACCGGTTCGGGTCCATACCCGGTCCTGGACCGCCCGACCGGGCCGGGCCGGGTCACGGGCCGGGTGGCCCGAACCGAATCCACCCCTAAACAGTATACTGCAACTAATATACATACTCCATGATTTTTACTTCAGAGTTCAGATAGTGTTTACGGAGTGTTATTACAATATGTAATATTCCAATTGTATTAGTACATTTACATAATATTAAACTATTATAATATTATATAATATATAACCATAATTTTCTTCAGTTTATATATCGTGGGAGCAGCCCACGGTAGGGATGGACTCGGGTCCGGGCCGGGTCCGGGTCGGGCCTAGGCCCGGGCGGTCCGGCGGTTCAAGAATAGTGGACCCGGGACCGGCCCGGGTAGCCACCGGGTCCGGTCCGGGTCCGGACCGGGCCGGGCCTCCGGTTTGTTTTTTTTTTTTTTTTGCTTTCCTAACCCCCCCCCCCCCCTCACCCCCACCCTCCCAAACCCCCCCAAACTCATCCTACCCATCAAGCCCAACCCGAGTGGAACCCCAAAAATGAAAAAAAAATGAAAAAAATTCAATTTGGCCCGGGCCCAGGCCCGACCCGCCCGGGCCGGTTCACCAAAATTTGGCCCGACCCGAGTCCAACCATAGCCCACGGTGAGGATCGTGCTCCCAGAGGTGTCACTTGACTTAATAATTAAACAAAAAACGCGGATGAACAGTAATTGTTGATTTTTTTTTTCAATTATTTTCATGATGTGAATCCCTTGTAATGAAATGTAAACTCGCGTTGTTACAAATGTAACTTTAGTTAGTGACACATGTAACTTACGCTTTGAACTGTAACCCATGTTACTCCCTCTAGTAGTTCTATCACTTTTCATATGTGAAATGTAAACCGCGTGTTATAAAATGTAACTTTTAGCAAATCGAAATGTAACTCAAGGATATGTAAAATGTAACTTGAGAAAATTTAGAAAATGTAAATTGTGTTAATTGAAATGTAACATGAGTTAAATAAAAAATGTAAATCGGGTTAATTGAAATGTAAGTTGAACTAAATCAAAATGTAATTTGCTTTAATAGATATGTAACTTGAGCCCAAATCAAAATATAATATGTCTACTATACATACATAGATATAATAAATACAATCGTATATGAATTCGATATGAATCGTATATGAATCCGACCCTCCCATACCCCTAGGCATGGACCGGTTCCGGTTCGGGCCCGGTTCAGGCCTGGGCCCGACCGGGCCTCGGTTCAAGAAGGGGAGGCCCGGAACCGGCCCGGGTAACCCTCGGATCCGGGGCTCGTTTTTTTTTTTGGCTTTTCCTAGTTAACCCCCAACCCTCCCCTCACTCCCAAACCAACCCTAACCACCTGGAAAACTTTAGATGCCTGAGATTAATCCATCGAATTCATCATCATCATTTTCTAGGAAAAGCCAATTTCAAGGTGAACAACCAACGATTTCAATATGGGATTGAACAATCAAGGTCGTGGTCGGAACTCAGTGATGTATCTGATTTTTCAGGAGTAACGCGGCCTAACTACTATTCCGGTGCGGCGTTCCCAGATGCAGAGCAATTACAGAGGGTGGAAACCTACTGTTTCGATGCATAGCAGAAGCGTAACAGGCGTTGCAATTCCAGATGCGCAACAAGGTCGAAGATTGAAGAAAATCATCGAGACATAGCAATTCCAGATGCATAGCAACGCAGAGCAATTTTCTCCTCGAGATTCACTGCTGCGGGACTCTGCACAAGATGATTTGCGATTGGCATGGTGTTTGCGCTTTCTTTTAATAGAAAACTGTACCGTTTCGTGATCGGTATACTGTGCTCACGGTGCACCGATCCCACGGTATAATTTGCCAATTTTCTTCTCTATACGATATATACTTCGTACTCCCTCCGTCTCGAATTGAATTGCAAACTTTGACCGGTATAAAGATTAAGGAATGACAATAAATGATGCTTGTTTTTTACACTTTTGTTCATCTTTCTAAAAGTAGATGCCTTTAAGTTAATGGGAAAAAAGTAAAAGTAAAGGTAAATTTGTCACTTTATTCTAATTTACATACCTAAAATAGAAAGTGGAAAATCATTTTGGGAGAATCAAAATAGGAAATTTTGAAAATCAAATTGGAACTAGTAATAAAAGTAAAAATTGAACAGGAATTATACCCTCTTTCGAGGAACTATACCCTTTTTGGAGGGTGTCGTTACCGACTTTCTTTGAAAAAGTACCCTCACGACTCTTGTCTAGTCCTTGATTTTAGCAATAATTCTCAATGTCACATTAATCTCAACATATACATTTGTGTGTGGGGTAGAACCGTAGAATCAGATCAAATTCGAAGATTGCTTATATTGTAATGAAGTAGAAATGTAGAATAAACGATTTAAGATCTAATGGTTCTAAAAGTACAAAAAATGCTTTACACGGATGAATGGCGCAATGACAAATTTATACATAGTAATTAAGTAATTAATTGAGTTTTTTGTCATCGCATAAAAGTACATTATTACACATAAGAATGCATGATAGAGAATCAAAAGTAAAAAAATGACTTTTCTGAGGTTAAACACCATTGTCATTCGATATGTGCTTAACGTGAGAAATAAAAACTTTTCACTTTTAATTCTTTACTCTCATGCTTAACCACTGCACTTTTGCACGATAGCAGAATTTCTGGGGTTAGGGGGGTGGGGGTGGGGGGTGGGAGTGGGGTACAAAAAATCTATAAATACTCCATTTTTTCTATACAATTTACTACACATCTTCTCCAAATATTCCTACTCTCTAATCTCTATTCTCTACTAATCTTCTCCATCTTCATCTTCTCAAATTTATAACTACATATATTATATTATATTTACATATATAATCATCTCTAATTTATTTACTTATATTTACATTTTAGATATACTTATATATATTAAAGTATTATATATAAGTGTATTACTAAACTTATAGTAATATACTTATACTATATATACTATAAACATAATATTATATATTACTAGTTAATCTACTTATTATCTACTTATATATATATATATATATATATATAAATATATATATATATATATATATATATATATATATATATATATATATATATATAAAGTATATCTACTTATACACTTATTATCTAATTGTTACATTTATTAATTTCCTATCATAGTAGTTAATTGTTACATTTATTAATCTCTTATCATAGTAGTTAGTTGTTACATTTATTAATCTCTATAAAAACTAGTTAATTGTTAAACTTGTTTTATAAAGTTGTTAGATTGTAAAACAAATAGTTCGAATTTTGTTAATTCGAAATTAATTATTTAATTGTTAAATTAGTTAATTGTTACATTTATTAATCTCTTATCATAGTAGTTAATTGTTACATTTATTAATCTCCTATAAAAACTAGTTAATTGGTAAACTAGTTAATACGAAATAAATTGTTTAATTCTTAAACTAGTTAATTGGTTCATTTATTAATCTCTTATCATAGTAGTTAATTGTTACATTTATTAATCTCCTATAAAAACTAGTTAATTGTTAGTTTGTTACATTTATTAATCTCTTATCATAATAGTTAATTGTTACATTTATTAATGTCCTATAAAAACTAGTTAATTGGTAAACTACTTAATTCGAAATTAATTGTTTAATTCTTAAACTAGTTAATTGGTTCATTTATTAATCTCTTATCATAGTAGTTAATTGTTACATTTATTAATCTCCTATAAAAACTAGTTAATTGTTAGTTTGTTACATTTATTAATCTCTTATCATAGTAGTTAATTGTTACATTTATTAATCTCCTATAAAAACTAGTTAATTGGTAAACTACTTAATTCGAAATTAATTGTTTAATTCTTAAACTAGTTAATTGGTTCATTTATTAATCTCTTATCATAGTAGTTAATTGTTACATTTATTAATCTCCTATAAAAACTAGTTAATTGTTAGTTTGTTACATTTATTAATCTCTTATCATAGTAGTTAATTGTTACACTTATTAATCTCCTATAAAAACTAGTTAATTGGTAAACTAATTAATTCGAAATTAATTTTTTAATTCTTAAACTAGTTAATTGGTTCATTTATTAATCTCTTATCATAGTAGTTATCTGTTACATTTATTAATCTCCTATAAAAACTAATTAATTGTTAGTTTGTTACATTTATTAATCTCTTATCGTAGTAGTTAATTGTTACATTTATTAATCTCCTATAAAAACTAGTTAATTGGTAAACTACTTAATTCGAAATTAATTGTTTAATTCTTAAACTAGTTAATTGGTTCATTTATTAATCTCTTATCATAGTAGTTAATTGTTACATTTATTAATCTCTATAAACCAAGTTAATTGTTAAACTTGTTAAATAAAGTTGTTAGATTGTAAAACAAATAGTTCGAATTTTAGTTAATTGGTAAACTAGTTAATTCGAAATTAATTGCTTAATTTTTATTCGAATTTAATATTTGTTATATTTTTAATATGGAGCGTGGTAGAGCTTCTGTAAATATGGGTAACCTCCGCCGCAACCGAACAAAGGAGATTGCGAGAAATCATCCAAGGTCACGCAAAGGTAAGGGAGGGCCGGGGTCTTCATCTCAAACCCGAGATGATTTTGATGCGGATTACAACCAAAGATATGGGGATGCGATGTCCGATGAGCAACTAGAACAACTATTGCAACAAAATCAAGGAGGCTTTTTCATCAACAAGACATCCAGCAAACCATTGACGAAGAAGAGCTTGAGGATGATGATGCGGAGGAGAGGGATCCGCGAACGGTCGAGGACGAGGTTCATGGCACACCGGATGATGAGGAAGAGGAAGCGGAAGTGACTACTTCTTCCCAAGCCGGTGGGAAATCTGAATCTATCTTTAAGGCAAATTTTACAAAAGTTAAAGACCTCGAAGCCGAGATATGGTACGCCACTTGCAAGCATTGCAACAAAAAGTATAACTTGGGAATTTCTGGAGGGTACGGGAGTGCCACAAGGCATCTTAAGGCCAAGCACCCGACGGAATATGTGAAATCGGACAAAGGCAAGGGAAGGCAAACACAAATTTCAAGCTTTGCAACTGGCCAACCCTTTGGTAATTTCTCCTATGATGATCAAAGACATTTGACTGGTATGTCTCATTTAATTGTTGAAGAAAATTTGCCTTTTATTTTTTCTGAAAGTCTTGCTTTAAAAGAATATGCTCAAGGTTCTTTAAATCCCCAATTTCGAAACTATAGTCGCAAAACAATTAAAAAATAAGTTATAAGGCAATATGTTTTGGAAAAGCAAAAATTACAAACGTTTTTTGCAAACTTTGATGGACGTGTTAGTATATGTAGTGATATATGGGAGGATACTCATCATCATTTATATTATTTGGGTTTGACTACACATTATATTGATGATGATTGGTGTATGCATAAACGTGTTCTTGCTTTTCGTGAATTTAATGATAGACATACCGGTGATAATATTTATATTCTCATTGAGCGTATTTTAATTGAGTATAATTTGATTAATAAGGTGTTTGCAATTGATTTTGATAATGCTACTAATAATACTGCTGCTATTCCTAGATTGCGTGAATTGTGTGGTTCATCTTCTTTGATGGGTAGGTTTTTTCATCAGCGTTGTGCATGTCATATTTTAAATTTATGTGTAAAGGACGGCCTAACGGCGTTGGGAGATGCTATGGAGGTGGTGAAGGGGGGGGGGGGGGGGGGGGGATTAAACTTATTTGAGCTAGTTCTCAACTTAACATGCAATGGAGAAATTATTTGAAAGAAAGACGTGTCAAATATTGTGCTTTTCCTAAAGATTTGTCTATTTGTTCGAATAGTACTTATAACTTAATTAAGGTGCTTATTAGATTTAAAAACCATTTTCCTGCTTTTTTAAAAGAATATGCTAACTATATTATTATCCCGGCCGACATCGACACTTGTGAAAAAGTTTTGAATGTTTTGGTGTATTTTAATAATGCAACTCAAACTTTTAGTCATGTTTATAAACCCACCGCAAACCAATTTTTTGTTGAAGCTGTTAATCTCGCCGACGCTTTTTGTGAATTTGCTGATGCCGCTTATGTTAGTTATTTTTGTGACTTCATGAAACAAGAGTTTTTAAAATATTATTCCTATATTCCGCATATATATAGTATTGCATTTATTCTTGATCCTCGTTTTAGACTTGCTGCTTTGGAGCAATGTTTAGATTACTATTATGCTTCTTTTTTTGGTCCATTGCCTATGTACGACAACAAGGCTATAGACCCAAACAACAATTTAAAGAGGTTAGTAATTTATTATATCAATTATTTAATGAGTTTCATGCACAATATGGTAACGCACCCCCCCCCCCCCCCACCACGAACATCTTCTTCATCTAAAGAAAAATCAATTTTGAAATATGCATTTGGCAATCTTATGAAAAAAAGTAAATCAACTCCAGTTAATGAACAAAGCTCGATCAACGAGCTTTCTTTGTATCTAACATTTCCTGTTGAGTATGAAGAAGGGAATGACTTTGACGTTCTTCAGTGGTGGAAGGAAAAAGAGAGAACGTTCCCGATCTTATCAAAGATGACTAAGCAAGTGCTAGCAATGCCCGTATCAACAGTTGCTGTGGAACAAGAGTTTAGTGCGGCCGACAACATCCTAACGGATTATAGAACGAGATTGAGCGCAAACTCTCTTGAGACGCTTGTTTGCTTCCACGATTGGTTGAAGGCCAAACGTAGAACTCAAGAAATTAGCATTGAACCCACCCGCCACTTTATGGAAGAAACAACTGAAGATGACGGAAATTCTGATTGATTATTATTTATTAAAAAGTGTATTTCATGTTGTAATTTTTGCTCAATTTCCAATTGTACTACATATTTCAAATTAATACAGTTTAAATTTTTTATGTCCAACTAATCTGAATTAAAAAAAAAAAAAATAGCCCGGGCCCGGCCCGACCCGAACCGGCCCACAACCCGGCCGGGCAGGCCCGACCCGGACCGGACCCGGTATCACCCCGGGCCGGTTCCGGGCCCATGATTCTACAAAAAAAGCCCGCCCGGGCCCGGCCAGAACCGGACCGGCCCGGGTCCATCCCTAAGCAGAAACATGAATTCATCTAATTGCAAAATTGCCACATCATCATCCATCAATCATCACTTTTTGAACATTTTTCGCAATTACATAAGTCATTATATCTTATACCCAAAGAGTAAAAAAGAATAGAAATTGTTTTATAGATGATCGTCGCACCATCCTTTATTCCTTTATGTTCATCTCAAATTATGTTACATTTCTTTAAACTAAGAAGTCTAAGAGCATATTGTGGATTATTCATCTTTTATTATAAAATCTCAACCACATACCTTTTGTTTTAAAATACTCCGTGTCAGTTCAAAGTGGATGTTCATGTATGAGCAAGAGAGTAACATATTAAATTAAGTTTGCATACAACTACTTGTCACCTTACTGTCCCCTTGGAGGTAAGCTGCAGCATTGCATATGAGCTGTGACAACCATGAAATGGCACCATTTTGTTTTCACTAGAGCAAAAAAGAATGTGGGAAACGAAACATTCTTGGACACTTGCTTCTTTCTCGTGACATTTACTCGTCACCAAGTGTAAACCTAACAAACCTCCTCACCTTTATGTTCTCCCCGAGAGCAGCAATCGTTTGCTTCACCAAATCTTTAACCAACATGCTGTCATCCTTGATGAAAGTCTGATCCATAAGACTAAGCTCGCTGAGCCTTTTCGCCACCCTCCCCTCCACAATCTTTTCTCTAATGCTCTCTGCTTTCTCCTCCAGATCTTCTCTCTCGCTTTCCAATTCTTTCTCCTTCTGCACAACGCTCTCTGGAATATCTTCCGCATTTACGTACTGTACCTGTGGGCAAGCCACAGCTTGCATTGCCAGATTATCTACAAGCTCCTTAAATCTTTCACTTCTTCCCACAAAGTCAGTTTCGCAATTAACTTCAATGAGAACCCCTATCCGGGAATCGTGGATGTATGACCCTATCCTACCCTCGGCTGCTAGACGGCTGGACTTTTTGTCGGCACTTGAAAGGCCTTTCTTCCTGAGATACTCTTGTGCCTTTTCTAGGTCTCCTCCGGTTTCTGACAGTGCTTTCTTGCAGTCCATCATGCCGGCCCCAGTTTGTTCACGTAGTTGTTTAACCAGTGCAGCAGAAACTGATTTCCTAGGAGCCCTGTGAAGAAGCTTTTAAATAATTTAGTCCATCAAAGCAAATATAACAGAAAGAGAACTTTAAGGTGTGATCATACAAGCAAACTCCCACATGTCATCCTGGGATTAACTTTTTTTATGTTTAAACTTTGTAGATCATTATGATGCAAATTGAAGAAGTACGATAACTGGAGTCTGCAGCATGTGAAACAACTAGCAAGTGTGAAAAGAAGATCGAAATCAGCAAAAGGCAGCGAGGTCAGTATATCAGGTTATTAATGGAGTTTTTGGATCCAAAACTGCTATTATAAATAAAACACTTTGCCATTGAATGTTTGGCTTAGTGCTTTGATTAAAGATTAGAATCAAAACGCTAAAATCAAGAAGCTATAAAGTGTAGATTCTTGATTACTTCCCCCTTTTTAATCCGTTGTTGCAAAATACATGTTAATAATTTTTTAAAAAAACTTAAAGTATATTTACTTCATGTACTCAACTAGAAATTGTTTTCAAACCACACCATTATCAAACCAAAAAAGAAGAAATGAAATTGTTCTAGAAAAAGTGTTTTCAAATTGCTAGCATAAGGTTTTTTACGGAGAGAACTGTCCTCCTAAACATGAAGAGGAATCAAATCTGAACATCATTAGATCTTCAAAAAATCGACTGGACCCACTTAAAACATCATGGGTGATGAAAATCTCGTGGTGTAAACATAGGACATCCTCTTCATGTGTGGGAGGGCAGTTCTCTCTGTATAAAACTTTTTAACCATATACCCACTAAAAAAATGAATGGTGTTAACCAGAAGCATACATGTTCATGCACAAGGATAACTGAAGTATTATTAGCCACTTGTTGCCTACTCATGCACATCCAAGAGTGTAGACAAAAACACTCCATTTCAAGGGTGTTAGGTAGAACTTACTCAATAGTTCCATCATCTCTGGAAACAGCCAGCTGCTCCGTGTCTGGTGGTGACACACTCTTTACTGCAGTCTGGGCAGCCACCTCGGCAGCAAAATTTTGGTTTTTCTTTTCTAAACCTTCCCCAAGGTTGTACCTTACAAATCTCTTCACGTTTATGTTCTCTCCTATTGTTGCAACTGCCTGCTTGACCCAATCCTTGACCATTACCTTATCATTCTTAATATACGGTTGCTCCAATAAAGCAAATTCCCCGAGCCTCTTCCTAATCCTCCCATCAACAATCTTTGATCTAATTTGCTCCGGTTTTGACATCAAATCTTCCTTCTGCATCTCAATCTCTCTTTCCTTATTGGCAATATCTTCCGGAACATCTTCTGTGGATAGATATTGTACTTGAGGGCATGCAGCTATTTGCATAGCCAAGTCATCAACCAACTCCCTAAATATGTCTCCTCTGGATGCAAAGTCCGTCTCGCAATTCACCTCTATCAGGACACCTATCCGACTGTCGTGAATGTAAGAACCGATTCTTCCTTCAGCAGTGGTCTTACTCTCCTTTTTATCTGCAGTAGCCAACCCTTTCTTTCTAAGATACTCCACTGCTTTAACAATGTCACCATCTGTAGCAGAAAGAGCATTCTTGCAGTCCATCATTCCAGCTATTGTCTCTGCACGCAACTGCTTCACAAGTGCCGGAGATATAGCAGCTGCACAACGTGGGGAGGTTTTAGCTCAGACAATGGACTACACATAGAACTCAAATATAACATTGGAGATAGCACAAAGAGTGGGGGTAATCTGGTATGAATTGACTCATATTAAGTACGTCTGGCCTTCAGTTAGTTTTAGGTATTTATTACTACCTTAATCCTTCAATCATATTCTTATTTTATTCTCATAGGTCAAGTGAAACAAAAATAATTCATCAAGTCTTCATTCCTTATTTGGTAAAATATGAGTTGCTACTTGCTACTACGTACTTTACTACCTTCACTTAATATCCCAACTTACCACCATTCATTACCTCCAACCACTTATCACAAGGTAAAACTTGGAATCTAAATGAAAAAAATTGACTCATGAAAATCCCATAACAAGGGAAGGAGTAAGTAATAGGATTATTGATTAGCAATAATCAATATGATCATAATCTTTCTTCTGCCCCATCCATTATTTAAATGAGTGCACTTTTTTTAACCTTTCCTGAATTCTTTTGCTTCATACAGTGTTAAAAATATTAGATAAGGAACTATTCTTTTGATAGGATCGGGGCTAATAATAATAATAATAGAATAATGCTAAATAATTGTGATGGTGTATTAGAGGGTCCTGGCCAGGCACTAGTTATCTTTGGGCTGGCCCATAAGGAAAATATTACAAACAGGAGTTGGGAGTAGAAGGAAAGGTAGGCAGAAGTTAGTTTGGGACTTGGGAGTGCTGAGACTACTCAAAGTGTCTCAATTGTATCTTCTCTTTTCCGTTCAGTACTATCGTATCAATTCTATGTCTATTTTCATCTCTTCAAATCGGGTTCCTAACATCTTTCTATCCAATATTCTTATCCCCTTTATTTATACGTAGTTTCTTATTCTAGATGTACTGGTAAAAAATAAAAAATGTGTACAAATAGATCCATATGGAAAATTATAAAAGGGTAGTTTGTGAAAGATAAAAAAAATCATTAATGTTTATAAAAAGAAACTGGGCATAATTCTGGGAAAACTAAAAACAAGTGAAGCAGATGCCAGCACCCATGAAGATAGAGGCTATAATTCTATGAAAGACTGGTTCTTGTGGGTTGAGATGCCATCACCCATGAAGAGATAGATCAACATGTGAGAACCTTATATACATTGCAATATAATTCAAATTAATGGATAGTATGAACTACGAAGAGCTACAAAATTAAGGGTCTGTATCAATTTGGGAGATAGAATAGGGAAACTAGAAATCCTCCCACCACACTGAACTTCTAAAGATCATAAATTACAGAACTACTATAAAATAAAGCAATCAAGTAGATCCTAACTTTCTGAAACGTAACTGGCCTAACATCAAATTAGGAATACCACTGACTGCACACATACTAAAGCATTGTTTTCCCTATGAAGTATTGTTGTCATGTTTCCATTGTTTGCTCCTAATAAATTTCATGTTTATTCTCAAAAGTATTCATTTACAAGGCATATTTAGAAGAGAGTAGTCTGGTAGAATACCGTAGAATAGGAATCGTTAATCTCCTTTTCAAGAATACTAACTACTTTCTTTGATATAAGTATTTGGTCAACTCAGCCATATAATTGAGACCAAAAGGGGCATCACATATGCCTCAATTCGAGAAATCATGTGACCAACACATCACACTAATCAGCTTTTCAAGTAACTGAGAAAGCAACAACTCTCACCATCCCAAAGTATTAAGGGCAGTAAACCACTCGGCTTTTAGCATGGGTTCTGAAAAATAGAAGTAAAATCATGGGTCCACTTCCTAAATCATCCCTCAAATGGAACCAATTTTGTTAAATGTCAAATCATTTCAAACAAGAGAGAAAATGGTAAATTAGGAAGGGTAACAAGTTAGTGTTTTCAAATGAAGAAAGTGGACATTATTTTGGGACACGCTAGAAAAGAAAGTGGAATAGAGCAATGGATGGAGTATTATACAAAAGAATAAGACAATAGAAGTGGTAACAAACCTTCAGTCATGTTTTTTCTGTTTTGAGAAACCACGTTCTGTTCACTTATGCTCACAGTACTGCTGTTTTCATGGAAATTAGTGCCACTTGGTTCCTCTTCGCCTTGAGTGTGAAGGAGCTCCTTGGACACAGCTATTTGAGTTTGGGCTTCACCCTTCACATTATGGACTTCCTCATTACGCAATACTTCTTCTGAACTTTCAGCTGAAAAGCTTTTGTCCATTATTTGCTGAGGCATATCAGGTTCAGCAGTGCTTTCTGATGCATTAAACGCAGATGGCTCTTCACTGAGCCGGCTCATTGTAGTTTTAGGAAATGACTTATCATCAGTAGCAGAAGGCTCTTCACTTGGATCATCTGTGGTGGTTGTGCTTGCTCTAGCCTCCTCAATTGTTTCAGAAGATGAATCTACTTCTTCAATTATTATGCTTTGACTTGCACCATTCACATCTTCATGAATACTGGTAAGGTTGATATTCACATCATTCTCCTCTTCCATAGATGACACTATTTCTTCATCTTTGACAGAAATTTCAGGCAATTTTTCATCTTTAACTGCAGAAGGCTCTTCATTTTGTTGGTCTCTGGTAGTTGTGCTATCTTTAGCATCCGATGCTTCAGAAGATGTCCCAGACAAGCTACCACCTACCATACTAGCGCCACTTTCTGCTTTGTTATGATCTTTTTCTGACATCTCAGTTAGCATTTCCTCGTCCCTCTGGTCTAAAAATTTAGAAATGTCCTCATTTTTGCGGAAGGCTAATGCAAAGGGATTGGTTGCTGTGTGGATAACACCTTGGAGCTTTACATCAAAATCTCCGGCTGCTTCTGTCTTTGTTGTCAAGGTCACTTGTGCTCTAGTGATGCGCAAAACACGGACACTAACTTTCTGGCCAACTTCTAGAGAAGAGCCACCCATGATGTCCCCAAACCCTCCATCATCCAACTCTGATTTTGGCAGGAAACCCTCTTCTCCTTCAGGAAGAGATATGAATGCACCAGACCTTGTTAGATTCTTCACTGTTCCTTCAAGATCCTGCGCCAAAACAAAATTTGACGTCTTCTTGACCTCCTCTCTTCTTTGGTTGCTCGTTTGGGGAGCCCTCTTTGGTGTTCTGGGTTTATCATTTTTTACAGGAGGATTTTTTGGCTGATTTGGCTTACTGGGTTCATCATGTTCACGCATGGTCAGAGATATCCTTCCTGATTCCATATCCACATCAACTAATCTCACTTTTACTTCTTGTCCAACAGAAACAAAACTACCCACATCTTTCACAAAAGTGTTACTCAAGTTTGATATGTGAACGAGTCCATCTGTGAAAGCTCCAAAATCAACAAAAGCTCCAAATGGTTGTACGGATCTGACCTTTCCGGTGAAAATTGCACCTGCAATCAGATCTTCGTTTTTAACAGGAGGCATCTCACTCTTTCTGGAAAATTTTGACTTGATAGTGGATTCTTTCCTCTGTGTTCCAATATCAGGAGAAGTTTCTGCAGCTTCCATATAGATATTACCTACTGTGGGTGACTGTGGCTCTTCTACTATTACATCAGTCTTAGCTGATGACACAATGGAGTTTGATTTAGGGTTTACATCAATGGAAAGTCCAAAATGGGGAAACAGTCTATGAGATGCTGAGAAGGTTATGGCATATCTTTGGGCAAATAATGTTTGTCTGTCAGATTTCTGAAAATTGCTGCACCTTGTAAGAAAATAGTTCTTCCTACCAATGGAGATATTTCCTGGACTAAGTGAAGTACAGTTAATTGTTGTGGGAATTGCAGGAGCCATGCTGAATGGATGGATATGCCAATTACAGTAGTATTCACGGGCTATTAAAAATTTTGCACCATCCGCCCACCTGTAACATGCATGCAGATAATTTGCTCTTCTTCTGTGCTTAGCAGATGTCAATAAACCAACCTAATGATAGGACATAATAAAAGTTAATTGATAAGCAAGGATATTGGTGGTTTCTTTGTCACTTCCATTTTTCACTTTCAAATCGAAGAAAAATGAAAACTTTGAAGAATTGGGCGGCTCTTTTCAACTTTACAATCGAAATGTCACAAAATAAAAAACGTACTCTAAATCCAAAACTAACGACCATCTGAAATACTCCCTCCTTCAAGTAATAAACTTCTCACTTGCTTTTGGGACGAGAGTTAAGATGGTGAAATTGTATGGTCGAAATTCATTTACCAAAAAAGAGAAACAATATCAACCACACAACTATTTGCTTAAAAGAAACTGAGAAAATTTGACACAAGCCAAAAAGGAAAGTAGTAAATTTATTCCGGGATATAGGAAGCAATTGTTTCTCTATATTCAAATACATCAGATATCCAATGTAGCTTTGTGTTTCCCTAAGTTCATTTCTTTTTTTAAATCTTCGTGTACATGACCACAAAATTTTCACACTTTTATTCACTAAAGACCAATGCAAGTTACTACTGGTAATGAGAAGTCATTTTACATGGGAATTAAATTATTTCATTACAGCCTCAGTTGCACTAAAATCCTACATGCTTAGCAATGGTGTTATTTTCAGTTCCATGAAATTTCATTTACCAACTTCTTCACCAGCAACCAAAAAACGGATTGTAAGTGCTAAATTTCAGGATTGCTTACATAGCCGGGAATGATTGATGCTGAATTTCAGGAAGCGAGGTCAAATTTTAATTGCTAAAGAAAACATTTACTCTTGCTCCTAATCTATACTCCCTCCGTTTCAAAAAGAAAGTCACGGTTTGACTTCACGATTATTAAGGAAATAAATTGACTTTACTGTAGAAAACACTGTTTAGACACTGTTTGGCACTGTTTGGACACTGTTTGGCACTGTTTGGATGTAGATTTCTTTGACAAATAAGAAAATAAGGGAAGTGTGACTTTCTTTTAGAAACGGAGGGAGTACATTAACGAAAATGTAGATAAGCATACACTTCTACCAGATTATTTCCACACCCACAAATAGGAAAATGAACTCATTTGAGAATATAAACAACAGAGTGAGTGGAGAATCTTTAAGCAAATATCAAGTGATGGGTATGACAACATCTAGCACCTCTATGGCATTATAAACTCCATTTTACAATTTAGGACTTTGAGGATAAAGTTGATTACACCCCAATACGAGTAACACATAAATTAGTGTTAGCAACTACAATTAACATATTCAGAAGCAATACTAAAAGTACTAATGAATCGCAAGAACCGGGTTTGAATATGACAGAAGATGGGTGCATAAATTTAGAGATTAAATATGAGCTAAATTGATCGCATGAACTACTCAAGCATCTTAAGTGGTAATATATGGTCCAGCAACGGAAACCGATGACGTGATATAAACTTTCTCGCCTAAAGTCGCCGGTTCCGGAAAATGAAACGAAAGACGGCCATCTTTTCCGAATAGGAGCTAGCAGCAGTCGATGAAATGAAAGGAGTTAACATACCTTTATACGACAGACAGAAGATTGAAAATTTGAGCAACCTTATCCCCCTTCGTTCCTTACAAGTTTGAGTATTCGTAGGTGTGGTGATGAAGAGGGAAACAAATGGCGGGCCTTCAAATACCTTATCCTGCGCTTATCCTTTTACATCCTTTTTTTCTCTTTGTTTTGGACGGTAATAAACAACAAATTATTATCTTATCCCACTTACGTTGGCCGTTGGGACATAAAAAAAATGAGTTTTGTGTGGGAAAATTATACCGTGCCACCCGCATACCATACCATGCACAAGGTATGTCGTTGTCTTTTTTTCATTAACAAACCCAGCGCTTGCTCGCACTTGCCCTGCTGACTGCCTTCTTTATTTTTTTCTTCTTTCTCATTGATTACTTTTAATTTTTTTTTAGGAAAAATTGATTGTAATAATCTCAACTATTGGCGGTCCGCTTATAATAATCCCAACTATCAATTATTTCTGAATAATCCCAACTTTAGTGACCTTCCGCCAATAATGATCCGACATGACCGGCTATATGAATTTACTTATAGCCGGTCATGTCGGATCATTATTGGCGGAAGGTCACTAAAATTGGGATTATTCAGAGATAATTGATAGTTGGGATTATTATAAGCGTACCGCCAATAGTTGGTATTATTACAATCAATTTTTCATTTTTTTTATTATAAGACTTCATGCTCTCTATTTTCTCGTCTATAGTTGCACACTCCACTCATCCTTCCACCATCATTTTTTCATTCTTATGTTTACTTTAGTTTTTTCATTATCAAAAGCAAACATATTTCCAAATAATTATTTTAATTTAGGAACAATGAATCAATGATATACGTATTACAATTTTGAGATTAAGTTTTCATCCTTTCAAAAGAAATTAATTACGTTTTTTTTTTCTATCTTAGTCCTTATTCATATACTTTTTTATTCTTTTTTGCTTCAACTTAAATTACAATAAAAAAAATATTTTTTCTTCAAAATAAATAATTTTATATTTTATACACTTGTGTGATTTATACTTCAACATGTGTGAGTTGTGTTTATAAAAAATTCCCGGAATTACATTTGATAGTATATGAGGTCACATCTTCTTAAGCGCGAGTTACATCTGTGTATGCGTGAGTTACATCTTAATGTACACAAGTTACACCATGAAATAAATTCTGCTAGTGATCAAACAATGATTTTTTAACTATATCAATTTTTATAACCCTAATATTAAAAAACGTATTCACTATTTACAAAAAGTAATTGAGCAATTAGGATTAGCTAATTCATTCTTCAAATGTACGCCTTGGAGCAAGTTACATCCTTCTTACACATGATTTGCATTTTTCATAATGCGGGTTATATCACAATGAGTTACATTTGAATACACTGTATTTACATTTAATAATAGCGCGAGTTACATACCAAAACAAAGGATAGACAAATGCCTGAGTACTATTCACGCGAATTTTATCTGGGGAGTACGGTGCTCACCGTGCACCGGTTGTACTGTATACGGACTAGTTTGTGTGATTGATGTTGATAAAATAAAGGGATAAGATTCAAATTGGACACTATGGTTTTATGAGAATCTCATTTTGGACACTAAGGTTTTAAATAGACCAAATTGGACACTATGGTTACATATGTATCTCATGTTGGACACTGAAGTTTCATAATCCATAGTTTTTGGACACTCACTTACGATTCTCTTCTTCCTTTAATGAAAATCGTTCATCTTACATTTCCTTTCCTTTTTGGTGAAAATAAACCAATTTAATTAGTATATAATTTTGGAATATTTAAATTGAAGTTTTAGAATATATAATTTGATTTTAATTAATAACTTCTTATATTTTTCAATTTAAAAATATATTTAGGTCTTTTCATTCATATGATTTTTGTGGAACTTTAAGAAATATCGATTTGTTAAATTGATTTTAAAATATTAAAGAATTCAATTACATTATAATAGATTTTCTTAATGGGAGCATCTAATTATATATTCTAAATCTAGATACACAAATTAAGTTATTTTTATTTTTTAGGTACATAAAACCAAGAGAAAAAAGAATACGTATATCTTTCAAGGTGAAAATCTTTGATGGGTGTCCGAAAATGATCATAAAAACGTAAAATTTGATCATTTTGAAACTTAAGTGTCCGATATGAGACACACAAGTAACCATAGTGTCCAATTTGGTCCATTTGAAAGCTTAGTATCCAATATGAGATTTTCATACAACCATAGTGTCCAATTTGACCCTTATCCCTAAAATAAATACATAGTATAAAATAAGAATGATTTAGAATCACAAAAATTTTAACAAACATGAATCTTAGTGGAAAAATGGTCAAATAGACCCTCGAACTAACTTGAAAAGTACAAATCACCCCTTATATAGGAGACTCTGTCCGGACATCGCCATTTGGGGCGGTTCCCGGTGGAATTTTTTGATGAAATGTTTTGAGCATCTTCTTCATTAAGTCTATTTTACTCATACCAAATTTTAGCTAAAAATTCAATCGGGAAGGCAGTCAAATAAATTTTTGAAGATAACTGTGCAGTTAAACAACACAGTACATTTCAGAAAATCATTTGACTGTCCCGGTTGAATTTTTATCTGAAATTTAGTATGGGTAAGCTAGACTTAATGAAGAAGATGCTCAAAAAATTCCACCGCGAACCGCCCCAAATAGCGACGGCCGGGTAGAGTCTCCTATATAATGGGTGATTTGCACTTTTTAAGTTAGTTCGAGAGCCTATTTCACCATTTTCCCATCTTAGTGGGATAGATGAAAAGAAAGACGTAATAATCATAACGGGGCGGAGTGACTAATACGTAGTAATTAAGGGTAACAAATAATGTAGAAAATGTAGGAAAGAAAATAGAAAAGTAGGAAGAAAAAGATAAAAAGTAATGATAAATGATTGCTTTTAAAGGAGAATTTACCAAAACGTTAAAGTGCAACAAAGATTAAAATACATCCCAAGTATAAAAAGTAGCAAATGTTTCAACGTGGGGGAGTATTACAATTTTAAAATTTTCTCATCCGATATGGTCTGAATTGGTCTGGTATGAATGTATGATAGATGTATGTTTTATGTGTGTTTTACATTTGTCCAAGTCTTACTTGACCTGACCGGATCGAGTATGAGATTGAAATCAATCCAATTAAAAACACCTTTTAAACTGCTTTAGTTTAGACTGATTTCTTGTCTCACATTAGATATAAATAGATCACATTAGATTTAAGTAATATTGAAACACATAAATAGAGGGTGTTTGGAAAATGGCGTTTCAACAAAAAAATAGCGGTTTGACTCTTTTTAGTGTTTTCAATAAGTGAAAACGTTGTTTGGTAAGAAGTTGTTCGTCCATAGCGTTTTTGGATGAAAATGCTAGAAATAACGTTTTGGGTCAGGGTTATGAAATAGACAATTTCCTACTAATTGATACAGCCAAACAGCTAAATCATCAAACATCTTTTTACAACCCTCCAACTTATTGCAGTAATCAAAATTGTTGACTGAATCCGCTATTAACAACCCGCCAACATAATTCGCTATTCGCTAACCGCTACATGTCAAACACATCCATAATCTTTTTCTTTTTCATAATGACAAGAGTGACTTAACCAAGTTCAAGTTCACATCATTAAACAACATTGATCCAATCATTCACATTAGATAACTTGCATGAGATACCACAATCAACACCACCAAATAAACACCGGTTTAAACCTCTTGTCCTCTCGGTGTTTGGATTCTGACCTTGAAAAGTAGAATCAGAAATACTCCCTCTATTCCTGGGTTATCTTCCAAATTTCCTTTTTCATTTGCACCAAAATAATCGTACATTTCTCTTCTCGACAAAGAATTTGTGATTCAAAGTTATTGTTACACATTCTTACACGTTTCTCTTTCCTTTGCACAACTCTCCATCACACAAATCACAATACCCAATATCTTAATCTCTTTACCAAATGTACCTTTGAAGATAATTTATTGACGGGGAGAGTACTGCTTTCCACCTTTATGTTACCCTGTGGAACGTGTTCTGGCCTAATTTGAATCACCAGGTTCTCTGCCATGTTTATAAACATCACAACTTTCATAGTGACATATAATGAATTGACAATGACATTAAATAATTGTCAATTTCATTCATAACTTTTCAATTTTATTACCTCTTTAATCACAACTTTATCCATGTGTAAGAGTATACTCTTTTATACATTGATTTGAATATTGTAATATTTTGTGAAAAACATATGTGTAGTATTTAACTGGGTCATACATAAATCGCATCACATAAATAAAATCCACTCATCGAAACCACATCAGCAATTTAAAATTGACAGTTCTATATCCAATTAAAATGGATTGAAAAAGTTATGAATTTAAAAGGTTGATGGTTAGTATTCTTAGATTGAGAACAATGTTTTTCTTTCAGCTAAGACAAACAATAATTAAGGTGCACCATGAAGAATAGGCATATAGAAATCATTGCATAACCGACTAGGATTTTACAAGGATAGATGTAGATGTGTTAATGGGATTTTTTATAGAGTAAATAGACAAAATTATATTGATAAACCGTTTTGACAATCGGATTACAATAAAGGGAGGAAGACTACAAAAACTAGAAACACAACCAGACTTAAAAACAATCACTCTTTGGGTAGCAACACACACTTGATTTGCTGATCTCCCACACCACATTATTTTTAAAAAACATCTTCACTCAAAAGAGATTGTATACCATCTGGAGTAAAAAAATAGGCCAACTTGAGAAGCATCTCGATTCCCTTGAATACCCAACAAAACTAAAGTCGTATATGTCTCGACAATTACTTGACCCTACCCATTGTCTTTCGCCCAAAAAATAGCATCTCGGACTCCCAATGCTTCCGCTTCCACCGGAGACCATGAAGGTGTCGTACTCCTGCTAGAAGCTTTGAGGAAGTTGTCTTCACTTTTTTTTTTCCACCCACCACCATACCAAATAACCTATCCTGGAATCATTGGCTAAATCAACATTAACCTTGACCCAATTAATTTAATTTGTGTCATTAGTGAACGTGAATTGCGTGGAGAATATATCTTTCTCGTTTAAGGATAATGGTTTCACCCAACAATAAAATAACCTCACACAATAATAACACTTCCAAATTATAAACAATTGACGCTACTACCTAAACAAGTTGAACCATGTAGTACTACTTGCAATTGTATTTTGGAGTCAAAAAAATTGGTTAAGGATTATCACATATGGAGTTTAATTATTCAATCACATGGTGACATGGGAATATTAAAGAAGATTACTAGTGTAAATTTATTGACGAATCAAGGGTAGACAATTGCACATGAGATAAGTAGAAGAAAACAATATTAATTTTACATGAGAGGCCCTTGTGGTGAATCGACAAAGTAGCAAAGTGAATTCTCCGGGAAAAGTGGAAAAATGTGTTTCTAATTAAGGGTTTCTAAAGTGGAAGTGTGAAAGTTCAAGCATGTCCAAATTCAAGTTCGGTTCGGCTTGTTTGCACCTCTAGTTCCAAGAAACAACCAATTCTTTCTCGTTTTTCTACCAGATCGAATACAGAGATATTGCTCATACTGTACAGGACATTCTACACATTAGATCCATGTTGTTCGAACTCGAAATTCCTATATGAGCTCCAATGCAATAGCTCAGTGATAAAATATCTAGTTCTTATCTATCTGCCAATCCTATATCTACAACATGCTCGAAGTAAGAACATCAATATTCATCTTGTAGATTATTTCACCAAAAAAATATGCTCAACATTTTAATTATTTACGCAATAAACTGCATGCAGTTGCTCCTACACAGATTGATGTGGTATAATAATGTAATATTAAATATCCTTTATAGTTTGAAGTTTACGTGCTACTAGAATTTCCCCTATATGGATTTGATAGATAGTCTACCCGGGGGTATATATCCGAAGGGTTATTGCTGGGAATAACTTAGAGAGAAGTCAGAGCAAGTAAATGTAGAGAGAGAGAGAGAGAGAGAGAGAGTATTATAAATGTGGAGCGTTTTCAGCGTGGTTACAAATGGGGAAATGGGGTTCTATTTATAGTAGCAATAAATGCCGGACAGGGACACGTGTCAAGCGCCTATTGGCCGAGGGGTCACCTCAACTGGTTGGCGTTGGCAGCCGCATGTGGCCGCATTTAATGCGGCTGTTGGATGGGACGTCTGTACAGGGTACGGTGATCTGTACGCATGTGAGGCGGATATCATGTCGGGAGAGGTGCCCTCGGTTGCAGAGGACTAGCCGAGGGCTCTTAGTGCCGAGGACCCCTGAGTGCCGAGGGCTCCAGGTGCCGAGGGCTACTGTTTTCGCCGTTTTCTCCCAGTTCCTCTGTTTGTTCGAAATATCCATGCTGTGATAGTTGGGAGCCTTCGGCCAGGGGGCCGAGGGCACCCCTGGTGCGTATTGCAGGCTGCTTGGTACTCTGGGCGCCGTGATTTGGGCCTGTTGGGCCTTCTGGGCCTGTTGGGCCTCTACTGGAGTAGTAGGAGTCTGTGGGCCGGGTGTTCCCGGGCCATATACTCCATCAGGAGTCCCTCACTCCTTTTTCCGAAAGGTATTTGAGGGAAAAGGAGTAGTTTGTGCTTGCCCTTTGATGTTGTCCTGTCGTGATCTCTGAAGTTGGTGAGGAGTTGTTGCTTTTATGTCCCTGCCGAAGGCAGTCCCTCAGTTACCCACATGTCGGGACTTGAGGGCTTGCTTTGTCGTTTGTTGGAATTTCACTAATTTTGTAATTTAATGATTTTCCCGAGGGGGTTCTCCAGTCCCCCACTCCTTGAGGCACTTGTAAAGTGGTGAAAAGGAGTAGAGTAGTTGCGTTGCTGTTGTGGGCCGAAGGCTGACGCTTTTCGTTTCATTTTGGGGGGATGCCTCGTTAAAAACCTCATTAGGAAAAACCCTGTGGAAAAAAATCCTAATGAGGGAAAAAGAGTGCACCGAATTCCCCCAATGATGAATCGAAAATGTGAAACCTTGGTCAAAAATGGAGAATAACGGTAATGCCGAAGGCTCTTCTTCTTCTGAGGGCTCATGTGTTGATTGGCCGAAGGCTTGCTGTTGATGTCCTGGGGGCGCCGAAGGGGAGCCCCTCAATCTGGGGATCGAGGGCCTGATGGATGAGGGCAGCAGTGGAGTTGTTACCGGGGGGTCCACTGTTTGTTGATTAGTTGGTGATGAAGATACCCGAGGGCTCCCATTACCTGTGTGCCATAGGCTATCCGTCAATGAGGCAACTCCCCGGGGGCTACCCGGTTCTTACAGTGCTGAGGGGGAATCCCCGGGGGATCCCTTGATATGAAGCCTTGGGTTTCTGAAGGAGTGATCCCGAAGGCGTCTGTTATGTGCTGTGTGGGGCACAACCCGGGGGCGTCTCTGGGTAAGTGTACCCGGAGGCTCTCCTTGATGAAGTGGAGTGAAGTAGAGAACCCGGGGGCTTCCAGAATATAGCCGTTGGAAATATAGCCGTTGGAATATGTAGCGTCAGATTTATAGCCGTTGGGGGGGTACACGTGGAGTGTAGCCGTTGGCTGCTCGTGGGCGGGCGTCACCGGTTGGGTGAAACGACGGTGCGTAATGATGGCTTTGGCTGCTGGGAGCCCGGATCTCGGCCCAAGCCCGGATCTGGGAGCCTATAAATACCCCAAGCCAAGGCCATTCCTTCTTTACGCATCCAACATCCCTAGCGAAGCTCTGCCAAAAATTCTAGAGAGAAACTCAAGCCTTCGGTCAAAACTCAGCTTTCAAGGTTAGTGTCCCGCTTTCCCCTCAAAACTTTTAGTAAGTTCCGCCCTCTGGCCTTAGATTAGGGTTAGGGTCCTGTAGAAATCCTTCGAAATCTTAGGCACATTTCGTGATAAAAAATGTCGTCCGAGAGCGATTCCCAAAACATATCGGGGGACCCTTCGGTCGATGAGGAGCACGTTTCTGATGCGGAGTCCGTCAGCGAGCCCTCGGTCGGTGCTGATGCCGCCCTGGCCCGGGAGGTCCAGAAGGAACTCATTGCTGAGGTCGAAGCCGAGGGCTTCGAGCAAGAGTGCGAGGATGAAGACCTAGCCCTCGCATGGCAAGTAGCGGAGGATGAGGCGCAGAATGAGAGCACGAAGGTTACAATTGTTGTTCTCCCCCCCCCCCCCCCCCCCCCCCGGGTTCTGGGGAAGCAAGTAGCTCGAGGCCGCTAGATCCGATACCTCTGAGGGCGGTCTCTGGGTTGAAGAAGAAGAAGGCGAAGGCCGCTACCAAAAAGAAGGAGAGGGCTGTCGATCAAGGAAATCCAGTGGACATGCCCGAGGGGTACAGTTGGTTGAACACTGAGGCCCTCGAGATTAGGTCGAAAGCCGATAGGGCAGATCTGTACGTGACTCAGCTGCACGTGGGGCCCTCGGCCGAAGTGGTGGAGCCAGGTCCTGACGACGTGTTGTCCAGGGCGCCCGAGGGGTGTATCGCCATTCACGTCCTCTCAGTTTCTATGGGACTTAGGTTCCCTCTGTACCCGTTCCTTCGGGAGTACCTGAGGTTTGTTGGTTTGGTCCCCTGCCAGCTTACGCCCAACAACCACTCCTACATTGCGGGGTTCCTCCAGCTCTGCAAGTCCCGAGGGGTGAAGCCCAGCCTGGATCTATTCTTCCAGAGCTTTAATTTGTGCCGGGGGGGGGGGGGGGGCACGAAAACGGCGAGGGATACGCGAACCTGCAGCAGATTGCCCGTTTCAAACTACTCTCCGATGCCCCTTCTTCAAACAAAGGATGGAGGGAACGTTGGTGCTATGTGAAGTTGGGCGAGAACCCATTCCCGAGGGAGCTGCGTGATCGATTCCGAAGGCACGAAAAGATCAGGAGTGCTGCCCTCGAGAAAGACGGTCTAAAGCTGGCCAAGTTCCCGGAAGGGAAAAATAAGAATGTGGCGATCAAAGATTGCACCCTCGAGGAGGATTTATACACCCTCGGGTTCCGGAGGTACCGCTTCATAGGGGAGACCGATGAGAAGTATCCTCCCTTCAACAAGGCCTTCGGAGGAGCCGGAGGTAGGAGCTGAGGGCTTTAGATTTTTGTACTTAGTTTTTTTTGTTTTGCTTGGATGTCATTGTCCCTTCGCTTAGACCCGTCGGCCTAATCCTTTGTCGTATTTTTGTAGGTATCCCCGTGTCCATGGTGAACGTGAAGGGCCTCGCTCGCCTGAAGAAACAGGACCCGAAGGGGTCGGGACAGGGCAACCAGAAGCCCGCCACTGCCCTCTTCAAGAAAGCCGAGGGCGATGCCGCTTCCAGCAAGAGGAAGGCGGCGACCAAGGGGTCCCCCCGGCTACCAAAAAGCCGAAGAAGGGGGATATCACCGATAAGGAGCCCCCGGTCATGATTGTTGATGAGCACCCCGCCTCCGGGGTGCATGTGGAGAAGCCGTCGGGTGGAACGCCGGCGGGGGCAGAGGAGTTGCTGCCTGAGGTCCTCCAAGTTTCGTTTCCGAGGGGTACATCTCTGGCCAGCGGCGCTGTCGACCCGGGGGCCATCTTGAGGGGCATAACCCCTGAGACGGATAGGGCTGCCCTCGGGGCTTATAATGATGCGGCCCTCGAGGACCACATTCTCCGCTCCTCCCTCTCTGTAAGTGTTCACTTGGCTTTCTCCATCTTCTCCTTTGATCATTTTGTGTGATTGCCTTTAACCGTTTTTGTTGTTGATCTGCAGGCTTGTCTAGCCCTCGGCGAACAGGCCCGGAGGCTTCAAGAATGGCGCCTTCACAAAGCGGAGCAGGACGTCAAAATGAGGGAGTGTATCCTCAAGAACAAAGAGGCGGTGAAGCTGGGGGCCAGGCTAGAAGAGGAGCTTCGGTAGATGAACCTAAAATTGGAAGCTGCAGAAAAGGGCAAGGCTGATGCTGAGGCCGCTGCTGAGGAGGCCAGGAGAGCTGCCAAAGAGGCCGAGGATTCCAAGGCGTTAGCCATCGCCAAGGCTCAGGAGGAGGCCGTTGACGCCTTCGTCGCCGAGGGTTGGAGAGCCGAGGGGCGCAAGATGTGGGTGTCCTCGGTTGAGGAGGCATGCGTTGATGAATGGGCCGAGGGCCCTGGGTGGGAATGGATGGCCCGGAAGGGCAGAGAATATTATGAGGCCGGTGAATTCTTCACCCAGGCCCTCATCTATCGGAGGATGGCCCGACACTTGGGTATTGAGCCAAAGGATTTCACCCCCTCGGCATATGGCCTCCCTCCCCTGCAGCCTGATGTCCATGAATCCCTTCCCGAAGGTGTACAACGGCCCGACCTTGAGGACACAGAGCTGAAGAAAGAGGCCGAGGACGACGCTGTTGAGGCCGGAGCGGAGGTATCGTCGAGGCCGGCTGCAGAGGACGCCCCGGGGAATGATGCTGTCGAAGTTGTTGAGTGATTTTATACTTAGGAATGTCTGAACATATTTTGTAATGAACAACATTGATCCTTCGGCTTCGGCCTGTTTGTAATTTCACACTCACTTCTGTTTTTGATGAATGCATGCCTTCGGGCTTCGTATATATGGCTTGTTTTCTCTAATTCCTTTCTTCTCGAATGTATGCCTCCGTTTTTCTTGAGTGTATGCCTTCGGTATTTTTGAATGTATGTCTAGGACTTAGAATACTTTCTAAGTGTTTGAATACGGTTGTAGCCTTCGGCAGTTGGGCACCCTTTGCTGGATATACAACCGAGGGCTCAGCAGTAATTAGGACTTAGAAATTTTTTCTAAGTGTAGCACACCCTAGGGCCTTCGGATGTTTGTAGTTCCATTGCTGTGTGGTGATTAGGTTGAGAACCCAATTCCTAGGACTTAGAAAAATTTCTAGGTGTAGTTTGGCTTTCGGATGCCCTCGGCTGGTAGCCTCCTTCCCGATGCGTGAATATTGGACCGAGGGCCCAATGTACAGGACTTAGAATTTTTTTGCAATTGTAGTATGTCATGTAGCCTTCGGCTACTGTGGAGCCCCAACTGGAATGTTGATTAGGTCGGGGGCCAATTCTTTAGGACTTAGAAAATTTTCCTCAGTGTTGATTCCTTGTGTACTGTAGCCTTTGATTGATAGGTAGCCTTCGGCTATTGGGACCCTTTATAAGTTGAGGGTGAAATATGTAGGGCTCAGAAAGATTTCCAAGTGTAGCTTTTCCCTTGGAAGCCTTCGGGAAATGGCATCCCTTCTTGATGTATGAGTAGTTGACCGGGGGGGGGGGGGGGATATGTAGGACTTAGAAAATTATTCTAAGTGCTGAGTGCTGTTGTATCGCATAGCCTTCGGCTATCATATTCCCTTGGCTGTAATATTGATTGGGCCGGGGGCCCAATCTTTAGGACTTAGAATTTTTTCCAAGTGCTGCTTCCTTGTGTCGCCTCCGGGTGATAGGCGCCCTCTGACTCTGCATCACTTCGTGAGATGCCCGGGGGCTACTCATTTAGGACTTAGAATATTTTTTGGGCGTAAAGTGATGTTGAGCTTCCGGATGTAGAGCCCTCCGGGTATATGAATAGGACCCTTCGGGTGATCGTGGGGCCCTTGAGTTGTATGAGTTTTTGATCGAGGGCCAAATATGTGGAACTTTGCAAAATTTCACAGTGTGTCGTAGATGTTGGACCTTTGGTCAGTGAGGAGTCTGTCCGAGGGGCAAATATCTTGGAATAGTCCCCCTCGGTTGGCTTTTGATGATTTGTAATAGATGCCTTCGGTTGTCTGGTGACATATTAACCTCCGGTTGCTGTCATTTTCCAAAAGTGTGGACTTAGGAAAAGTGTGGAATCCTGTTGTTGTGAAGAAAGCCAGTGAGGAGTGTGTTATAAATGTGGAGCGTTTTCAGCGTGGTTACAAATGGGGAAATGGGGTGCTATTTATAGTAGCAATAAATACCGGACAGGGACACGTGTCAAGCGCCTATTGGCCGAGGGGTCACCTCAACTGGTTGGCGTTGGCAGCCGCATGTGGCCGCATTTAATGCGGCTGTTGGATGGGACGTCTGTACAGGGTACGGTGATCTGTACGCATGTGAGGCGGATATCATGTCGGGAGAGGTGCCCTCGGTTGCAGAGGACTAGCCGAGGGCTCTTAGTGCCGAGGACCCCTGAGTGCCGAGGGCTCCAGGTGCCGAGGGCTACTGTTTTCGCCGTTTTCTCCCAGTTCCTCTGTTTGTTCGAAATATCCATGCTGTGATAGTTTGGAGCCTTCGGCCAGGGGGCCGAGGGCACCCCTGGTGCGTATTGCGGGCTGCTTGGTACTCTGGGCGCCGTGATTTGGGCCTGTTGGGCCTTCTTGGCCTGTTGGGCCTCTACTGGAGTAGTAGGAGTCTGTGGGCCGGGTGTTCCCGGGCCATATACTCCATCAGGATTATTATTTATTATATCTATGAGATACTCAGAGCTACAAGTCTTGTAAGCCTGATCATTATTCTCAGTCATGGGCACATGCTTTGCTGTCCCTCCTCTAAAACCACCTCTTAGCATGTTTTGATCTTTTGAATAAATAAAACACTATTACAAATTGACTTAAATGATCATATTTTATTTTTAATAAATAATATATGAGAAAAAATATATAGTGCAAGTATTTTTACCGTTTGCGCCCCTCCCCTAAAATGCTTTGTGCCATTTTATTGTTTATTTGAGAAAATAAAATAAAATAAAATAAAGGTAGAGAGTGCAAGTAAAACTGTTTAGATAGTTCATTTACAAGTGTCATGAATCTCCTACCTTTTCGACGCTCAAATTCCTCTTTTACATCTCCTATTTTTATGACAATCATTTAAGAGAAGGAATGATGGTCATTATGTCTGCCCATCGGAGAAGTCGTTTTCTTTTGTCAATGGCTTCTCCAATGGCACCGTCAATAATGATATCATTGAAATCCCTTATTGTTTTTCTTCTTCCCATGTCATTTGTTTGCACCGTCTCATCAAAATCGCCTTTTGCAAAACATATTCCCGACAAGAATGCCGTTTTAAAATTTAATACCAATTTTTTCCAGAATAATGCCGAGGTTCCTGATGTATTTCAGAAACCAGATTTTGATATGGATTACTCTGCGTCATATTGGGAAGTCACAAAAGAGTTTGTGGGTGTTTCGGCCATGCATATGCAGCTTATGATAAATAATAAGGTTGTTTTTTATGATACCACAAATCTTGGTCCTTCTGCGCTCAGGCACAATCCGGAATGGTGCAGAAAACTCCCTAATGGTCGTACTGATTGTTGGGCTCATGGTATAATCTTTGATCCTAACAGTGGTGATGTTAGGACGCTCAAGGTTTGGAACTTTTTAACCTTTTGCATTATATTCTAATTTTCTCATATACAAGATCATGATTTAATATATGATATTTGATAGATGATTTTTTTTATGCTCAAGTTATTGAGAAAATAAAACTTACATTTTCATAATGCAATTACAAACACACAAAAAAAGAAATATATCACATATGAAAATATACTAACAGCAGTCTGACCATTGATCGACCACCATCATGATGATTCTTAATTAATCAAAGTCATTCCTAATCTTTGTTTTTATATAATCTTTGATTTTAAAATGGCTTTAATCGAATGAATTGCATGGATAATCAATGAAAACTTGATTTTGAAATATAAATAGTATTTATAGGGCACTGAGAACATAAAATACTTAAACTTTCTCAATGCTCATGTTGACTATCATTATTATGTACACCAATACATTATTTCAAAGTATAATAATTTTTTAAATACACATAAACACTTGTTTGTGAAATTTACTTTTTGTTATAATGTTATATAATATAATTAATGAGAAATTAACTTTAATAGTTAATAAATTTAGATGTGAAAACTCAACCTTGAAGTGTATTTAGAAACAAAGAGAACATTATATAAGGAATATATTAAAGTGGCAGTTTTACCTATTTAACTAAAATGCAAATACTAACATCAAGGTTTGAGAAAATAATGGAACTTAGTGGTTCTCTTCACAAAATTTATTGGTTCTCCTCGTCACACAGATCAGACTAGAATGATAATATTTCTTGAAATTCACCAGTTAAAGTGGACAAATAAGCAATTGAGGCACTAAATCAGCCAATAACGTTTAGATGAGTATAAACTTTGGAAACATTTTTCAAATGAAGAATTGATACGTTATACTATAAGAAAAAAATGTATAAATACAAAAAAGTTAGTATTATAGTTAGATCCCCTCATTTAATATGGTGATGCTTTATGCCTTTTAGCCTTTTCTAAATTACCACAAATCGATTTAATTTTTAATTATAAAACAAAATTAGTAGTGAGAGATAAATGAACATTGAACACTACGTGAAGTATTATATTAAAGTAAACAAAATGCAAAACTAATTAAATAACACTTAATAGACTATTATCATTAATAACACTTCATAGACCGTTGGACTAATGTGGAATGAACTAAGAGAACCTAGTGCAATACGGAGTAATATTTAAGACAAGCTTACTACTACTATTGTATATTTGTTATTTGGCACTGAATAAAAGTGGGTCATGTTCTAAACACCTATTAGGAAATGTTAAAAAATGGTTTGAAAATGGACTATATGCCTATATCAAAACAATAGAATGATTTAAGGTGTTATATTTTTCTTGTATGATACATATATATAGTCTTTTAGTTACATTCTTTTACTTCGGCCATACCATCTTATGCAGAAGTAGAATGAAAAAGAATGAATAATGTTGATTTTACCCATACGTGGTCTTTCGTTTTAAATTTATATCAATTCAAACTCAATGTTTTTAATTTTATAAGGCTGAGAAGAGTAATTTTAAAATTTGCTATATATAGTTATTAAGGCCGTGTTATCTTTATTTATTTCACTCTTTAACCAGATTAAATTAAACTTATATGGATCAAATTATTAACTTGAATAGATTGGACTAAACTATATCCGGTTAAATTATTAGTACGCAGTAATATAATTAAAATCATATTAGATTAAGCTTAAACCACTCAATTCATACAAAACTCAAATAGATTATAATAGACCAAATAATTTAGTCCTTATGGATACCAACAACGTAACCTCTCTCATCTACAAAGAGTATAATATTCATCATTCGAAGTTCACTATGAAGCATACTTCATTGTTAAATATGGCTACACTCCTCAAGTTTTCGATGTTTTCACTTAGAACTCAAACTTTATGGCTTGATATGTTTGAGTTTGGCCTAATTTGAACTAGTCTAATTTGGTCTATAAAGCCTATTCTTACGTGTAATTTACTGAAGTTTGATGCGGTCTATTATAATATGGTTTTGTCTAGTAGTTTGATTTGTCTCAAGTTGAAATTAATCAAGGTGAAAACATTTTAATTTGATGTGGGCACACCGCAAAGTCATAATTTCATTATATTTTGAACCAAATATGCCATAAAATGAAGAACTAGAGTACAATATATTATATTTTCAAAATGCTAAGTGTACCCTCATTGTGTAACCTTTGATACACCTTATATAAGGATCCAATTTTTATACATGCCCCCCTCTCCTCTCTAACCACTCACACACTTCTTCTTTCTTCTTTCCTTCATTTCATCTTCATCGTCTTTTCTTCTCTCTTTATCTTTCTTCCCCTTCTATCCATACTCCATCTTCACCATCATCTTCATCATTTTCACATGTATCACCTTATAGGACTGAAAAAATTGGATGAAGTTTGAGATCGCCGAAAAGTCTTTGAAAAATCAGAGATAAACAATCCTTGAAACTTTTGTCTGTGTCGTCAATAAAATATTGTTTGTGTCGTGCAAAATAATAATATAATTTGTCTGCGGGGAAAATGAATACTAACAATGTTTTGAAAAATTGTGCCACAGACAAAAAGATATTTGTATACATATACTGATTTGCATGCCATTTATTTGCATTGATTTACATTCCTTTTAAATGGCGAAATCAATGTTAGGTTGCAGGAAAACAAATGTATGTGCTTACAAACAAAAAGTGTGCATGTCTAGACATTTTTTATTTGTATACAGACAATTAATTTTTATGCACAACAAAACATTCTTTTGTATGTATATAGACAACTAATGTATGCGCACAGACATTGGTTTACATGCAACTAAACAATGACGTTTCTGTTAGAAACAGAACGCAAACAAATGTAAGTTGCACACAAAGTAATGTTACTATGCATGCACTTGTTATCTATATACGAAAAAATGTCTGTACACATACATTATTTTATTTATGTACAAACAACAAATGTTTGTACCACGTACTACACTTTTTATCTGTTGCTTAACTTCACAAACATTTCAATTGTTTTAATTAGGGATGGGCAAAAAACCCGAACCAACATGGTATTGAACTGGACCGGTATGGTACCATACCGCAAAATAGGGGTTTGAATGCATCTTTAAAAATTGTATCCCGAACTGTACCATTTCCAAACCAGTACATGACTGATTTTCATAAAATGAGAGTCGGTACCGAACTGAACCGGATTGAAGTATAGGTTCACTAGTTCATCTATACATAATACATTTACCCTAAGCTGCTAAGACCAGTATATTTTTTTGCTTAGCTAGTTCACTACGCACTCGTAACTATCACACTCGACTTGTTTAACTACTTTTTTTTACTTAGCTAGTCCTTTTTTTACAGTTAGTCCTTAATTAGTTTTGCTTTAAACTCTTCAATTTAGTTGATAAGTTGGCAAAATCAAAATTTGTAAGCTTAGCTACCAATGGAGTTCAAAAAGATATATGAAATTAATAGACTCCAGTTGCAATACTCTTTTTGGTATTACAGTTACCCATGATAGGAAGTGAAAATTGATAACCTGAATTCTAATTTTGTGACTTTGTCTGTGTGTTCTTAAATTCGTTTACTTAACATTATAAATTTTTAACTAACTTGAGTTTAAATGATATGAGGTGAAAACTCGTTCAAGTCGAGAGGATATAGGATAAAGGAGAGCATGTAGGTCTTAGTATCTTAAGTTTAAATATATTCACTCTTGATTTAATGTATTGTACTACTTAAATGCATCTCAATTTTATTAATCATGTAATTTGGAAATTGATTTATTGTGTGGAGTTTTGAAGTATGCCTAAACTTTGATGCATGTATATAGCTTATGGATTCATTATATGAAGAACTTTAGCTTCATCTTAAACAGTTGAAAAAGTGGCATTGTGGTATGGTATTGTACCGTAGCTTATAAAAGTGAAATGGTACCAAACGCTTTCAGGTCTAAAACCGAACCGTAGCATTTAAATAGTCCATGTACTAATATGGGTTTGGTAATATATTGGTCCGTCATCCCGGACCATGCCCGCCCCTAGTTTCAATTTAACTTCTTCACATTAACAATCTTTTTAAAAAAATAGGACACATAATATTTTACTAACGACACAAATAATATTAATTCCGGCAACTCCAACTCTGGTTATTTTCCTGATCTTAAAAGGTGATGATGAAGTAGGTAAAATCGAAGATAATACAAGATAATATGGTGAAGATGGAAGATGAAGAAGAAGAGAGATGAATAAGATGGAATGGTGAGGATGAGAGGTGATTGATACGGAAGATGGTAAAGATGGGAGGTGATGAAAAGATGGAAGACGATTAAGATGTTTGATGAAGATGAAATAAAGAAGAAAGGAGGGGCGGGTGATAAAAATATGTTTAATATGTAGATATAGGGTGTGTCAAATATGTAGATAAAGGTGTACACCTAAAATTTTAGTTATATTTTATCTTTAACATGCACACATGTTTAATATTTTCATATATCTTATCATATCAATATGTTATATTTTATTTGTTAAAGATCAACCTCAACCCATGGTGTTCATCAGGGGGTTTGTCGACCTCCGGAAAACTAATAAGTACAGGAGGCTCAGATGAAGGTAGTAGAAGCATTAGGATTCTTGAACCATGTGACACTTGTGATTTTCATGAAGGTGGAACTGGACTTTCCACGTTCAGATGGTAAATTGTTTATTACTTTCTTTAAATAATTAAGTTTATTATTGATAGTGCAATATCAATGATTCATTTTCAAATAGATCTTATTTTGAATCTTTCATCTTTTCAAAAGGTTTTTAAGTTAGGATAAAGCACCTCCTTTTCAAACAAATTGTAGTTTAACCAATAAATTAAATATAGTCTCAATTCATAAATTTACCCTAAATAAGAATAGAAATATTATTATTTTCTAATCAAATGTATTTTGTTTTCCCATTAAATAAGAATCAATGTCGTCATTCCAAAAAATACTATCATTTTGTGACATGATATCAACATATTAGTGTCTATAATTTCATAATATGACAAATGTGATTTCGAGATGACAATGTAAACTCTTATTCCAAGATAAAAACACTAGACTCCTCATGTACATGAAATCCATCTCGATTTTACTCATATTTTAGAAACTTTCCCATTTAAAATATATAGATCTAATGAACTAGCCTTTTCTCCTTTCTCACATCTTCTCATTTGTACACTCCTACGTTTATTGCGTCAAACCCCCTCGTGGTATATAATTTTTTCACATGAATACATCTTGATTTAAATATGCATCAAACTCACCTATGTTATGATTAATTATGTATCTACTATCTTGGAAGTAAAAATCTAATTGTTTAATAAAATATGTGTTCAAACTCACCTATGTTTTGACTAGTTTTCAGTGCACGTTAATCATCATACTAAGACACGTTACTTCTAAACTGCTAAATTTGTAGCTTCAGGATTTTATGTGCATAATTAATTATAACATAGATGAGTATGACTTTTTTTCTAAATCACGGGGTTGATATGCATTATCAGTATATCAGGAACGGGTTTGCCGCATAAACTCGTGTGTACTAATCCCATCTAATTGCCATTTGTCAACTTTTCTGTCTTAGTTGTCATCTTAGGAATTATATCATTTTCATTTTAAGAAAACTATGTTTTTATTCTTACTGCTAATTAAAGGTATGCTTCTCAACAAATGCTTGAAAATGGTGACATAATACTTGTTGGAGGAAGAGGGGCCCACAACTATGAAATTTTCCCGCCGGATCAACTGAAGTTCCCAATTCAACAATTCGGGCTTCCCTTCCTCATGGAAACCACTGACGGCTATCTCGAGAACAACTTGTATCCCTTCGTCTACCTTCTCCCGGATGGTACAGTCTTCGTTTTTGCCAACGACCGCTCCGTCATCATCAACCCTCGTACCGGCGAGGTGGTCCGGGAGCTCCCAAAACTTCTCGGCGGCTCCCGAAATTACCCTGCTTCCGGTCAATCCGCGCTTCTTCCACTGAAACTCACCTCCAACACCAACGATGGAGATTTTGTAAAGGCAGAGGTGTTGGTTTGCGGCGGGAATTCCCATGACGCTTTCCGATATACAGAGAAAGCGCCGAGGAAGTTCCCACCGGCGTTGAAGGATTGCGGCAGGATTGTCGCGAATCAGGAAGGGGCAGAATGGGATATAGAAGAGATGCCATCAGGGAGGGTCATGGGGGATATGTTAATCTTGCCCACGGGGGATCTCCTCCTAATCAATGGAGCAAAAGCGGGGACCTCGGCGTGGGATGCGGCTGAGGAACCGAATTTCACACCGGTGCTATATAGCCCGGAGAAACCAAAGTGGCAGAGGTTCAACAAATTGAAGCCGTCGCAAATTCCCAGAATGTACCATTCCTCTTCGGCGGTTTTGCCAGATGGAAAAGTTTTAGTGGCGGGGAGCAACACACACGCCACATACGATTTCAAAGCCAAGTACCCAACAGAAATGAGGGTCGAGAAATTCTCGCCGCCGTACTTAGCCGCTGAGATGGCCCAATTCCGACCGCAGATCATGGAAGAGTTCTCCGACAAGCAATTGATTTATGGGCAAAATTTCAAGGTCTACATCAATTTGACTGCTGAGGTGGTTATGGGTGATATAAAGGTTACCATGTATCCACCGCCATTCACAACTCACGGCTTCTCTCAAGGCCAGAGAATGCTGATTTTGGGGCTCAACGAAGTAACGAATACAGTGATTTCCGTTGTGGCTCCGCCCTCCGGGAAGTTGGCTCCTCCAGGGTACTACTTGATCTTCGTGGTGCACCGTGGAGTACCGAGCAAGGGAATGTGGGTGCAAATTCAATAGCACATTTTATTTGGAAAGTTTGTGTGATCAATTGTAAATTGTACCATTCAATAACAAACTAACATAAATTTTCTCTAATAGTTTATAAATCTTCTGTTTCACATAGGCATTTTGGAGTGCATTTAATAAACAAGGAAACAATGGTGAAGACCAGAACAGGTTGGAGGGGTCTCAGACTCTCAGTCTCCTCAAGATAAAATTTCTAATGTACATATATATGTGTAAATATTCATGATCTATTAAAAAATGTTGAAAATTTAAGTTTAGGCACTGCAATATAAAATAATGGTCACTAGATAACTTCAGTTCAAATAAAAACATCCTTAATCAGTCATAACTCACATGTTCATTATCTTTCTGAAGTGAAAATGTAGATATAGAACGGCATATTTCAGTAACAAAAATTAGCTTGGTCATTGCCCCCCTCCCTATGCAGATCACATCTAAAGCTGATATGTATACAGAGAACAAGAGATGTATAAACAATATATATATACATGTCTGTGTATAGAGTGTTGATCATGTCGAAACTTCCGGATGAGTTTATGTCCCTACTATTCAAATTCAACATCCTAACCATCCTTTTTATCCAACGGTTTACTTGGGAATAGTCGGACAGAAACCCATTCCTAATTTTGGATTGGACCAACCTCTCTATGACTGTACACACACCCACATATTCATATACATATGCATACATATATATAGCAGCATATACACAAAAGAGAATATGCTTCTCATGTTTCGGGGGAAAAAAGTTAAGCATACAAATTACATACAGCCAGGCCGTTAACCTATCACAAGCCACAAAGAACTATGGTCTTCTGCCTTCAAGAATCTTATTCACTCAGCTTTGAGTCGAGGCAGCATAGTTGCTGTTTGGAAATGATGTTACTACCCCACCACCAACAACAACATCTTGGGTGGTTGTTTGCTCTTCTGTGGCATGCCTTACGAATTCTTCGGGGGACATATGTGTTCCGTGACAAGCGCACACAATTTTGATCTGGGTAGGGCTATACCTATACGTGACACCCGATATGGTTTTACCATTTGGACCCGACCCTGTTGTTGAAACCCAAGGTAGGTTCGGGTAAGAGCCGCAACCACCGAATTTCACATCAGCAGCAAGACCGGGTTTGATTAGGGAGAAATCAAGACGATGTGTTGGAGGAAGTCCATCTCCTGCTTTGGGCCATTCAGATGACGTGTCTGTGGGGTCCCTGAAGCTTATATTGTTATTTCCTTTTACGTTTTTGGATGAACCTTCCTCTGCAGCATAGGGATGTCTTTCATTGCTGGGTGACTTCTTTGCAACCACTGGATGTGAAGAAGCTACTTCATGAACACTAACAAATTTTAGAGTTATGAAAAGCCACAAATAAAAAATATATCCGCAAAGCATAACATTCTAATTGAGCATTGTAATAAAAAACACTCTTAAAACAACAGTTTCTAATAGTTATAGTTTTTAGATATAAATTTTCCAACTTCCAAAAACTAAAGTGACAATGTTCCTACACGTGTTTTTGTCTAAATTTCTTTAGGTCTGAAAAGGAAAAAGAGAACAAGATTACAATGTTTTGAAAGTGACTCTTGGATAACATTATCTTGTTTTGTTATGCAGTAACCATCCCATTGACAATGGCCTTTTTGGCAAATAACTCTTTCGAAAGCTTTCAATTTTTTCAATATCAATTAGATGTTTCAGTAATTATACAGGAGCTAATTTAAGTGTTTGGTGAAGACTGAAGAGCCTATAAGATAAGCTAAAGTAACAAACAAAAGGCAATTTTAAAAAAACTTGCTTGGTGGGCTTTATGCAAGAACCTTTTTAAAAAGCTCCTTATTTTATACATCTGTTTAATATTCAATGTTCAACACAGTTCAATTTTGATCTCTAATTTTAGGTAACAGATTTTATCATATTCAAATTCAATTATGCGATTTAATACTACTTTAATCCAGTTTCTGAATATCTAAGACTCTACGATTTAATTTCTAATTCTTATTAAAACATAGAACATTGTCAAGGAGAAGTTCAATCCCAAAATGTCAACCTGGAAACTCAAACTTGAAGAACTACTGAGGCTGCAAAGAATCTGTTTCTGTCATCTTCATAAGTAAAATGTGAATACCCAAAAACATTAGAAAGAGCGAAAGAGAAAAAACCTTGAGTTACGTTCATGTCATCACTGTGCTTGTCAGAGTTTGAAGAGCCTCGGGCATTAGTCGGATGAAGTTGTTGACCGTGATGATGAGAGGCCGGGGCACAAAATTTGCCTTCGTCCACTGAGGACAATTGTATACGAGAATATCCAAACATCCTTGGCATGTTTGAGTTTACGAGAGGGTGTGTCCCTGAATAACTAGGATCGTTACTATCTTTTAAAGGAAGAGAGTAGGGCATGTTTATAACATTCACTGATTGAGAGAAGGGGGATCCATGTGACACATTCCCATACTTAACCTCCTTCTCTGAAGAAATCTTAAAACCATTGACCTCCTCATTATTAATCTCAACTTGGTCATTACTTTCTGCCTCAGAATCAGCTACATCTTCATTGTCCCCAGTTGAGTCATCATCCGTGTTAATCGAAATATGTGATGTCATGGTCTTGTCATGAGAATCTCTATCGCGTTTCCTCTTGTGGTTTGACTCTCCATACATGTTTTTATCTGTTGTCTTTTCTTCCTCTTCTTCTACTTCAATATACCTACTACCATTTCGAACCAAGAATCCTCCACTGTTCAACCTTTTACTAGGATCTGTGTGGAGAGATGTACTAGAAAGGTCATTGAAGAAGTTTCCCTCATTTTTCGCCAGATCACTTCTCTGCAACCCAATAACAGAATCAAGCTTTTTGGGACCGCCATCTAGAAAATTCTTGATATCACTGATCACATTGTTATTTCTATCACCTTCTTCTGTCCTGTCATTTAAGGAGTTCCAAGTTTTACCTCTTTGTGAGGCTGTAACTCTACCACAAGGTAGGCCCAAGCTCAAATTGAGACCATTTTGATCCTCCATGATAATAAGGATATAGAAAAAGCCAGAAGAATATCTATCTATTCAACTCTTCTCCATCTGCATTAGCTTTGATAGCTTAAAAATGTATGGAGTAGATGAAAATACCGGCTTACCAGTTATCTACAAAACAAAAAGTAACAACGTTTTCAAAGGCTACTATTACTTTAATCTACTTGAGAACTAACAATGTTTACTTCAGCCATTGAGATTGACAAACTGAAAAAATGTACGCATAAAAATCTTTTCAAGAACATAATTAGACTCTTCGATCGTTGAATCAACCCTGACAAGTTTTCCAAAAGAGGGCGCCAAGGGAAAGCTAGGTTACACTTAGTTAGAAGTTGATTAATTACAACAGAAAACTGATCCCACATCATTCATCACTAATGAAAATTAGTGTCAAACTGTCAATTAATTCTCAAAACTTAGTTAACAATGAGATGAAATTCTAAAACAATGAGTTATTATATAGTAATGCCCCATTATATAATTGGTATTAAAAAGGCAACTAAAAAACTCGGATAACAATGCACTGATTGATATACAAAATTAGATTATTAAAATACTTTTAGCGTACCCCTTTTTGTTTATAAGGAGACAACCACAGCCAAATTGGGCATGGGATTTTAACCACAAGGGCGTGTATTTAAACAAGAGGCTATGTCAGGGAAGTATTTTACAGGTAAGTCGCACAAAGAATAGCAATAACAGCCAAATAAACAAAATTGACCTTTTTCGTTGTCAGAATCAATTGCTTGTCAACCCTAATCAATAATCAGCACTTGAGCACATTTATGTAAACAAAAAACCAGAGAGTGAAAGCTCGCAACATGCCAAAACACCATAATTCCGAATCTTGACTGAACAGAAAACAAATATCCTTGGGTACAGATCTCCGTAAAGACCATCTAATGATTTAAAAAAACTCAAAAAAGGAAAAAGCAAAGTGAATTCAACAAAATGGGTGAAAATGAAATATGACTCCAACCTTTAATTTAATACGAGTATATTTAAGCAAAGCTCAATATTTTAAGCTTTTTCCGGATCAAAAGACGGACATACAGAAAGATGAGCACGCTCAGAACATGGGGGGTAGTGAAAGAGTTTTACCTAGAGAAGACGAAACCTTGGTGAAGATGAGCCCCCAGTCATGGATGGAGCTAACAAAAGTTTAAAATGGGAAAATCTAATAGAAAAAGGCGGTGGGCTGGTAAAGTGAAGTGAGTGAAAATTAATAAAAACTGTGTGGTTAATGTTTGTGTAGGGGAGACAGAAATAACAGAAACCACAAAATAATTGATTAAAAGAGAAAGTGACAATTTTTTTTAGGACGTCACAAAAAGGAAAGATGACAAAGCTTTAAGGGACGGAGGGGAGGGAGTATTACAACAACAAGTCAACAACATCCAAGCCTTAATCCCAAAAAAATTTGGGGTCGGCTAACATGAATCATCTATGATATCGATGCCAAAAGGGAAGATGGACAAGAAAACGAAAAAAAAAGTAAGATAAAATTAATAAAATAAAGATAAATAAATATAAGATAACAATAACATAAGAATATAACAAAGATAAAAGATAAAAAATAAAAGAGCATAAAAAGCTAGAAGATAAAAAAACATAAGAATATAAAAAGATAAGGAAGATAAACGATAAAAGAAAAAAGAGAGGAAAGGTAGACAAGACATCAATCGTCCACACGGATGTGCACCCTCTACTTTGCTCTCTCCAAAGCAATACTCTCATCCAATCCAAGAAGACGCATATCAGTTCTGATTCCTGTAATCCAAGTCTGTTTGGGTCTTCCCCTCCCTCTCTTCTCTGACTCTTCTCCCCACCTCTCAAGTCGTCTAACAGGTGCATCACTCGGTCTTCAACGCACATGTCCAAACCACCGCAAACGAGACTCATTCATCTTATCTTCTATAGGTGTTACTCCCACCTTTTGTCTGATTACATCATTTCTCAAGCGGTCTTTTCTGGTATGTCCACACATCCAACGCAACATACACATCTCTGCCACACTCATCTTTTGAATGTGTCATTGCTTCACCGCCCAACACTCTACGACATACATTAATGTCGACCTAATTGTTGTACGATAAAATTCACCTTTCAGTCTAGTCGGCATACCTAGATCGCATAGAAATCCTGAAGCACTCTTCCATTTCTTCCACCCAACTATGATTATATGGCATACATCTTCATCTAATTCACCATCCTTCTGAATTATGGATCCCAAGTAACGGAACATATCACACATTGGTATCTCCTTACAATCAAGAGTAATCTCACTGTTGCTACTATTTCTACCTCCACCGAACTTGCACTCCATATACTTAGTCTTGCTTTGGCTCAGTCTGAAACCCTTACTCTCCAATGTTTGTCGCCATAGCCCCAACTTTGTTTTAACACCGGATTGTGTCTCATCAATCAATACAATATCGTCGACAAACATCATGCACCATGATATATCTTCTTGAATTGACTTTGTAAGTTCATCCATGACTATAGCAAATAAGAAAGGAATTAGAGCAGCTCCTTGGTGCACTCCGATAGTAATAGGGAACTCTGCGGTCCTCCCTACACTAGTGCGGACACTTGTAGTACAAGCATCATACATATCCATGATGATGCTGATATACTTACGTGATATGCCCTTTCTAGTTAAGGCCCACCAAAGAACTTCTCGAGGTACCCTATCATATGCCTTTTCTAAGTCAATGAACACCGAATGCAGATCCTTTTTAGTGTCTCTATACTTCTCCACAACTTGTCTAAGAAGGTGAATGGCCTCAGTTGTTGAGTGTCCAGGCATAAAACCAAATTGATTCTCCGAAATTTTCACACTTTTACGAAGTCTTTGCTCAACCACTCGCTCCCAAAGTTTCATGGTGTGACTCATAAGCTTAATCCATCGATAGTTAGCACATTCTTGTACATCACCCTTAATTTTAAATAAGGGAATGAGAGTACTCTTCCGCCAACTCACTGACATTTTGTTGTTTCTCCAAATCATGTTGAAGAAACGAGTTAGCCACTTGATGCCTTTCTCTCCCAAACTTCTCCAAGCCTCGATCGGTATGCCATCTGGGCCCACTGCCTTCTTCCGGCCCATTTTTCTCATAGCCTCTTTAACTTCTGTTGTTTGAATCCTTCTCACGAAGTCCCTATTTACCATACACTATTGTATAGTAAGATCATCAATACCTTGGACTTTATTCCCGTTGAACAAGGTATCAAAGTATGACCTCCACCTCTCTTTTATTTCTTCGTCATCCATTAATACCTTTTGATCGACATCCTTCACACACTTAACTTTTCTGATATCTTGCGTCCTACGGTCACGAAGACGAGCAAGTCTGTAGATATCTTTTTTTCCTTCCTTAGATTCCTTTTGATCGACATCCTTCCTTAGATTCCTTTTGATCGACATCCTTCTGATATCTTGATTCCTTGTTCACTTTTCCTTTGGCTTCCTTCACATCTTTCTTTGCTCTTCTTCTAGCTTCTTTGTACTCCTCTATGTTCTCGTCGCTCCAACTTTTGCCCAATTTCTTATACCATTCCCTTTTGGTCCTTATTGCTTGTTTCACTTCATCATTCCACCATGATGTGTCCTTTTTTGGTGACAGCCATCCTTTAGATTCTCCGAGTATCTCCTTCGCCACTTTGTCAATGGTGGACTCCATTGATAACCACACATCATCCACGTGTGCGTCATTATCAATAGACCAAACATCTTCCTCCAACATTTTGTGTGCAACACTTTGTTGGAGATTCCCCTCGAGCCTCCACCATTTTATCTTTGGCTCCCCTTGTACACTAAATCATCTCCTCTTTTTACCTCGAAAATCAAGCACAAGCATCCTATGCTGAGTGACAGCACTGTCACATGGGATAACCTTACCATCAGTGTAGCTAGTTCTCCAAGTCGTCCGTACTAAAAAGTAGTCAATTTGGGTACTATTAGCTCCACTTCTATATGTGACAATGTGAGAGTCTCTTTTCTTGAACCAAGTGTTCATCACAACCAACTCATACGACGATGCAAAATCCAGAATGTTCTTCCCCGCTTCATTTCTAGTGTCAAAACCATGTCCGACGGAGGGAGTATTACGTAATATAAAAAACATTAAAAATATACGGAGCACGTAGTATTACCTACTGTCTTTTCGATTGAACTTTAATTAAAATTTTATGATAATAATCTATACTTTATGAAGTACATGATCACAAAATTTCAGCAAAAAACACTCTCAAACGGATCTTGCCAAACGCCACTTAATTGATGCAACTACTATTTGATTTCAGAAGTCATTGCAACATGGTAAATCAGAAGTAGATGTCATAAAAAATAAATAAAGCTAACGATATGAAGGATTATAATTAAATAATAATCTATTAAGAATAATAAAGTTTTTTCTTAAATTAAAATTTAAATAAAATTAATTGATGAAAATATGATTATAATTACTATTAATATAATATCATGATCATTTAATTGTAAATACTGAACATAAATAAATCACTAAGATTGCTATTATAATCACTATTTAAAATGTAACACTTTCTTGTCGTATATTTTATTATTTTTATGATACCAAAATAGGAGTAAATGGAGTTTAAAATTCCAAAATAGGACTACTATGTTTTTATTCCCGAAACGAGACCAACATGGTACTCGTAGTATTTACTATGTTTTTATTTTCGTTATAAATATGCCATTAAATCTAGTGATGATGATGATGATGATGATGATGATGATAATAATAATAATAGGGAAAATGGGCAAATAAGTTCACGTACTAACAAAAAAGGTCAAATAAGCCCTTATATAGGAGGTTCTGTCCGGCCGTCGTCATTTGGGGCAATTATCGGTGAAATTTTTTGATGAAATTTTTGGAGAATGTTATTTATTAAGTCTAACTTACTCGTAACAAATTGAGAAATCATTCGATTGACGCTTTTCTCGTAATAATATAATACTCCGTAGATGAATTGATTGAAGCATGTGGTTTGTACTTTGTATGATGTACGAAATAAGGCCCAAGTTGGTATGATAGATTGGAGGAACCTCCCTAGTCCCTACCTTATTATTTGAAAGATAATGATAGATGGAGAAAGTTGGAATATGGTTTGGCGAATAAAACAGCTTTTTTGTCACCTTCATTCGAATCAAAGAATGCTGACTTATTTAATTAGATTAGAGGTAACGTTTTGAAGTATTAGAATTTTCTCAAATTCTCTGACATTTCCCTTGACAAGAATATTTTCATTCCCTGTCTACCAAGAAAACTAATTCTAAAAGTGAAATATACGGAGTATTTCTTTTAAAAAAACGCACGGAGTCATAATTAAAAAAAAAACATGTAAATTCGACCTTTATTACGGGTACTTTTGTCTACATGTAAATTCTCTAAACTTTGTAACCATATTTTTTTAATTGATTTTGAACATTTCTCTTTTTTGGTCATTCAATTTTTGTGATAAAGCATTTTTTAATCATATTTGAAAACTTAAAGTTTTCTTCTTTTGATTACGCGAAAGTCTTACTCCTTCCGTCCCGCTAACAATAGGACAAGAGGGAGTGACACACAAATTAATAAAAATTGATTTATGTGGTTAATATTGAATTGATAAAGTAAGAATAAAGTAAGAATGATTTAGAGCCACACAAACTTTACCAAATTTGGTATGAGACAATCTTAGTGGGACAGACCGATAAAGTAAAATGAGACAATCATAGCGGGACGGATGTAGTACTTGCTATCTATGCTTATTCTATGATTTTGCAAAAATAGATATAAGAGTAAAAGTGTTATTTTTGCTGTATATAAAAAAATGAAAAAGTAAAATTCATTTTAATTAATTACTATATGAAATTAATCAGAACTACGATAGTAACTTGGCAAGTTCATCTATCCTGAGGCCAACATTTACATGATCTTGCCTCACACCTTTTCTTGAAATTTTCCTCTCATTTACAATCTGAACTAAAGCAGTACTCTCTTCAGCTAGTCCACTCATTGGGGGTTCTATTATTCCTTGAGCCTCCAAAAACCCAGTTTCTTGTTTGTTGACCTGCTGATCTCCTGCAGCTTTTTTGCGCTCATGTCTAAAGACAGGACCTGGTGGTGCAGATTTGGCCAGAGAAATCGCCGATTTGTATACATTGTCAGCATCCAAACAAGAATCATCCAAAACAACCGCACTCCCTATTTCAATAGCCCGACTCAAGAGCAATGAAAGGCCCTCTGTCGGAGCCTTGTTACCAGCACTCACCGGCTTATTGCTGGTGTCTAGGTTTTCTAGTTCAGTTTGGTGCTGCTCCTCATTCAATGGGACCGGAGATGAACATTCTAACGGCTCCTCCTCCTCACGCGAAAGTGAAGTCTCAGATATTCTCTTGTTTTCACTCCCTTCTTTAGGATGCACTGATGGTGAAGTCTCAGCTATAGTTTCCGTTCTCTTCGGTTTTTCTTCAATGTCAGGTGTATAGGGTTTCCACTCTCGTCCCCTCCACATGAGTATATGTTCATGCTCAAATGAGATTAACACACATGGAACAAGATCCTGCAGTTCAAGCAACCATCAACTTTATGCAAATGATCACTATGCCAGATATTATTAACCGGCCTAGCTACATCGAAATTTAGAGAGACAAATGCGTATATAAGGTCTTTAGTTAGACTTGCTATTTGATTTTGTTTTGATCATTTGGTGCACTTGGCTTTGGAAATAATACATAAACAGAACTACAACAAAACAAATTTCTTTGAATAGGCCCTTATGGTCTGTTTTCTAACGGAGATATTTTCCAGTTTTCTAGGAAAACTAGGAAAAGAAAAACAGAAAACATGTTTACCAAAAAAAATTGCCGGAGAACGGAAAACAGAGATATGTTTACTTCTGCAAAGCACAACTCCTTCACTACTAAAATAAGAACTATTAACTAATTTTTTTCTATTGTAACTTTGTAAGGACAGTATCAATCCTATTTTTAGTGGCCAAATTACCAAATTGGTAAAAAAAATGGTGGTTTACCAAATTGGTAAAAAAAACCTCCTGAGACATTGATAAAAAAAGTCGAAGTCACAGTGACAAATTGGTCAAATTTTTATGAGTCAGACACTTTTAGAATTCATATTTTTAAAATAATATATGTACATATCGAAGTCATATTCATAAATTCATATCTTTCTTTTTTTTAAATCTACTCCATTTAAAAATCTACTTCAAAATTCTAATCCATATAAAAATTCTATTTTATATGGAATATATTTGCTCGTTTATATGGAGTAAGCTTTAAAAAAACTTATAAAATAGTCATATTTACAAATATTGATACTAAAAATTAATAAATTTATATTTGTGTGCTCGCGTTAATATACATATGTGAAAAATGACAGTGGTAATAGTTCTTTAAAATAGACGTAAATATAATTTTTAAAATTTTTTCTAAGGCTTAATTAGAATAAAAAAAATTAAGTTACGTTAAATATATATACTCAGCTCATATCCTTAATGGACATTTTACGTCTTAACATTTAATCGCAAACAATTAATGACATTTTATTTCAAAGCGCTAATGAAAGTGGTTAGTTAAAAAGGCTAACAGAATTGGCTAGCATCAATCTGTTGATTCACAACGGTTATTATCAAACACGGTCATTGACATTTTTAATCCTCCACTTTAATGACAAAATCAACGTAGATGGACTGAAAATGTCAATTTCGCAATACTTGTGATACAAAATGCCGGGAATTCTAAAGTCGAGGACAAAAAATGTCACTCACAAAAAATTGACCAATTTGTCACTGGGGCTTCTTCTTTTTACCATTATGTCTCAAGTGTTTTTTTTACCAATTTGGTAAACCATCCTCTCTCTTTTTACCAATTTGGTAATTTGGCCTATTTTGAGTACAAAAGAAAGATACTTCAATTTTGTGAATATGACTATTGTTTTACTCCTATTTACAATAGTTAATTTTTACATGACTATGTGATGCCTGCCCACTCAATGGTTTGCAAGAGCCTGCCCATATGTCCACGGTCCACCACACCTTTAATTGTCTAACCAGACTTGGGCATCAAAGCCCGAGGAGATGAGGTGTTGATACACCTCATCATTTGTCTACTGTAGTATATACTTCCTCCGTTCCATAACAGTTGCAACATTGGAATTTCTGCAGTATTCACACACCTTACTTTGACTACGATTTTCTAATAATATATATAATAAAGATATTATGTATAAAATATTATTAAATTTATATTAATGTAAATTTCCAATATATTAACTTTTTTTAATGTTTACTAATACGTAAATAAATATAAGTACAGTCAAAGGTGCGCGTTGGCAAACGTGAAAGTCAAACTGTTGCAACTTTTATGGAACGGAGGATAGTATATGAGAACTAAGAAGTAAATCCCACCTCTCATGGATATTTTGGGGTGAGTTCAGGCTCGTTAAGATTTACATTCTCTTTCGTATATCCAACTCCCGACATAAAATAACAAAAATGCATAATATCTAACATACCTTAAGTTTTGCACCTATCTTCTTGAAGTCACTTGGGTTTGTCCCTTGGCAGTTGATTCTCACCAACTCACAACTATCAAATGCCTGTCTAACATTCTTCACAAGGTTCGAGTATACACCATTTTTTGCTGCAAATACATAACATTTATATCAATACCTTCTTCATTATACAATTTGATGCGAAAATGGAGGAAAAAGGGGTCAGCTTACCAATCTTGCAAATTGGCAATAAAGTAAGTCCTTTTTTACGCATTTCAGATGCTTCCTCTAATGTTAGGCCCTCAGGAACTTTTTGCACTAGCTTAGGATATACAGGAGTAATGGGACGCCACAACATCAGAGGGAACCTTGGGCGTGTTTTGTAGTTGTAGTTTCTGCCACGGAAGAGGTAAATCACACCACCTTGACTATATATAATTTTGCCTCCTGTCTTTTCCTGTTATTTCACATAATTCGATATTTTAGAAAAATTTAAATAACAAGGACCGCTATTGTAGAGATGCAACACCAACCAACATATAATCTTAACACCTCTTCATATGTGTACAGTATCATATTTTATGTTAGTCTAGTCTCATTTGATTTGTTCTGTTTTGGTCTAATCTTTTAAGAAAGAACCCCATGACTTAACACTATTCCATTTTAAATTAAAACTCGAAATCATATTTAGATTCATCTTAGCCGACCCCAAACGCTTTTAAGAATAAGGTTGGCATAGTTGCATAGTTAAATCATCAATTATTGCAAAATATCAAAACTGAGCTATAATTGATCTTTATGCAATACCGAAAATGTTGTGATAAAAGGTTTATTTCTCAGTCATCTATAAAGTGTTCCACTTTCGGCTTATGGTGCGACTTTAACCTCCTATGGTTAAACCTTAATCTCTTATGGTTGTAAACAAATACTTGCTCCACTATCATCTGATGGTTCAACCTTAATCTCTTATGGTTGTAAGCAAATACTTGCTCCACTATCATCTGATGGTTCAACCTTAATCTCTTATGGTTGTAAACAAATACTTGCTCCACTATCATACTAGGGATGTATGCAAATACTTTTCCACATTACATATTATAAACTACCTCTACCAAATTTACTTTTAAACCCCATGAAAAAGCCTAATAGAACATTTAATAGAGACTAGAGAATGGAGGTTGTGACATTTTTTACTTATGATTTATGTCAAGCCAATTAGATATTTTCATCCTTCATTTCTTAGCATCTTTAGCTTTGTTCTCTGGGACTTCGGGTATTACCCGAAGTTACCAACATGGTCCTCACATTAATTAGAAGTAAACAAAATTCCTAACACAAAGAACCAACTACAACCTTCATAAGGACCAAATGAGGTAAACAATTAGGGACCAAGTTTGCGGCCTGAGAATGTTATTCAAGGGAAATTGAAAAGAGACAAACCTCTAGTTTCTCTCGTACATTCTGCATGTCTACAGTACACACCCCTTTACACTTTATCTTGCACACCCTCCTTCGCTTCCAAAGAGCGTGTATGTTCTCTAACATGTTATGGGTCAGTCCGTCTCTTCCTAGAAAATGAAATGGCATGCATCAGTAGGAAATGAGCAAGTATACACCACTAGCAGTGATTGAAAAAATGTATCAGAGGTCCATCGATATCATATCTTACTAATTTGGAGTTCAAATCATAAATCAAGCAGGCAGGTTAAGTCCATGACCCACAATGTTTAATTGCAAAAAGAACACCAGTATATCTGTATAACTACCCAAATTAAGCACTCCGTGTAAAAAAATGCAGTACCTCTGTATTGATTTACATACCCATATTCAGTTGTCTTTTCGAATTCTTACAGCTGTTAATGTGCTCCTCGATTTCCTCCTTTGTCAAAGGTTCCCCCATGATATCCTCCCTTGACTTCGCATACTTTGGTCCAGACCCTGCCAAGAAAGGACCCGGAGCTTGAACTGGCTTCACTCCCTTCTTATGGGGCGGAGGGAGCTTAAAGGAATCAAATTCAGGCAACTTCTTCTTGCTAGGAGAGAGGGGCTTTCGCCCTGTCCATGGTCTTGTCATGGTTTTCGACTCAAAGGGCATTATTAATGGCTCCCTGAGCTTCAAAGGCTTCACCTTTGGTGTCTCGGTGTAACTATACTGGTACACGAATGGAGCTTCTGGGAACTCATAAGTGACGCCATTTTCGTTAACACTGATGTTGGTGCTCGATTCTTGAGGTTCAATCTTGGGCTCATCCGCGTCAGTGCGACGGTAGATTTTGGAACTTCCGCCCACATCGGGGATCTTCCTGAGACGAACAACGGGCCCAAAGGCCGGGTGTGAGGGCCCAGAATCCTTGGGAGGTTTAGAGTATTTCGATTTCTTACCTGGAATTGAAGGCTTGGAAGGAGCAGAGGGGGTGCCGATGGATTTGAAGGTGCCGGTGACCGGAGACGGAGGGGCAGGATTGTAATTGTTGATGATGTTGAGGGCGGCGTTATGTCGCTTGTGGAAGCGGATCTCGTCTTCGATTTCCTTCTGGGTTCGCTCCTGGCGGTTGAACTTCTCAGCGTTGGCGTTGTTCCACCGAGAAAAGCCCACCGTGGTGCCGGGCCGGTGGTGGTCGTATGGAAATGGTGGCGCGAAAATAGGGCATGAGATAAGGGGTTTAGAAGCCATATTCCATGGGCATTTTTCGAGGGGCTTGGATATTTGTTTCAAAGGCAATTTTGGACATCAGGCATCCGTTTAGTCACTAGCCAATAGTGGTGATTTGATTTTGGGCGAACTTTTTTGGTTTATGAGATTTTTTTATTTAGAATGTTTTTAATTGAATTTAAATTTAGGCTATGAAAATATCTTGTGTGTATGTATAAGTGTATAACTTGTATGGTCTCTCCTATATATTTACAATTATTTTTACAATTATTACAACTATAATCAGCTAAGGAATGCCGCTAGTAAGCTCCTTGATAATTGAAAGTGATGCAAGAAAAGCATGATTCTCAAGACACGTGAGTTCTGTACGGACCCCAAATATCACAATGGATTACCTCAAATGGTTCAATAGCTGTAGTCAAATTATTATTGAAAACATCACGAGTCTGTTTCCTGGTAAACATGCATCATAAATATGATTCAAATCAACCTTAAACAATGATTTATTCAAGTCACTAACTAGTAACTAGACGTAACACTTTCTATGATGAATGCGCTAGCCTTGAATGTCACAAATCATCTGATTGTGCAGTCTTGATCGAATGAAAAGACAAAAATGTCTCTCCATTAACAATTCTGTTGGCCTTCAACAAAATCCTGATTGAGAGACATTTTTGTCTTTTCATAAGGGTTTGGGGTACAAATACAATGTTTTTTTAAAAATATGGTGCAAAGTCTAATTTGGACAATAAAATAGGATGCAAACTCAAATTACCTTTTTTTAAATAGGAGTGAAACACAAATACGATGTACACGTAAGATCATCATTATTTTTATTTAAAATATGACTCATTCATTTCTAATTGGAGAAGTTCTTTATTTTAAATAGAACTAAGTGAGTTCTATTTTCCGAATAAATTATGACAACTCCCATTTATGCATTTTATATGTTTTTTACTCCAATTTAGATCAATCTCATAGTAAGTAAACACGCAAATTATACGGTACACCCGGGTGTACACATACACCCGGTATTTTTGTAGTTTCTTGCAACTTTAAGCCTTTTAATTCTCTTATCCTGCTCTATGTCCGTTCCTTTTATTTCTTTTCCAGCCGCCCATTCCTTTTCTTTTCCAGCCACCATTTTCTTTGGTTTGTCTTGCTACTCTGCTAGTTGTTTTTCATTTTGTGTTTTATCTTTTTGATTTTATTTTTTCATTACTTTTAGTTTTAGTTAGTTTATTTTCTTTTGTTTTGTCTTTTTTCTTTTATTCTTTTCGTTTCTTTCTTTTCTTGTTTCCTTCTTTCTTTTTCTTTATATATTAATACCGAGCACATTAGAAATAAGCTTTACTTTAAACTCAAATAAATAAAGCGTCTAAAAATATGAACATACACGAATTAGCTTTTGAATTTTTGAAAACTCATTTTTTAAGTTTTGTCCATTTATTACCTTCGTTATGCTCATTTCAAAATGTTATATCAATGCATATTTCAAAAGTCTCATATTTCAAAATATCATATCAATGCACGATTCTAATACTCAATAACGGAGCTTCGATACCCACTTTGATGCTCAACGAACAAAACTTACAATTTTTATATCAATGCTCATTTGTATGTCTGATGCTCATTAAGAATTCATTAATTCTCATTTAATGTATGCTCATTTGGTACTCATTCTATGCTCATTTTCTAAATGTCATATCAATGTATTTTTTTGAAAGTACTATTTTACATTAGAGTCACATATTGAAATTCATAGGAGTTGATTATAAATATAATTTAATAAGTTTTTATAAAATAAAAAATAACAAAAAGAAAGTGAATTAGAAGTTATGAAGCAAAGATCGCGATTCTGAATATTAGACTTCTAATACTCAACATAATAGGTCTGACGCTCATTAAAATTTCATTAGTGCTCATTCATCAGAAACCGTGATTTTCATCTCAATAGCAGAGGTTTAATGTTCAATTAAAATGTTGTGATATTCATATCAATGTGCACTTTGTAAGTTATGTATGCTCATTTTGTATTGATGTTGTGCTCATTTTTGAATTGTTATATCAATGCATATTTCAAAAGTATCAAATTACAATAGACTCGCATATTGAAATTAATAGAAGTGTATTATAGATATAATTTAATAAGTTTTGATAAACGAAAAAATAGGAAAAAGAAAAAAGAATTAAAAGATATGAAGCAGGGATCGTAATACTCATTGTTAGTCTCTTAAATACTCAATAAAATAGGTCTGATGCTCATTAAAAGTACAATATTGCTCATTTAGCGGACGTCATGATTTTTCGCTTAAATTACAAAAATGCCACCGAATTTTTTTGACCTGTATTAGTGATTGGGCTGCCTTTCTTGCTTGGGCAGGGTGTACGTACACCCGGATGCACTATATACGCGCTGAAGTAAACATGCATGACCATATAAAACACGTGCATAAGGGTTCATAGTGCATAACTGCATAAACGTGTATAGCCATATTGGCAACATCCCCGAAATTATGTTCATTGGGAAATATATATCATTCTTGATCTGTTCTTAAATAGTTGCAATAGTTTAACTTTTGCGTTTGCCAACACACAACTTTGACTGTACAACTACACCCAAGCCTTAATTCCAAAAGAAGTTGGAGTCGACTAACATGAATCGATAAATGACATCTGCACTAAAAGAAGAAGAAAGATAAGGGAAAAAAGTAAAGTAGGATAAAGATAAATATAAGATAACAATAACATAAGACTATAAGAAAGGTAAACGATAAAAAGATAAAAGAGCCATAAAAAGTACTCCCTCCGCCCCATTGGACGTTACCAACTTTCCCTTTGTGGTTATCCCAAAAAACTTCGTCATTTTCCAATTAAAGCAACTAATTTGTGGTTCTGCACATTTCTCTCTCCTCTGCACAAATTTCAATCACACAGTATTTACTTTTCTTATTTCTCACCTACTTTGCACTTGGTAAAGTCCATCGGGTAGGAGGTAGTAGGGCTTAAAAATAACACAAGAACATAAAAAGCCAATGAAGATACATGATAAAAGAAAAAGAGAAGAAAGATAGAAAAGAGATCACTCATCCACATGAATGTGCACCCTCCTTTTTGTTCTCTCCAAAGCCATACTCTCATTCAACTCAAGAAGACACATATCTGTTTTCTAATTCCTCTAATTCAAGTCTGTTAGGATCTTCCTCTCCCTCTCCTCTCCGCCTCTTGTGTCACGCCCCAGACCGCATTTAAGCGCGTGTACAACCGTTATATGATCAAGTGACGTCACTCACAAGTCAACGTGACTTAATCATACAAGGCGTCCATGAACATAATCCATCCATACTCAATAGTAAACATACATAACAACATCACATTTAAACCAATGAATAGCGGAAATATTCAACGGTAAAGTGTAGGCCACAACCGGCCAAACCATGGGCTCACAGGCCCAAAATAGTTTATAGTAAATTAAATATCCATGAGCAAGTGTTTGGTAGTTTGAAAGGAAATAAGAAAGTACGAACCACATCTTCCTTGAGTTGAATTCACCTGTAAGAAGGTGCAGGTAGAAAGCCCTAACTTCAACCTGAAAATGGTGGGGCTCCCGAAGGGGTCAGTACGAGTACCGAGCGAGTAGCAAGCAAAATGTAGAATAACTATCGTTTCAACTATAAGACCCAAACATAGGGTGAAACATACACGTATAATCCTTTCCCCCAAGTTATAAAATACATATTACTATATATACACTTGGAAATACCCGACCTATAGGTCATTGTTTACTTGAAAAAATAGTAGTAGTCGATATCCTTGACTTAAATGACAACTCACCCATATACCTATGAGTGCATAGGACTCCTCCTGGTCCTAATCAATTCGTATTTCGAGTTTTGAGGACACTACCGCCGTCTTTGGGTTCTCCACCATTTATACATATGAGTGTTGAGGGCACTACCATCGTCTTTGGGTCTCCACCGTTTATATACTGAGGTTTGAGGACAGTACCATCGTCCTTGGGTCTCCACCATTTATACATTTGAGTTTTGAGGACAATACTGTCATCCTTGGGTTCTCCACCGTTTATCTACCGAGTTTTGAGGACATTACCGTCGTCCCTAGGTTCTCCACCATCTTATGTTCATTTCTATGATCTACCGCTTATCATACATAGATAGGGTCTATATCATAATCATTTATCAAGACTAAACCAAGTCTTATAGCCTAAGCATAACAATTCATGCAAAACCATGCACATAAATCAACATTCGGGACAAAACAACACCAAACCGGCGCCGGTTCAGCCATAACCGGCGCCGGTTCGCATTTAAATTAATTTATTTGGATTCCCCGTACTCAAACTGGCACCGGTTATAGCCCAAACCGGCACCGGTCCACAGTTTCCTTTGCGGTCAATGGCCCGTTGATCGCCCAAACCGACTCCGATTGATTCGAAACTTAAACCAAACATGTATTAAGTCTTGAACAATCAATATTTTTCATTTTGGCCATTCAAAACATCACATATGTTTTATATCATTTTTATATCGTCTTTCATGCATAATCATTATGGTTCATCTCGTATAAGTATCATCTTGGCTAATCACATGCTTAAACCATTTTAATCATCATTATGAACACATATAACATTTACTTAGGTAATCTAATACTTAAACCAAGAGTTACAAGACATTAAGCCATCCACTCACCTTGAATGAACTTTTAGGAAGTTCTACCCTTCTCGGTTGAACTCCGGTGAAACTCCGGCGAACTTTGACAAACTCCGGCGAAAACTCTGGAAACTCTTTCAACTCCGTGAAAGCTTTAGGAACACCTTAGACAAGTTCCTAACAATTTTTATCATCATAAAACTCATATCGATACGAATAACCTCCAAAAGGTTATTTTCCGGAGAACCGGTCACTTTGGCTTCTAGGTCCGTTCTTGGACTTAGAACTACCTTCCAACCCCTCATTCTACATTTCTAAACATGTAGAGCTTCTCTAGTGGTTCCTCATATGCTATATAAGACATATGAAAATCAAATGAAGGAAGAAAAGTTATTATAGGGCTTCTTACCTCTATTCTCAAGGTTTTTCTCTTCCTTTGCAACTTCTTCTTTCTTGAGCTCCTTGTTGTTTGAGCTTGCCTTGGATATGGAGGATGACAATTTCAGAGCTCTTTTCCCTTGCTTAGAGAGTGCTTGGTCTAAAATGAAGTAGAGTGGGATTGCACATAGTCCTTTTTGTCTCAATAGACCAATGAGTGTGGGTGTAAGGTCCACCTCAAGTCTATTCTCACCCATCCCTCAACTCTCCATCCCATAGTCCTTTACTCTAGCCTAATTAGTTCTCTCAAGTGGACTTTGAACACACAAAAACGTGGGGTGGCCCCCACTCATGTGGGAGGTCATCCCATTTGTGTCCCAATGTGTACAATCGGCCCCGAAATTTGAATTTCTCAAACTGTTTTAATTAAATTTTATTTTATCGGGTCAAATAAAATATATCACCCCTTCTCAATCACTATGGACCTTTAGAATGAATGTACGTTCCCCAACTCTAATTTAGAAGTCTCTGAAACTAATTTCATACTGTTATCTGATAAATTACCAATACCGGTAATTGGGCCTCATTTGACCAACCGGTCAACCCTATGCCTTTGTTATGGCCAAACTAGAATATCCACCACCATATAATCATTATCTAGGTCAAGATGAATATAATAGGTGGTCTCAGGCATATCGGGTGGTCCCCGCTCTTGATGTGGGCCCCACGTGAAATTCACTATTCATGCAAAAGTAATAACAAAAATTTACAACTTCGTAAATTCATTCACCATTTCATAAGGTTCAATAGATGAATTACATAAAAGTAAATATATTTGGGGACGGTGTTACAAGTTCACCCCCCTTATTTGGGATTTCTTCCCGAAATCAACATGTTTAATCGAAAAGAAATGGGTATTGCTCCCTCATTGAGACCTCAGTCTCCCAAGTTTCTTCTTCGACTCGATCACTCCTCCATAGAACCTTTACCACAGGTATATCCTTGTTCCTAAGTTTATTCAATTGTTAACCAACAATATTCACCAGTTCCATCGCATATTGCAAATCCTCACGGATCTCTACCGGTGGTTTCTCAAGAATATGGGACGGGTCTCGTACATACTTCTAGAGCATGGATACATGAAACATGTCATGTATCTTCTCAAGTTCAGGTGACAGCTTGAGCCGGTAATCCACGGCTCCAATCCTTTCAAGGATCTCAAACGGACCAATGTATCGGGGGTTAAGCTTACCCCTCGATATGAATCGGATGATACCTTTCCAAGGAGAAATCCTTAGAAACACCTCATCACCAACTTCAAACTCTAAAGGTCTACACCGTTTGTCGGTATAGCTTTTCTGCCGATCTTGGGCGGCCTTAAGCCTGTCCCAAATGATCTTCACCTTAGCCTTGGTGATCTCGACAAGTTCTATACCTTCGAGCTTGGCCTCGCCAACCTCGTCCCAACACAACGATGTTCTGCATTTCCTCCCATACAATGCCTCGTATGGAGGCATGCCAATACTTGCCTGATAACCTCAGTTATAGGCAAACTCTACAAGAGCCAAATGTTTGTCCCAGCTCCCTTGGAACTCCAAATCATATGCTCTAAGCATGTCTTCCAAAATCTGTATCACCCGCTCGGATTGTCCATCCGTCTGTGGGTGGAATGATGTGCTAAACTTTAGTTTAGTTCCCAAAGATGCTTGAAACTTTGGCCAAAATCTAGACGTGAATCGTGGATCTCTATCCGACATAATGGATATCGGGACTCCATGCAATCTCACAATCTCTTCGGTGTATAACTTGGCCAATCTTTCAAGAGGATAAGTAATGTTGGTAGGCAAGACATGTGCACTCTTGGCAAGCCTATCAACCACCACCCATACTACATGTTCACAGTTCGTGGTAACCCTACCACAAAGTCCATGGTCACATGTTCCCACTTCCATTCCGGAATGGTAAGTGGCTGCAAAAGCCCTGCCGGGTGATGATGCTCCGCCTTAACTTGCTGACAAGTAAGGCATCAACTCACATACTCTGCGATGTCCCTCTTCATACCTGACCACCAATAACTTTTCTTCAGGTCTCAGTACATCTTTGTACCTCCTCGATGCATAGCATAAGCCGAAGAATGAGCCTCCTCTAGTATGGACTTTTTGAGCTCTTCATGTTTCGGTATACATACATAATCTCTAAACAATAAGAGACTATCTTCTCGTACACGAAAATCCTCAACGGGCCCCACGAGGATCCGTTCACGGATCTTCTGACATTTTTCGTCAATCACATGACATCTGCTGATCTCATCAAGCAAAGTAGGTCTAACCTCGAACCTCGCTATGAGGGCCCCGCTCGTGGATACCTCCGCGCGTGCCCTCAATGCCTGTAGACATGTGAGTAGCGACCTCGACGTACTCTTCCTGCTCAGTGCATCGGCCACTACATTGGCCTTATTGGGATGATAGTCGATGATCAAGTCATAGTCCTCGATCAACTCCATCCATCTCCGTTGCCTCATATTCAACTCTTTCTGAGTGAATACATACTTCAAGCTCTTATGATCGATGTAGATGTGACATGTTTCCCCGTAGAGATAATGCCTCCAAATCTTTAGTGCAAACACTACCGCCCCCAACTCTAGGTCATGGGTAGGGTAGCTGACCTCGTGTTTCATCAATTGCCTAGAAGCATAGGCAAGTGCGTCGCTAGAATGGTAAGGTAGTTCACCTTATCATTTTGCATTAGTACACATCCAAGCCATTGGATGCTAGCATCGCTATAGATATCATACCCTATCCCTTGTATGGGTAGGGCAAGAACTGGTGCCTCGGTAAGTCGTTTCTTTAGCTCAGGAATCCCCTTCTCGCACTTGTCGTCCCATATGAACTTAGCCCCCTTCTTTGTGAGTTTCGTAAGTGGCGACGCCAACACGGAGAATTTCTCAACAAATTTATGATACCACTAGTGTAGAAAACACTTTTTATATGGGTTAAAACACACTTTTTATGTCGGTTCCTGTAACGACATAGTAGTCAGCCACATAGAAAGTCTGGCTCTTTTCATGTCGGGTAGTCGTACCCCTTATAGAATGTTGTTTATAACGGTTACGAATTTAACCGTTGTTGAATGTTTTCGATGTCAGTCGAGTAATACCCCATATAACATCCTTTTTATATGGGTTAAACCACAAACCGTTATAGAGAGTCGATTTTTTTTAAAAAAAAATATAATCACATTTACTGTCACTTATATATATGTAAATAAATAAATATATATATATATATATATATATATATATATATATATAAGTGATTTTTTACTTTAAAATGTAATGTTTTTATCTAGATTTGCTACATAATAAAATTTCTAATTCATACTAAAAATATATATTGTCTAGAAATTAATGAGTAATATGTAAGCAACCCCTATCCCAATTCTTTACATTTATTAATTCAAAACAAAAAGAACAATAGACTCATTTGCACAGCCGAAGTAAATAACATAGAACCGCACAACACAAACAAGCATTTAGTACAATAACTACTTTATTGTAGCAAGGTCACTGGCCAACTCCAAATTACTACTAACTTAGTCAGGTAAGAAATAACATGTCTCTATCAAATGTTAGCTGATCTCTATCCAAATAGTCCAGCTTCATAACCTACATTCAATTCCCTATTCTTCTAAGTAGCTTGTATAGGCCAAAGACATTCATCTTGTCACGCCCCGACCTAGCCGGACACGTCAACAACCCGCCGTACAGTACGAATAGTCAACCGCAGTCCAACTCATCCATATTATACAAGGCGTCATGAATATCATTCACGCATAGTACATCCATAAACAATCATAATGTAAAACATGCATTTAAAACAGCGGAAACATTAATACGATTGTTCAAGCCACACTTGGCATAACTAGGCATACAAGCCCCCAAAGTAATTATTCAGAAAATAGTATCCATGAGCATTAACGTAATTGTTTTTAAAACAGAACGGAAGAAGCACGAACCACGCCTTCTTCCCTTGATCCTCCCGAAGCAACGGGCAATGGTAGCAACCTTCAAGTTCTACCTGAAACTGTGAGGTGGCCTCCCCCGTGAAGGGGAGGTCAGTACTTGGAAGCATTTGACAAGTACAATAGCAACTATACTAAATATAATCAACGTATTAATTTCCAAGACCCTCAAAATAGGGTGATATCATAATATAAATAATAAATTATATTTCCCACTTATTATCTTTATAATAAGTAAATTCATTTATTTGTCGGCACACGACCCTTCTTATATATCCCTTTTCATTTATCATTTGCACAACCCAACCCTTGGGTCTTATTATTTCTACGGGACTTGCTACCGCTGTCCGAGACCTCATGAGGCTTCCGGTTCGGACTCCAACATCCCGCCCTGGACTCATACCCATCATCCCATAGGAAGGTAAGGCCCTTCGGGGTCCTATCTTATGTGTTACCGCTACCGGAACCTAGTTAGGTCTCCGATTCGGATTCCACCCTAACCCGTGATCACGATGTAAGTCCATGCTATCCAACCCCGCTCTCTAGAGTCGGGAAGGGCCATGGTCCTTACTTATTTCCATAATCCAACCGGCTATCCACAAGGACTACCGAACACACCCGTAGGCCAATCCTATACCTAGGATCAATTTATTACTTACTTTATCTTGGGTATCCCTTAAGGCCTACCCCTAGTATAACTTAGAGTTCATACTTTCCTACCTTAAAGCATCTCTTAAGACTACTTAAGGCATAACATTTCACAATCCAACCTTAGGATAATCTTAACAACATTTCATCTTAATGTCCAACTAGTATCTTAATACTAGTCAAATTAATACCAACAAACCAAGTTCTCAACTCATAGTCATATAGACAATTCCAACTGATTTTCCTTTGAAAATATCATTTATCTCAATATTCAAAATATCACTTTTAATCACTCATATATTCTAATATGAAGAAAAAGTATATTTCAACATATGTTTCATAATTAATTCCACTTTCAAGTTAACATATTCATGACACATGATCATACACAATTTACTCTTAAATTTGTATATCATGCTCTTTTTTTTGACATTAGTCTTCTCATTCTTAGGCATTATTAATCATTAATAATCCATAAAAACACATTTAAGTACCTTAGATAATCTCATGAAATTAACTCACTAATTATAAGCAATATAGTCAGCCATCCTCACCTTATAAAGTGCTGAAATAGTTGCCTTTGTTAAGCCCTTCGATCAATCCTCGTTCTAAATCGATAAGAAGATGAAACTGGGCTGTCTGGGCAAAAGCCGGCCGGCTTTGGCAAAAGCCGGGCGATGTTCGTCAGCCTGCAGCACGAACAACTTCCTATATGTGGCGGTTTCCGGCGATTTCGACTCCTATCGATTCACCAACTCTTCTAAGTTAAATATCACCACTTTATAACAATATTCTACACTTTTAAACGTGTTGAACTCATGGTTTAATTCACCATATGATTTCTTAAAAATCATACACCGTAAAACTAGTTAAAAGAGTAGAAGTTGTGTTCTTACCTCTTCTTCTAGCTTTTCTCCTTGGATTTCCCTTTCTTTTGCTTCCTCCAAGGTCCTTGTTGGTGTGAGCTAATCCCAGAGCTCCTCCTCCTTTGGTTTTGGTCGTGGAAGGCAAGAGGATAGGGGGGATGTTTCCTCCTAAATCAAGGATGCCAATAATGCCTAGAATGAGGCATTGGCATGAGGTTTTGTCTCAATGAGACTTCCTCTCCTTTTCTTGTCCGCACAAGCCATCTTGGCTTGTCCCCCCAGTCCTCACTTAGTCAGCTAGCACACCTAAAAACGTGGGGTGGCCCCCACTCATGTGGGAGGTCATCCCAATATGTCCCGGTGTGTGTAATCGGCCCCGAAAGTTGTATTTCTCGGTCCGTTTTAATTATATTTTATTTTACCGGACCAAATAAAATATATCACGCGTTCCTAATAATTATGGGCCCTTAGAATAGATGTACATTCCCCGACATTAATTTTGGAGTCTCCGAAATTCATTTCGGGCTGTTATCCGATACATTACCAATTCCGATAATTGAGCCTCGTTTGACCCACCGGTCAACCCCATGTCCGTTCCATGGCCCAAATAAAATATCCACCACCATATACATATTATCTAGACCAAGATGAATATGATATGTGGTTCAAGAATTATCGGGCGGCCCCCGGTCCCGGCGTGGGCCCCACATGCAATTTACTATTCACGTAAAAGAAATAATAAAAATATACAATTACGCAAATTCATAAATCATATTTCAAGGTTTATTACATAATTTACTAAAAGTAAATATGCTTGGGGACGGTGCTACAAGTTCACCCCCCCCCCCCTTAACGGGAATTTCGTCCCCGAAATTCACAACGCTTATTCAAACAAAGACGCATATTGCTCTTTCATCAAAGCTTCCGTTTCCCAAGTTTCCTCCTCAACTCGGTCACTTTTCCAAAGGATTTTAACCATTGGAACTTTCTTGCTTCTCAATTTCTTGACTTGCCTGTCAAGTATCTTCACCGGTTGCACAGCATAATTCAAGTCTTCCCGTATTTCCACGGGTGGTTTTTCTAATACATGAGATGGATCCGGCATATACTTCTTAAGCATGGACACGTGGAATACGTTATGTATCTTCTCCAATTCTGGAGTCAACTATAATCGGTATGCTACGGCCCCAATTCTTTCAAGAATCACAAATGGCCCTATGTAGCGTGGGTTAAGTTTCCCGCGGCTCTGAAATCAGATGATTCCTTTCCAAGGTGAAACCTTCAAAAATACTTCATCTCCAACTTTAAACTCTAAGTTTCTTCGGCGCTTATCGGCATAGCTCTTCTGTCTATCCTGTGCCGCCTTAAGTCTCTCACGAATCATCTTCACCTTTGACTTGGTGATCTCCACCAGTTCCGTGCTCTCGAGTTTGGCCATCCCAACCTCATCCCAACACAACGGTGTGCGAAATCTCCTCCCATACAATGCCTCGTATGGAGGCATGCCTATACTCGCGTGATAACTGTTGTTATAGGCAAACTCCACAAGTGACAAATGGTTGTCCCAACTCCCTTGGAACTCCAATGCACAGGCTCTCAGCATATCCTCTAATATCTGTATAACTCGCTCAGATTGCCCATCCGTTTGTGGAAGAAAAGCTGTACTGAGTTTCAACTTTGTCCCCATAGATTCTTGGAACTTCGGCCAAAATCGTGATGTGAATCGCGGATCTCTATCAGATACAATGGTTATAGGAACCCCATGTAGCCTCACGATCTCGTCCACATACAACTTGGCTAACCTCTCCAGTGCATAGGTAGTGTTGATAGGTAGAAAGTGTGCACTCTTCGTGAGCCTATCGACCACAACCCATACGGCATCATAGTTCTTAATCGTCCGTGGCAGCCCCAACACGAAATCCATAGTCACGTGTTCCCACTTCCATTCAGGAATGGAAAGTGGCTGTAGTAACCCAGCTGGATGCTGATGTTCTGCCTTAACTTGCTGACAAGTAAGACACCTACTGATGTACTCGGCTATCTCCCTCTTCATACCAGACCACCAGTAACTTTCCTTCAAATCACGGTACATTTTCGTGCCTCCCGGGTGCATGGCATACGCCGATGAATGAGCCTCCTCTAAGATGGACTTTCAGAGCTCACCATCCAACGGTACACATACTCGATCACGAAATAATAATAGACCATCGTCCCTCTCCCTGAAATCCTCAACCGGTCCCGCTAGCATGCGTTCACGGATCTTCATAAGTTCCTCATCGGTTTCTTGACCCTTCTTGATTTCATCAAGTAATGTAGGTCTCACCTCAAATCTAGCTAATAAGGCACCATCGCTAGATACCTCCAATTGGGCTCTCAATGCTCTCAAACTAGTCAATAATGCCCCAAATGAGTTCTTTCGGCTCAAGGCATCCGCTACCACGTTGGCTTTACCGGGGTGGTACTCGATAACTAGATGGTAGTCTTTTATCAACTCCATCCAACGTCTCTGTCTCATGTTTAACTCTTTCTGAGTAAACACGTACTTCAGGCTTTTGTGGTCGGTGTATATATGACATGTTTCCCCGTAGAGATAATGTCTCCAAATCTTCAATGCGAACACCACCGCCCCCAGCTCTAAGTCATGAGTGGGATAATTTACCTCATGCTTCTTCAACTGTTGTGAAGCATAGGCAATCACCCTCCCATTCTGCATCAAGACACATCCAAGCCCTTGGATGCTTGCGTCGCTGTAGACATCGTACCCCACACCCTGTTTGGGTAGTGCGAGTACTGGTGCCTCGGTCAATCTCTTCTTCAGTTCAAGGAATCCCTTCTCACATCGGTCATCCCATACAAACTTGGCCCCTTTTCGAGTGAGCTTTGTCAATGGCGATGCCAAAACTGAGAACTTCTCCACAAATTTTCGGTAGTACCCTGCCAATCCAAGGAAGCTACGAATTTCCTTGACGTTCTTTGGCCTCTCCCATTCAGTAATGGCCTCAATCTTCTTGTTATCTATGACAATCCCTGATCCCGAAACCACATGCCCGAGAAAGCCAATCTCCCTTAGCCAAAATTCACATTTGGAAAACTTGGCATAGAGCTGCTTCTCCCGTAGCGTCTCAAGAACAAGTATCAAGTGCTCCTCATGCTCTTCTTCACTCTTGGAGTAAATCAAGATATCATCTATGAACACAATCACAAACCAGTCCAAGTATTTATGAAATACTCGGTTCATCAAGTCCATAAATGCCGTTGGGGCGTTGGTTAGCCCGAACGACATAACCAGGAATTCGAAATGACCATACCTCGTGCGGAATGCACTTTTCGGTATGTCATCCTCCTTTATCTTCAGTTGGTGGTACCCCGACCTCAAGTCAATCTTCGAAAATACCGTCGCTCCTCGGAGCTGATCAAACAAGTCATCAATCCTAGGCAAGGGATACCTATTCTTGATTGTGACCTTGTTCAGTTGACGATAGTCAATGCACATTCGAAGTGTTCCATCTTTCTTTTTCACGAAAAGGACCGGTGCTCCCCACGGGGAGTGACTCGGCCTTATGAAACCGTTATCCAATAGTTCTTGCAATTGGGTTTTCAACTCATTAAGTTCTGCGGGTGCCATTCGGTATGGCGGTATAGAGATTGGTTTGGTGTCGGGTTCAACCTCGATCACGAACTCAATCTCCCTATCAGGTGGAAGTCCCGGCAAGTCTTTTAGGAAGACATCCGGATACTTGCACACTATCCTCACATCATTGATGTCTACCTCCTCTTTGGTTTTGTCCACCACGTAAGCTAGATATGCGTAGCATCCCTTTCTCATCATATTCCTCGCTCTCACGGCGGATATGATACAACTGTTGGATTTACCTCTATCTCCCTCGAAACGTAAGGTCAAACCTTCACCGCTTTCGAGTTCAAGAACCTTCGTATAACAATCAACCCTAGCATGATGCTTCTCTAGCCAATCCATCCCAAGGATCACGTCGAACTCGATCATGCTCAGTGGTACGAAGTCACACGTCAAGTTCTGTCCCTCCACCTCCACCTCACACGATGGATAATGGCTATCTCTTTCGATATCATCCCCTAGAGGCGTGGATACCAATAGGGTTTGAGCCATCGGTACAAGTGGTCCGTTGAATCCGCTGGCGAACGCCTCACTCACAAATGATCGTTGCGCCCCGGTATCAATAAGAATTCTTGCGTCTCTCCCGTTTATCTTTAATGTTCCTACATTCATAAGTAATGTAAGACACACTATCTAATTAATAGGCTCGTTTCTTAAGTCGTAGAGTATGTTGGTTGTGGTTCGGGTGGAGTCCGTTCGACACCCTTCCGAAATTTCCCGGTTTCTCACCTTTAGGACCGCTCTAGGACCAAACCAGGTGAAAGCCGGCCGCTTTTCACGAAAGCCGGCCAGGTTTCGTCTGCCAGAATAATTCCCTGTATATAATCACGAAAGCCGGCCGGTTTTCGTCGCCGTAGTTTTATTCATTGAATGGATTTCAAGGTCGGCCGGTTTCTACGAAATCCGGCCGGGTTTCAGCAGCGCAGGAATCCCCAGGTCTAACGAAAGCCGGGCTGATTTCACCAAAGTCGGGCGACTTTGAGCGCCGCAGATTATTCCGGACCAAATATTCCAAATGCCAACTGGTTTCTGTGAAAGCCGGCCGGTTTTCGTTTGCGAGGAAAATTGTTGATTTATTATATACGAAAGTCGGGCGGTTCTCGGTGGAAGCCGGCCGGCATTCGTTGTCGTAGTATTTTTCCCAATAAATTAAGACGAAAGCCGGGCGGCTTTCGTCAATGCCGGGCGGCATTCGCCCAGGGCGAGGATTCTCCTCCCCTTTTTCTCCCCAAACCCGACCAAACTCGTCGGGGTTATAAATTTACAAGTTCCACACTCCTATTGTTTATAATAGATTAATACGTGAGTTTAAGGAATTACCCAGAACGGAGTCCGGGTTGGCACGAGCATCCGCCTCCGTCATAGCATAGACCCGAGCTTGGGTCCTTCCTTGGTTCACGGATGGCGCGTTGCTTGCACTCGCCCCACCGTGCCCACCGCTAGCATTTGGTGCTCCGGTTCGGTTCCTGCTCACCGTCGTTCCACTACTTGGTCCGGCCCCCATGGCTCGCCCAAGTTGTGGGCAACTCACATTCAAATGCCCGACCTCCCCGCATTGATAACACCTCGGGGGATCGCGGCACTTGCCAAAGTGGTTCTTCTTGTAGTTGCTGCACTTCTTCACGCCTGAGCCTTGTGACACAGAGGTTTGCCCACTCGGGCCTTGATTTCCCCTTACCGGTGGTGCAGGGGTTTTGAAAGATCCGCCTCCCCCGTGGTTCCCCTTCTTGTTAGAACCTTGAGGGCCATGGTTCTCCCATTTTCTTTTCTTTGCCTCCTCAGCATTCCTTCGTTTTCTTTCCTCCCACTCTTTCTCCCCCTTCAAGCCTTGTTCAACCACTTGACTAAACGTCATATTAGGCAATTGTGTTTCCCTCTCGCGTATGTCAAGGTCCAAGGCATCCCAGAAATGATTCACCATCCGATTTTCATCACAAATGTACTCCGGTATGAACTCAGCAAGCTTTCTGAATTTGTGTTCAAGTTCCTTCACCGTACATTCACCTCCTTGGGTCAAATTCGTGTACTCCCTCCTTTTCAAGTTCACCTCGAAGTCGGAGTAGTATTGGCTAAAGAACTCCTGTCGGAAATTCTCCCAAGTGACGGCCTCGCCGTACTTCCCCTTTGTCCCATCCCACCATGTGGACGCCATGCCTTCTAGTAGCCTCGTGGCTACTCTCAACTTCATGTGGGGTGGTAGTTGCATGTCGAGGACCGCCTCGTTGAATCTTTTGATCCACTCGGCCGCCACGGAGATGTCCCCCGTTCCATCAAACGGTTTACATCCCAAGTCTCTTGCCTCTTTAAGGTACTTTGAGATCCTTATTATAGGGACCTCAGCACCTCCCCCTCCTCGGGATTCTATGATCTCCCTAGGAGTCACACGGCTTCCTCTCCTTGAAGCCCCTTCCAAAGCACGCCTTGCCCGGCGCCTTTGCCGATCTTGGTGGTATTGCCGGAGCAATTCCTCAATCCGTTTGAGAGCTTCATTATCATCGCTCTCATCACTAGCATCATCGTATTCCCCATCATATGGGGTCTCAACCGGCTCGGTTCCCGGTTGGTAGGTTGAATCCTCCCCGGACTCATAGTGCTCGTCCATAGTTTCCACATGACCGTCACTCACGGTCAGCGAGTGGCCTGCACGGCCTTGTCTCCTAGACACCCTCGATCCTCCCCGACTGCCATGTTGGGATCCTCCCGGTGCTTGGCCAGTCGGGTTCCGTCGAGTAACTTTCCCGGTGCGTTCCATTTCTGAAAGAAATTTAGAATGAGTCATTAGACTCGTATCAAATGTCAATTGACGGATAGGCACTTAAAGACATCTTTTGGCTCAAATCACCGCCATACCAATTGCTAAGGGTACCATCTTAACAATTAGAGACATTGCAACTCAAGTACCAAAAGTTCTAGAAGTACAAAACTTCTTATGCTCATGGTTTTAAATTTCATTTTCAAAAAGAATTTTGAAGCTTCATTATGATGTTTACGGACTAACCTGGTTCTGATACCAATTAAATTGTCATGCCCCGGACCTAGCCGGACACGTCAACAACCCGCCGTACAGCATGAATAGTCAACCGCAGTCCAACTCATTCATACTATACAAGGCGTCATGAATATCATTCACACATTGTACATCCATAAACAATCATAATGTAAAACATGCATTTAAAACAGCGGAAGCATTAATACGATTGTTCAAGCCACACTTGACATAACTAGGCATACAAGCCCCCAAAGTAATTATTCAGAAAATAGTATCCATGAGCATTAACGTAATTGTTTTTAAAACAGAACGGAAGAAGCACGAACCACGCCTTCTTCCCTTGATCCTCCCGAAGCAATGGGCAATGGTAGCAACCTTCAAGTTCTACCTGAAACTGTGAGGTGGCCTCCCCCGTGAAGGGGAGGTCAGTACTTGGAAGCATTTGACAAGTACAATAGCAACTATACTAAGTATAATCAACGTTTTAATTTCCAAGACCCTCAAAATAGGGTGATATCATAATATAAATAATAAATTATATTTCCCACTTATTATCTTTATAATAAGTAAATTCATTTATTTGTCGGCACATGGCCCTTCTTATATATCCCTTTTCATTTATCATTTGCACAACCCAACCCTTGGGTCTTATTATTTCTACGGGACTTGCTACCGCTGTCTGAGACCTCATGAGGCTCCCGGTTCGGACTCCAACATCCCTCCCCTGGACTCATACCCATCATCCCGTAGGAAGGTAAGGCCCTTCGCGGTCCTATCTTATGTGTTACCGCTACCGGAACCTAGTTAGGTCTCCGATTCGGATTCCACCCTAACCCGTGATCACGATGTAAGTCCATGCTATCCAACCCCGCTCTCTAGAGTCGGGAAGGGCCATGGTCCTTACTTATTTCCATAATCCAACCGGCTATCCACAAGGACTACCGAACACACCCGTAGGCCAATCCTATACCTAGGATCAATTTATTACTTACTTTATCTTGGGTATCCCTTAAGGCCTACCCCTAGTATAACTTAGAGTTCATACTTTCCTACCTTAAAGCATCTCTTAAGACTACTTAAGGCATAACATTTCACAATCCAACCTTAGGATAATCTTAACAACGTTTCATCTTAATGTCCAACTAGTATCTTAATACTAGTCAAATTAATACCAACAAACCAAGTTCTCAACTCATAGTCATATAGACAATTCCAACTGATTTTCCTTTGAAAATATCATTTATCTCAATATTCAAAATATCACTTTTAATCACTCATATATTCTAATATGAAGAAAAAGTATATTTCAACATATGTTTCATAATTAATTCCACTTTCAAGTTAACATATTCATAACACATGATCATACACAATTTACTCTTAAATTTGTATATCATGCTCCTTTTTTTGACATTAGTCTTCTCATTCTTAGGCATTATTAATCATTAATAATCCATAAAACACATTCAATTACCTTAGATAATCTCATGAAATTAACTCACTAATTATAAGCAATATAGTCAGCCATCCTCACCTTATGAAGTGTTGAAATAGTTGCCTTTGTTAAGCCCTTCGATCAATCCTCGTTCTAAATCGATAAGAAGATGAAACTGGGCTGTCTGGGCAATAGCCGGCCGGCTTTGGCAAAAGTCGGGCGATGTTCGTCAGCCTGCAGCACGAACAGCTTCCTATATGTGGCGGTTTCCGACGATTTCGACTCCTATCGATTCACCAACTCTTCTAAGTTAAATATCACCACTTTATAACAATATTCTACACTTTTAAACGTGTTGAACTCATGGTTTAATTCACCATATGATTTCTTAAAAATCATACACCGTAAAACTAGTTAAAAGAGTAGAAGTTGTGTTTTTACCTCTTCTTCTAGCTTTTCTCCTTGGATTTCCCTTTCTTTTGCTTCCTCCAAGGTCCTTGTTGGTGTGAGCTAATCCCAGAGCTCCTCCTCCTTTGGTTTTGGTCGTGGAAGGCAAGAGGATAGGGGGGATGTTTCCTCCTCAATCAAGGATACCAATAATGCCAAGAATGAGGCATTGGCATGAGGTTTTGTCTGAATGAGACTTCCTCTCCTTTTCTTGTCCGCACAAGCCATCTTGGCTTGTCCCCCCATTCCTCACTTAGTCAGCTAGCACACCTAAAAACGTGGGGTGGCCCCCACTCATGTGGGAGGTCATCCCAATATGTCCCGGGTGTGTGTAATCGGCCCCGAAAGTTGTATTTCACGGTCCGTTTTAATTATATTATATTTTACCGGACCAAATATAATATATCACGCGATCCTAATAATTATGGGCCCTTAGAATAGATGTACATTCCCCAACATTAATTTGGGAGTCTCCGAAATTCATTTCGGGCTGTTATCCGATACATTACCAATACCGATAATTGGGCCTCGTTTGACCCACCGGTCAACCCCATGTCCGTTCCATGGCCCAAATAAAATATCCACCACCATATACATATTATCTAGACCAAGATAAATATGATATGTGGTTCAAGAATTATCGGGCGGCCCCCGGTCCCGGCGTGGGCCCCACATGCAATTTACTATTCACGTAAAAGAAATAATAAAAATTTACAATTACGCAAATTCATAAATCATCTTTCAAGGTTTATTACATAATTTACTAAAAGTAAATATGCTTGGGGACGGTGCTACACATCTGCTGCCAACGATGTGGAATAAAGAATGATCGGTACAAGGGCGGTGATAGTTCTCTATCCAAATAAGGAAAGGCTGCAACAACCTGAGGCCAAATATCTTGTCAACAAAGTGCTGCATGAAATGAAAAGAAAGAATCGTGAATGACGAATAATTACCTCCCATTTTGAAGAATCGCTTCCTCGGGTCAAATGAGGTCTCTGAACTTGGAAGTTTGCATAGCAAAAAGTCAGCATCAGTCATTAATGAATCAGACATCGTCTAAAGCATAAACCAAAATTTTAATTCAGTGTGAAAGGAATACCTTACCAAGTTGGCATCAGGAAGCTCTCTCACAACTTCATCAACATTTTCTGCAATAGCTTTAATCTGGGAAAAATATTACCTTATAGTGACTAAAACAATTTTCCCTCCTCAAAAACAATTTTACCTTATATTACCAAGATAGTACTTTTTGCTCTGTTTGATCTGAGAGGCAACCCCTAAGTGGTGCTACATGATCACTTCCATCTAAATGAACGGCGATGAAGTTTTGAAGGTTCCCCTGTAAATGAGAGATTCAGTTTAGTAACAAAACATAGACAACATTATCAATGTAGCTATAGAAATCACAGAAATCACAGAAAATCACAGAAATCACAGAAAACATAGACAACATTATCAACATTATCAATATAGACAACATTATCAATGTACCTTCTGATCATGCATAGGTTGCAAGTGAAACATATTCCAGAACCTTTTCCCTGAAAATTATGTAAGGGGAGCAAATTGGATAGAAGATTGTAGGGCTGAATGGAAATTTTGAAAACTTCCGCTGCAATAAAATTTGTATTCAAGTAACTGTCGTAGCTTATCGCTCTTGGTATAACTAATTAACTGGACTGCGATTTCTCTTTCTTCTCTGATGGCATCTCTTATTTTTTGAACAGTTGCTTGATCAGTTTCAGGCCCCTGAAGAAACATGTAGCTCTGTAGCTATTAGACACCGCTGTTACTGGGAAGTACTAATTAGAAAAAATGTAATATGACATGAACTCAAAACTCTCAAGTTGTTGACATTTGCAATTCCTGCTATGCATGTAACAAATCTAAACTTGGATATTAAGGAGTATGCAGTATTTTATTACTACTGGTAGTTTCTTCCCAGGATTTCTTCACGTGTATACTCTGTCGGTTCAAGAAAACTACCAGAAGCAAATATCTGCAAGCATAGAATCGTGTTTATAATCTTCAATTTGATGAGAAAACACACACACACCTGCATGTTACTTGTAAGTTGCAACCTATGAAACTTTAATGTACATCATTCGTTATTCACTTTTGCATTACCATTAGAATAATAAACGTTTCAAAAAAATGTCCCACAAAGACAATACAGAAGATGGTAAAACTAAATTCTTTTCAATACGCTCCAGTGAGGTTGCAAGGTTGATATTCCCTGTTTTCTATAACAACAGTATAATATGGCATACAGATGAAAGATTAACAATAAAGATGAACACAGAAAGATCAAGTGAAAACCTTCTCTGATATACCGTGAATCTTTCGTACAAGAATGATAAGCGCTAAGGCTATTTTGAGCAGATACGAAAGTTAACCGCAAACCTGAGTCCTCCTCCCTCTTTTATAGGCGAGGCTCAGGTATGCGTACAAAGGCTTCTTGCCTGAGTATGGGCCTAACACTTGGCCCATATTGTATACTATTCTAACAGATATATATAATCAGTACAGAATAGAAATAGTAAACATCTAACTTATTACAGACAAGACAGACAAACTTGATTCACAATAAATAGTCTTCAACAATCTCCCCCTTTGTGATCAAGTGCCGTCTTGCATTTATTTTTGAGATCTGAAGTAATGCTTTCTTAAATTTAGCGCATGCTCATACTGTCTCAGCATTCTTCTCTTTTCAAGTTGCTCGTTGATAGGCTTTAGGATGGTCCACACCTTCTCGTATACTTGGAGCTCTTCCTCGCTGGCGTCCGCAAGTCTTGGATCTATATTTTCTTTGATCTCTTGTAGCTTAGTCTGAATGATCTTCAGAGTCCCATCACAGTATTTGTGAATGTCTTCTACCCACATGAGTCTTTTCTGTTCCTCGTGATTGAGATATATGATGGAGACTGGGTCCTTGAAGATGTGGTATGGTCTGTACTTTTTGAGCTCTGGACCGTTCAGAGTCGGTTTTACCAGATTCGCTTTTCGAACATTGTTTTCCAGGGCCATCTGTAGATCATGGGCAGCATAGAATCTGATCTGTCTCAGCATAAACCGCTTGATTGCCTCATAGCCTTCTTCGTGTGTCCTGTTTCGACTCAGTGGGAGGTACCTACTTACCATGAACATTTGGTAGATATCCTCCATTTTCATCATTATAAAGTCGTTTTCCTGGCAGATGAATATGTTGGAGTCTGTCCGTCGAACTTTGAAGCTGTAGAACGGGATGGTGTGATGATCTTCTCTGTGTATATCAAGGATAGCGTCAATAGGATGGGTGCTGGACTTCATATCTCTCTCCAGTACTTGACGTTGCTTTCCAGATGATCTGTGCATCAGCATGTGAAGATGTCCGCCAGCCATTTTTCCTTTGAGGTGAGTCAAACCACGGATCTTTAGTTCATCTAGCTGTTTGAGCTTGTCTGCGGTTCTCCAAATTCCCTTTCTGATTTCCTCTTGGAAGGGGGCATTTATTCTGATGTTTTCCCAGAGTTTTTCTTTTGGGGGCAACTTGCTTGCCGTTTGTCTGATGACGGATTCTAGCTCCCTGGGTATCTTTTTGTAGTCCTCCCCTTCCTTGAGTTCCTCTTCATCAAGGCGTATGATGTCTTCTGCGCATTTGGCCAGTAACTCTCTCAGCCACCAATTTCGCTGCATATCCTCTGACTCGGCTTCGCTTCTAAGATCATCCCACTCTGTCCATTTTCTCGGCCAAACGTCATGTACCACAGCATCCTCGAGTGCATCGTGAATATCTTTGCCTTGGGGAATGTAGGGGACTCTCAGCTGTGGTGATTTTTCTCGTGAGTCACAACCGGGTTCACTAGGATTGCCCGTTGTCATCAGGTTAGAACTGAGTTCTGGCTGATGGCCTGACTTGACAGATGAGTCAGATATAGCATTGTCAGGACTTCCATCCCCTCCTCGAACGGTATCCTTTGGAGACACGCCTCGGGATGTTGTCATCGATTTCGAACTGTGTTCTGATCGATGGCCTGAACTTTGTGATGTACCAGAGGTAACCACTACAGGACTTCCATCCCCTCCTCGGACAATATCTCTAGGAGATAAGCCTCGGGATGTTTCGTCTAGCTCGACCAGGCTAGAGAGTTGGGCTTGGTTGTGGCTCGAGGAAGGTGGTGGTTGGTTGGTGGGCTGGTTTGATGAGGTGTTTGGCTGGGGTTCATGGCTGGTAGAGGCTGCTTGCTCAAGTGTCCGAGGCCTCTTGTTCTCCCCCTCATGAGGTTCCGAATCATCGGGATCCTCATGGGAACGTTTGAGACCTCGGGGGACTGTCACGGCAAGTGCCGCACTGAGGGCGGTCATGTTTGAAGAAAATTTGGAGAAGGTCGCGTTCGAAGGGCAAAAGGTGGCAAGTGTCGACCTCCAGCAACCGAAGAAACAGGAGATCGGCAAGCTCAAGGCGGGACAGGTGGTAGGGATTGGTCGAGGCAGAGGGCGATACCAGTTCCGTATCGTGGGTTCCCCGAGAGAGTGAAGGGCTAAATGGTGTGGTGGATGGGAGAGGGATGGTAGGAGTGGGTTGTGGAATGGATTGAGAGGGTGAAGAGTGGGGTTTGGGGTGGCTCTGTTCACTATGAACCGCTGGGGTTGGTTTGGAGTCCTGTGCCCAAGCGGTGAATGCTTGTTGCACCCATGGTTTGATGGTGGACTCCATGTAGCGGTTCATGAGAACGGTAACGTCTTCGGGTGTAAGGTTTCCAGTTACGGGGGTTGTAACTGTTGTCACAGCATCAGTGAAGAGAGCTGATGTGTGGCCTGCGTGCAAAGATGAAGTCATTTTTGGCACAACAGGGCTTCCGACCATCCTTGTTTGCACTCCGGTCATTGTATCCAGGGTGTGTGCACCTGTATGTGCTGTGAAAGGTGTAGGTGTCCTAGAAAAATTGGAAAATGTGGGGAATGTGACACCTAGACTCGATGTGGAGAAAGAGGGGGTTGTGGCCTCGGGCGGATAATCGGGTATGGTCATCCCCACAGTGTCATGCTTGAAGCGCTTGAAGTACTGGAGTTTCGGAGCAGTGAACTGGTCTTCATCTTTGCGCTGTGGGATCCCTGGGTGGGCGGTCATGTAGTCAGCAATAATGAGCGCCAACCATCTGGCGTAGGGAATCGTCATACCCGTCTTTCCGTCCTCTTTGTCTTGGACTTGAGTGACCAGCTCAATCCAGAATAGCTGCGCCATATCGTAATTTTTTGCGAAGACGATCCCATGGAAGATTTGGAAGATCTGCAGGTTGCACTTGTCATGGCCGGCGTGCTTTGGAGAGAGACATTTGTTGACAAGGCCGAACAATGTCTTCCACGGGTATGGCAGGTTCATCAGCTTGAAGTGGGACAGGAACGGTAGCGGAGCATCATAACCCAATTGCACTAGTCCTTCCATTAGTTCGGCCTTGGAGGGTAGTTGTTCATAGGTATCGTGGATAGGCAGCTCCAGTATGGCTTGTAGAGTGGATGCTGTTAAAGTCAGACGTCTGTTGTGGAGCGTTGCACTCAGTCTGGATGCGTCCTTCTTGGAAGTCAAGTGCATGGTCCCCCATAGTTGTTGCAAGTAGATTTCGGGGACCGTGATCGCTTTGCTTAGTGCTTGCCAGATGTAATGCCCCTTAAGAATTATGGGAATGACCGGGTCAGGGCACCTGAAGACAGCTAGGTCGAGCTGAAAGTTGTTGTCCTGTAGCCGAACCCACTTGTATTTGGGGAACAGCTGTGTGTAGTGCGCATCCTCCTGGGGAGTATCTTGTTGAGTGCCTGACATTTTGAGCTGAAAGAATGGCACCCGTTAGTAAAAAAATTCTTTTGGGTTTAGGATTTCAGAGATGAGGAAACGAGTTCGGGCACCTAGGTTGTTAACTCGAGCCATGGGTGCGAGTTAACAAACTCGAGCTCTGAGTGCAAGTTTACTAACTCGAACCATGGGTGCGAGTTAACAAACTCGAGCTCTGAGTGCGAGGTTACAAACTCGAACTCGGGCTGCGAGTTTACAAACTCGAACCCGGGCCGCGAGTTTACAAACTCGAACCCTGGTTGCGAGTTTACAAACTCGAACCCTGGCCGCGAGTTTACAAACTCGAACCCTGGCTGCGAGTTTACAAACTCGAACCCTGGCCGCGAGTTTACAAACTCGAGCCCTGAGCGCGAGTTTACAAACTCGAGCCCAGAGCGCGAGTTTACAAACTCGAGCTCCAGAGCGCGAGTTTACAAACTCGAGCCCAGAGCGCGAGTTTACAAACTCGAGCCCAGAGCGCGAGTTTACAAACTCGAGCCCAGAGCGCGAGTTTACAAACTCGCGATCTGCTCGAATTTGAAACGGCAGTCCATGAACTCGAGTTCCAGAACTCGTGTTCGCACGAAGAAGATGATTAGCACCTGCAAAAGCATAAAACAACACACATTCAACCAAAAACCCTTTTCGTTTTGTTGAAAATGTTATTTGAAAGAAAATGTATTTTGAGATTTAGGGAAGGTTCAAGGTGGCGTTCGGAAACAGAGTGTGAAGGTGAACGACGAAGCGAAGTGCTACCTTTTGAGTTTTGGGGAGTTTGGGGAGAACTGCTGAGAGGGAAAGGAGATGGTATTTTCTGCGAGAGGGAGAAGAGGAGTTCGAGCTCTGGTATTTTCTGCGAGAGGGAAGCGTAAGAAAAAATGAAGGAGGAGGGGATTTGGTCTTTAAATATGCGAGTTTTTTGGGAACGGGCCGGAAAAAAAAATTTGGGCCGTCGGGATGATAAGATCCATTTCTGATCAGTAAAAAAAATACTCCCCCTCGCTGAAGTACTCCTTCTCAAAAAAAAATTCTCCCCCTCGATGAATGCAAACGCACACACACTAATTTTGATCTTTTTGCTCTTTTTCTCCCCCTCGATGAATGCAAACACACGCACACTATTTTTGATCTTTTTGCCCTTTTTCTCCCCCTGAATGAATGCAAACACACGCACACAAATTACAAACACACATACGCACACTTTGAACAGGTCCCACACACACACATTTTTACAGACCAGAGGAAACAGAATTACAACGGCTCGAAGTTCAACATGCCTAATTTGGAAACCAGGAACTGGAATCTCTTTTCATCCAGTGCCTTAGTAAACAAATCAGCCAGTTGAAGCTCGGAGCTTACAAAGTACATGTCAATATCCCCTTTTTCCACGTGGTCTTTGATGAAATGATATCTCAGGTCGATGTGTTTGGTGCGGGAGTGATGAATCGGGTTTCTGGTGATGGCGATGGCACTCTGAGAGTCGCTGTAGATCGGGATATGGCAGAAAGTGTAACCGTAGTCTTTTAGCTGGGTCTTCATCCATAATATTTGTGAACAACAGCTAGCAGCCGCGACGTATTCTGCCTCGGCCGTAGATGTTGACACACAGTTCTGTTTCTTGGAAGACCAGCAGACTAACTTATCACCCAAGAACTGGACAGCTCCCGAGGTACTTTTGCGGTCCATCCGGCAACCGGCAAAATCTGCGTCAGAGTATCCGACGAGGTCAAAACCTGAGTGTTTGGGATACCAAAGGCCTAGATTCACTGTGCCTTTGAGGTATCTCAGTATTCTTCGAACAGCCGTCAGATGGGACTCCTTTGGATTCGCCTGAAAGCGTGCACATAAGCATGTAGAAAAGACGATATCAGGCCTGCTAGACGTGAGATACATCAAAGATCCAATGATTCCCCTATAGTTTGTGGCATCGACTGATTTCCCAGAAGGGTCTGAGTCCAGTTTGTTGGTGGGGGACATAGGGGTCGGCATGGAAGACTTGCTATCGATGTTGAATCTCTTAAGCATTTCCAAAATATACTTGGACTGATTGATGAAAATGCCGTCAGAGAGTTATCTTACTTGCAGGCCTAGGAAGAAGTTCAGCTCTCCCATCATGCTCATCTCAAACTTAGTTTTCATTAGTTTCTCAAAATGTTTGCACAGACGTGGATTTGAGGAGGCGAAGATGATATCATCAACATAGATCTGAATCAGGATGATGTCAGACTTCTGTCGCTTGATGAAAAGTGTAGTATCAATCTTCCCTTTTGAGAAACCTGAGTCAACCAGAAATTCAGTTAAGGCATCGTACCAAGCTCTTGGGGCTTGTTTCAGTCCATACAGAGCTTTTTTCAGCTTGTACACATGGTTGGGATATCTGGGATCTACAAATCCTTCGGGCTGAGTGACATAGACTTCTTCTTCCAAGACTCCATTCAGAAAGGCAGTCTTGACGTCCATTTGAAAGACGGTAAAGTTCTTGTGGGCTGCGTACGCAAGAAAGAGGCGAATTGCTTCAATTCTTGCTACGGGTGAAAATGTTTCATCATAGTCTATGCCCTCTTGCTGATTGTATCCTTTAGCGACCAGTCGGGCCTTGTTGCGTATCACTATGCCTTCTTCGTCCTTTTTGTTCTTGAACACCCATTTGGTGCCAATTATGGTTTTCTGAGGGGGTTTAGGCACGAGTGTCCACACTTCTAGTCTGTCAAACTGATTGAGCTCATCTTGCATAGCAATCACCCAATCTGGATCAGCGAGTGCATCTGAGACTTTGGATGGTTCATTCTGGCTTAGAAAGCATGCATAGTGACATTCATTCAAAGTAGCCGATCTCGTACGCACACCTTGACCCGGATCACCGATTATTTGTTCAGTGGGATGAGCTCTTGTCCATTTCCTCTCATGTGCAAGAGGATTAGGAGTAATGATTGGTTGATCCGAGTCCTGGTAGGGGATTGGTGACTCTTGAGCAGCTGAGGCGTGCGGTGGAGATGACTCTGATGTGGTAGCAAACCCGTGATCATCCACTCCTCCGTGATTAGTTTGGGGGGTTGACGGAGTAGATGGTTCATTATCAGGTCCGAGAAGGAGTGGAATCTCAGTGAAAGTAGTTGGTTGTTGTGGAATGTTTGACGATGAAGCTGGTGTGCAAGGAGAAGGTGAAGGTTGTGAATTCTCGTAGAAGTTCTGAAAGAGAGAGTTGAGAATCACACCTTCAGGTACAGGGTTTTGTTCAACTGTGTCAGAGTCCACTGGTGCAGTAAGTGACGGGTCAGCTTGTAAGTGTTCCGTTGCGAAGTCAGCCATCTCATAGAATGTCACATTAACACTCTCAATGACCGTTCGTTTGTCTCTAAGATAGACTCGGTAAGCTTTGGACTGCTGGGAGTAGCCAATGAACACCCCTTCTTGGGCTTTTGCGTCTAGCTTACTTCTATCAGTTCTGTCATTTAGTACGAAGCACTTGCAGCCAAATATCTTAAAGAATGAGATATCCGGAGTTCGGTTGAAAAGGATTTCATATGGGGTCTTGTCAAAGCGTTTGTTTATAGATGTTCTGTTTTGGGTGTAGCACGCCGTGTTAATGGCCTCTGCCCACATAAAGTGTGGCAATCTTGACTGGATGAGCATGGTGCGTGCCGCTTCAACAAGGGTCCTATTCTTTCTTTCAACCACTCCATTCTGTTGGGGAGTTTTGGCTGCTGCGAATTGCTGTGTGATACCGAGAGATTCATAGAATCCAGTGAGAGTTTGGTTCTTGAACTCGGTACCGTTGTCAGTTCTGATGATTCGAACACTTTGCTGCAGCAGTTTCTGGACTGTTCTGACAAAGGTCATAATGATTTCTGCTGCCTCGTCCTTTTTACGAAGAAATTTTGTCCATGTGTACCGAGAGAAGTCATCAACGATCACCAGTGTATATTTGCGGCCGTTGATGCTTTGGACTCTCATAGGTCCACACAGATCCATGTGTATCAGTTGCAGTGGTAGAGTAGATGATGGGACCGGCTTTGACTTGTGGGAGCTTCTCGTCATTTTGCCCATTTTGCAGGCACTACAATGATTCTCTGTGGAAGATTTCAACGGAGGAAGCCCCTTTACAAGTTTCTTCGATGACAGGATGGACAAATTCTTGAAATTAAGATGGGAAAGACGTCTGTGCCAGAGGTTGTTTTGTTCCGTTGAAGCTTTGGACAGCAGACAGATGGAAGTGGTGGATTGAACGCTTTTCAGATCAATAGTGTACAGGTTGGAGGTCCTGTAACACGTTAATAATGAGTTCCCTTCGCTGTCTAGAACACAGCATTGTTTGGCAATGAACCTCACTTCCATCCCACTGTCGCAGAATTGTCCTATACTCAGAAGATTGTGTTTGAGCCCTTTGACAAAAGAAACATCTTTGATGGTGACGCTGGCACAGATGACATCCCCATATCCAAGAATAGGAGATGAGGCGTCGTTCCCGAATCTAACATTGCCTCCATAGCAGGTGGTATAGTTGCTCAGTAGGTACTTTACTCCGGTCATGTGGGTTGAGCATCCAGAATCCAAGTGCCACACATGACCGTCCTGCAAAACAGTTAAACAGGTTCAGGTACCCATCTTGGAATGGGTCCTTCCTCATCATTGAAAAACATCCATTCAAGTTTCGCTTTGAGCTGTGATCCAAAGTCCGCAACTTTTTCAACAAGAGATTTATCTCTTGTGGGCTCTCTGACAGCCAGATCTGCTTTTGCAGTGGGTCTGATTTTTGGGACCCACTTAGCAGTTTCTTTTTTAGTTTTGGTGGGTCTGAGATGTCGCATCTTAGGGACCCACCTTTCAGGTTCATGTTGGATGGGTCTTCGTCTGTGGACCCACCTTTCAGTTTCAGTTTGGATGGGTCTTCGTCTGCGGACCCATCTTTCAGTTTCAGGTCTGGTAGGTCTCATCTTAGGGACCCACCTTTCAGTTTCAGGTTTGGTAGGTCTCATCTTAGGGACCCACTTTTCTGCTTTAGTTTGAGTGGGTCTTATCTTGGGAACCCACCTTTCCATTTTAGGTTTAGGAGGAGAGTAGACAGGTGCTTTGTGATTGAAAGGCTGTTTCTTCAATTTAGTTTTGAAAATCTCCTCTTTAGAAAGCCGATTTAGATGTTTCCTTGAATGAACTCTGAGAGAATATTTCATATCAGGAATACAAAAAGTTCCCTTAGAAGTTCCTTTCTTGGTTTCTCTTTCGGGTTTGAGCTTTCTAAAAGGCTTTGATTTAACAGCATTCACATCGCATTCATAATTGTGGGGGTCTGGAACAGAATAACCATAAGCAATAGTGGAATTATACAAAGGGCCATGTTCAAAAGATGTCACAGAAATTTTCAGCTTGGGACACAAGACTGAACTACTAGAAACTGAGTTTACATGGACAGGTTTAGATTTAGTTTTAGAGTACAAAATGGAGCTGGATCTAGGACCAGGCTTATTCTCAAAAACTTTCTTCTTGCCAGCAGCTATTTCCTTTCTCTTCATCTCCCACTCTTTCTTCTCTTCTCCTCTTCTTTTCACTTCTTGTCCTGTGACAAAAGGAGAAGAGTGATGAGTGACAGAATATTCAGAAAATTTAGTTTTATCAGAAGAGGTTTGAGCAGTTTTTAAAGCAGAATGATATTTTTCACTTAATTCATCAAATTTGCTTAATAGCTCTTGCCAGTTGCTTTCAGAACTTTTCTTTTCAGTTTCAAAACGCTCTCTCTCATTTTCAAGGGTTTTCTGAAGATCTGCATATTTTTGGACCAGTGGAGAGATGCACTTGTCCTGTCCAGACTTAAAAATTCCAGTTTTAGGAGTGGGACCCATTGGACTTTTGTAATATGGAACCCCTTTTGGGACATTAAAAATATCAAACCCCTCCTCGTTGTAGATTACCTTTTCTTTAGAAAGAGCTTTCTCAACCAGAGGAGTATAGTCAAAAGAGGTCTCAATTTTAGGATTACTCCTTTTCTCTTCTTCTTCTTTAGTGGTTTCTTCTTCACCCCCAAATTTCATTTTCTTATCAATGTCTAGAGTCAAGTAAGTTGCATCATACAACTGACGGCAGTCAACTTTCTTTAAATGACGCGGGTTCGGTAGTCCAAGACCAGCTTTTGGGTTGTAATGCTGAACATCGCTTATACGATTTAGAAAAACTGTGTGTTCGGTTTGACCTCTTCTGACACATACATCCTCAAGTTCCTTTACTTTGCTTAAAAGACTGCTTCTTTTATTTCTTAAAAATTCACAGTCAGCTTTAGCTGTGTTTTTCTCAACTTCACTGTCTTGCAGTTTCTTAGTTAGTTCAGCTATTTTATTCAAAGCTTTCAAAGTCTGAGGACACCCTTTTGATTTGATCTTTGGCATTTTCAAGTTGAACGACTAAGGAAGATTTTTGGTCAAGGTTCTGTTTCAGTACCCTGTAATTATTGTCTAATCTCTCCTGCAGTTCTTTAATGAGGTGGTCCTTATTGTGTAAGGACTGAGTTTGTATAGTGTGAGAGTGATTAGAGGTACTTACAGTGCTTGTAGAGCATTCACTTCCGGGGATCGCAACATCACCCTTTTTCTCTTCTTCATCCTCCAGCCTTGCCATCAAGGCGAAGTTCTTTTCCTCTTCTTCTTCTTCTTCAGAATCATCTTCCGCCCACTGGACTAGCTCAGCATGTTTGCCAGAGGTTTCTGCTTCCTCCTGTTGTGCTAAGAAGAGCTTTTGTTTATTCATTAGAATCTTCTGTTTGTAGAAGTTTGCATCTCTCTTCTTTGGGAGCCGACAGTCTTTGCTGATGTGTCCAGGCTTCCCGCAGTTATAACACACAGGGGCATTAGCAGTTGATGTAGCCTTCCTGGTTGAGCTTTGGTCCTGGTTCTTTTGTTTGTAGTTGGAAGAAGAGGTTCGCAGCTTATTTGAAGAGCTGTTTCTCTTGGCAAACTTCTTGGCCAGCAGTGCCATCTTCTTCTGGAGATCTGCAAGCTCAGCTTCAAGATCAGTTCCTTCTTCATCACTCTCATCTTCATCAGATTCAACCTCTACTACTTTCTTCTTCTTCTTCTGCAGAGGTTTCGACGCTCTTTTGGGCTGAGCTTTCATTAGTAGAGCTAGAGGATTTGGGCTTGATTGTTCCTCAGTGCATACAACGTCATTGACGAACTCCTTTAGCAGCTCATTCAAGGTGAAGAGATCAATTTCATCCATGTCAATGCGTTGTCTCAAGTCTTTTACTGTTTTACTCCAAGATGGGTGCAGACTGGACAGAAATCTAGTATTCAGTTCCAGGTTGGTTCTGAATATTTTGATTTTCCTCATTTCATTCATCAACTTCACAAGCCTGGCATGAGTCTCGTGAAGAGGTTCTCCAGGAGCAGCCTTGAACGAGTCATAAGCCATCAAAATAGCAGATTTCTTTGTTTTTAGGCTTATGCTCGTGCCTTGGAGTAATTTTTCAATCTCGTCCCACATTTCTTTTGCAGTTTGCATACTGTCAATCATCACATACACTTCATTTGGGATGGCTTGGAGAAGGTATGTTTTGGCCATGAGGTCTCCTCTCAGCCTTAGCTTGTCTGCTTCAGTGTATTCAGAAGGCCTCTTTCGTCTTGTTTCAGGAGGAATGGGTGGATTATTTGTTGAGTCCCCTCCTACGTCAATCATTAGTACAGCTGGTCCTTCCAGGAGTGATTCCAGCATTGCGTCGGAGTTTTCTTTGTGTTCTAGGAAATTCAAGAAACGAGTTCTCCACATTTGGTACTCCCCTTTCCTCAGAGATGGAGGAGTACTGCTGTTTCCTTGCGCATTAGATTCAGAAGCCATTCCTGTTGCTGTAGAAAACTGACCGTTCGAGAAATAAGATCAGAAAATTTACTAAGTCAAGAACTCGAGTTCCTGAGTGTTCAAGGCCTAAACTCGAGGTCTGGGGAACTCGAGATGAGAGTTCGAGTTTGTGAACTCGAGGTCAAGAGTTCGAGTTTCTAAGAACTCGAGGTCTAAACTCGCAGGGTCAAAACTCGTGGTCAGACTGCGAGTTTGTTGAGTGCGAGTTATTGACCGCGAGTTGTAGGCTGTGAGTTCTTGAACTCGAGTTTGCAGGCTGCGAGTTTCTCAACTCGAGTTTACAGGCTACGAGTTTATGCAAAAACACCTGGCTGCGAATTCCTGAAAAAGTAAAACTTCAGATTTTCAGAAATACAAATATGGTAGGTTGTAGCCCTTGTAGTAGAGATCCTTTTACCCAAGTTTCAGGTCAAAAAGCTGCACAGAGCTTAGAGAAACGAGGGGTGCGAGTTCAAGGGTGCGAGTTTACTTCTGAAGAAAAATTGCAGAAACGAAAAAGGAAGATATACTGCTTGATCGTCTTTGAAACGCGATTCTAACAGTATAACTTTTACAGTATTCGGTGCAGAAATAAGATTACAGATGATAAACTCGCTATTCTAAAAAACAGAGTCTTTCGCAGATAGTTCTTCTGATCAGCTCTCGATCGGCTCTGATACCAATTGATATTCCCTGTTTTCTATAACAACAGTATAATATGGCATACTGATGAAAGATTAACAATAAAGATGAACACAGAAAGATCAAGTGAAAACCTTCTCTGATATACCGTGAATCTTTCGTACAAGAATGATAAGCGCTAAGGCTATTTTGAGCAGATACGAAAGTTAACCGCAAACCTGAGTCCTCCTCCCTCTTTTATAGGCGAGGCTCAGGTATGCGTACAAAGGCTTCTTGCCTGAGTATGGGCCTAACACTTGGCCCATATTGTATACTATTCTAACAGATATATTTAATCAGTACAGAATAGAAATAGTAAACATCTAACTTATTACAGACAAGACAGACAAACTTGATTCACAATAAATAGTCTTCAACAAAGGTCAATTCCATGGATTATATCCCTTTCTCTTTCAGCATTTTTCCAACTGTCAGATTGTTCAGTCTCATCTGCCATCAAATTAATCACTCATATTCACACTAGTACAACTCACTCATATTAATAATTTAATTAGGCTATTAGAAAGAGGACTGTCTAGTCTTAGATAATAAGTTAATTAGGAAAAATAAAGTAATAATTAAAGAAATTACACATCATATTGTGAAGAAACATTCATTGGAAATTTCATTGGGGAAAGCAATTGAAGACAATATTGGTATGTTTTTAGGTTTATGTTTTTAGTTGTCTATACCTATTTATAATATAGTTAAACAGAGCATATAAATGAATAAAAAAAGTTCGAGCTTGTTTAAGAATCATCCCAGTTGCTTCCTTTCCTTTCCAAAATTCCCTTTCTACTTTCCAACATCCCAAACAAACCTCCATTTTAACTGTTCTGCTTTCATCCCCTCTCTTCTCCTACATTCCTTCTCCCACCTGTTTAACCAAAAAAGGAGTAAGTAATGTTTGCTAAAAAAATGAAAGGGTTATGTTACTAAAAAGCTAGGCAATTAAAACCACCAGCCCTATGCATCTCGTAGGCATGATACAATATCAGCTTTTGCAGCGCTTGATTATTTTGTAGAGGCAACAAGAAAATGTACACTATTCTTTATAGCATATAGAATGCCAATTTTTCATTGTATACCTCATTTGCATACTCTGTTAATATAAAGTATAAAATGTGAGAATTAGAAAACAAGAAACAAAGCAATAAATTACAAAATTTAAATAGGATAAGAAGAAGAGATGAATGTGTAGGAGTTGGAAGTGATAACAAATAAATTAGAAACATATCAAACAGGAATAAAACAAAATCCTGAAATCCTCGCATAAGAAATATCAAAATAGGAAAAGAATCAGAATCACAAAATACATTACCGGAAACCACTCATGACGAGGCCTCGACAGAACATTTTAGCTGCTCATATTAACTTTACATAACACGCGTGGTGAGAACATACAACAAATAGAAGAACCGTGTTGTAGCCCAATCGTCCAATTTTCTAAGTTAACCCTCCTATTAGCTCGGATTTGAACTGTAAGCATTCCAGAAAAGTATAACAAGAATACAAGTGTATCAGAACATCTAATACTATGATTAGGACTGTCATTGCAATTAAAACTCCATACTTAATCATTAGTTTATTTATAGATGATTCACTGATAAAAAAATTAATATCTCTTGAGTCTTAATAAATCAACACTTAACTAAACTTCAGATTTTAAAAAACTAAACTAAATATTCATATTTTCAAATCTGAATTATTAAATAACTAACCACTCTTGTTGTAACCTGATAGTGAAGTCTCTGGGTCCTGAGGAGTAATTATTGACGCGTGATTGTGCCTTTAGGAGTCTTAGCCGCGAGTGCGCCTCTCATTCGCTCTCAGGGAAGCGGCCGCCTGCACTGCACGAGCTACTGAAGAGAAATGATTGATTTCTTATCCAAGGACCATGAGAGGATACCTAGAAGTCTGAAGCGGAAGCTGGGGTAAGCGATCGATATATAATAAAAGAATCAATTCCTCTTGAAATGAAAAAATGTATATATATTTTTTCATTTCGAGAGGAATTGCTTCTTTTATTGTATAATAAAAGAAGCAATTCCTCTCGTAATGAAAAAACGCTTCATGGTGTTTGAATTAAGAAATCTATATTTTTGTAAATGGTATATTGTTTTCTCTGTGTTTCTATTGAGGCTTACACTCTTCATGTTATAAGAAAGTTGCCTCTGGGGTTCTTGAAACACCACTATGATATTAAAGAATTTCTTACTTATTCCTAAGCCGTATTGCAGTGAAATGAACTAATTTGATGATCGCTGGCATCATTTCTGTTTTAAGAAACTATAATCCTAATTTTGACATTCATGATAACAAAAACATTGACAACAGAGAGAAAGAATATGTATCGATCATTACGAAATTTTAAATTGTCCAGAGGTTGTTTGGCAGAAGCAGACCTTGATAGTGGTAAGATGGGAGGATGAATGTTATGTAATTGATGTGTATTTAAATGTGAAACGAGTTTGGACAAAAGGTATTTCTGGAGTGGAGGATTTGATTGAGATACTCTAACAAGCTCACACATTTTTGCCAGGAAAAAGCTCTTTATATAGAGGAAGTTACAACTCTACGAGACTTCCAAACTATAAACTGGATCACATAGCTTAAATGCTTACTATTTCTAACCTTCGAACTTAGTTCACTAATTAACTGATAGACGCTTAAGGTAAACCATACTTTTGACTATTACAAATAGGTGGCTATTTGTCTAAAAAAAATTGGGGACATGTCCCTTTCTTGTCCACTGCTACGTCCAAACAAAGCCAACAAAACCAGACCCATGACATCCCAAAACAAGACCCAAGCTTCCAAAAAAACAGAACACAAACGCCAAACAAGCGGCGTCCAAAAACAGAAAACAAAAACACCAAACAGATTAATTATTAGGATCTGGAACTAAAAAAACAAATGAAATGGTTCGATTATGTCACAGTACATAAAAAACAAAACATCCATAGCCAGAATATTCACAAATGAAATGCTATTGCACAAATCCCAGAGGAACATTGTCATGCTTCAATTAGGAATAACAAAACTAAATAAATATAGAGTATGTAAGATAAGATAATTACCGGTTGGAAAATTGAGTCACGAGCGCCGAGCGAAGGAGATGAAAGGCCCAAATCAAGAAACGGCGGAGGTGTGCTAATGGTGGAGATGTAAAAATGGGGGAGCTGCGTCGTCTGGACTTGGGAGGCTTCCTCGCTGCGCGAAACCTTACATTAGTCGACGCCGAGAGTTAACGAAGAGCAGGAGTGGAACGCTCAAATCAAGAAAAGGAGGAGGTGTGCTAATGGCGGAGATGTGAAAATGGGGGAGCTGCGTCATCCAGACTTGGGATGCTTCCTCGCTGCGTGAAACCTTACATCAGTCGAAGCCGAGAGTTAACGAAGAGCTGCGTCCTCTTCGTCTTTCTTCTGGAACGCCGAGAGTTAACATAGAAGCTAACGATGGTCGTCCTCTTAGGGATTTTTAATTGGATTAACCCTTTCGTAAGGGTTAACAATCACCTGACATAAAAAAGTATTTATTAAAATTATAAAAAAGACCCCATTTGAAACTTAAGTTTGTGAAAATAAAAAAATAACCCCGTCTTTAGTTAACTATGTCGGTTATTTATAAACCCATTATGGATAAAGTTTTATATTTATAATACTTACCCATTAAATTATGAAAAACATTCATTATTTATAAATATGACCTCGCGCCTACATTTTATAAGGGGTTTAAATGAACCCATATAAAAAGCTAGTTATAGAATGAGATTTTTGTACTGGTGTATTAACCCGTTAAGTCAAGGAAACTACATATCTCTTTCACATTCTTGGGTTGTTCCCAATCCATGATAGCCACTGTCTTTGCATTGTCCACAACAATGCCCGATCCGGATATGACCTGCTCGAGAAGTCAATCTCTTTAAGCCAAAACTCGCATTTAGAGAACTTGACAAAGAGTTGCTTCTCTCTTAGCCTTTCAAGAACAAGCCTCAAGTGATGCTCATGTTCTTCTTCATCCTTCGAGTATATTAAGATGTCATCAATGGATACAATCACAAACTGATCTATGTACTCACTAAACACACGGTTCATCAAGTCCATGAATGCTGCCAGTGCATTGGTTAAACCAAATGACATCACAAGAAACTCGTAGTGACCGTACGTAGTACGAAATGCACTCTTAAGTATGTCACTATCCTTGATCTTCAAATGATGATATCCCGACCTCAAATCAATCTTTGAGAACACCATTGCCCCCCGAAGTTGATCAAACAAGTCATCAATCCTCGTTAAAGGATACTTATTCTTGATTGTGACCTTGTTCAACTGTCGGTAGTCAATACACATTCTTAGTGTACCATCTTCTTCACGAAGATTATCGGTGCTCCCCACGGTGAATGACTCGGTCTAATATAATGAACCTGTTGTCCAACAACTTTTGTAATTGGACCTTCAACTCTTGAAGTTCCGTCAGTGCCATTCGTTAAGGAGGAATCAAAATGGGGTTGGTTCCCAACTCTACTTCAATCACGAATTAAATCTCTCTATCGGGTGGAAGCCCCGATAAGTCTTTGGGAAAGACGTCTGGGTACTTTCACACAACACGTGCATCGTTGATATCTATTTCTTTCTTTGTCTCATCCACCACGTAAGCAAGGTACGCGTGGCATCCTTTCTTCATCATCTTCCGTGCTCTCATCATGAATATGATACATCCATGAGGTCTTCCCCGATCTCCCACTAAGCGTAAGACGTTTCACTCATAATCTTCGAGTTCCAAGACTTTGGTGTAGCAATCAACTCGAGCATGTGCTTTTCGAGCCAATCCATCCCTATGATTGCATCGAACTCCAACATACTTAGAGGTACGAAATCACAAATAAAAGGTTGACCTGTCACTTCTACCTCACATGATGGATAGTAATGGATCCTCTCAACATCATCTCTTAACGGTGTGGAGACAAACAAGGTTTGTATCATCGGTGTCAATGGCCTGTTAAGACTTTCGGCGAACGCTTCACTCACAGATGAACGTTGCGCCCTGGCATCAATGAGAATCCTAGTGTTTCTTCCATTGATCAGCAATGTTCCTACATTTACAAACGATGTAAGACACTATACTCGAATTACCAAATCGAAAACAGGCTAAACAGGCACTTTTGGGTCGAAAATACACTGGACCGGCGCTGATTTTGGGATGGACCGGTGCCGGTTCACCCCTGGAATGACGGATTGCTCACAAATGAACCGGACCGGTGCCGGTTATGGATTGAAACATCGCCGGTTTACCTTCGGCGCTTCAGAAAATAATTTTTATTTAAAACCGGCCCCGGTTTTCCGAGTACAGTAATTCATCGCGGCACCTTTCCAACCGGACTGGCGCCGGTTATGGCCCAAACCGGCGCCAGTTTACCTACGATAAACCCGGAAAATGCAATTTTAATTCGAACCTGTTCCGGTTTTGGGCTAGACCAGTGCCGATTTACCTACGGCGCATGAAATTCATTCATTTTAATTCGGACCGTCGGTTCTATCCCTGACCAGCGCCGGTTTTCCCCTAGGCAGCCACATTTTTACAACTTTTTGCTAAAAACCGGCCGGTAATGACCCGGGCGACCCGTACAAGCCCGTTTTCATTTTTAACACTTAACAATATGCAATTGATCAAGCGTTAACGATGGATTATCTGCGACGGAGTCAGGGTCGGCCCGAGCATCGGCCTCGGTCATCGCATAGACCCTCGCTTCGGCCCCACCTTGGTTGAAAGGAAATAAGGAAGCACGAACCACGTCTTCCTTGAGTTGACTTCACCCGTAAGAAGGTGCAGGTAGCAAGCCCTAGCTTCAACCTTAAAATGGTACCCCCCGAAGGGGTCAGTACAAGTACCGAGCGAGTAACAAGCTAAATGTAGAATAACTAACGTTTCAAGTATAAGACCCAAACATAAGGTGATACATACACATATAATCTTTTCCCCCAAGTTATAAAATACATATTAGTATATATACACTCATAAAGTAAGCAAATTCAGCGGCGGAGATACGGCTAAGTAGAAGAGAACTGCGGTGAAACCCTAGTGACTGAAAAATTGGTGGTGGTGCCGCCACCCACCAGCGGTGGCAAGGGAGGAGGAGCGTGGCATCAGAAGTCTTTTGCAGATGTGGTTGCTGGCCGATCAGATTTATCCCCAAAAAAATCAAGATTCAAAGGAATGCCATCAATCTCTTTTTCCAACGGTGATATTCAAAAGCTTGCAGATAAACACAAAAGAGATTTGGTTGGATATTTTTTTAAAGGTAAACCCAGCCTATTGATTATGAGGAAAGATTTTGAAATCATTGGATTTAAAGGCTCGTTTCATTTGGGAACTTTAGATGCGAAACATGTGTTAATTCGCTTTGATTTGGAAGAGGATTTTATTCGATGTTGGAATAGGCAATCATGGATTATTCAAGGTCATGTGATGAGGGTCACTAAATGGACTCCGGAATTTCGACCCAGTGTCGAATCTCTGGTGGTTCTGGTTGATGGAATATATGGACTTCGACCCCCCGGTCTGTCGACTACTGGGCCTGGACAGCGGCCCACTCACGTTTAGCAGATATCATTCATATTATTGTACATTATTATTGTTATTCAGATGTTCTAGATTAGCTTTTTATACTATCAGTCCATTTATGTAACCGGGTCTGTCAGGGCCATATTAGAGGCCCAGACCCGGATTTTCCCTATATATACTCCTTTAGGAGGCTACACACAAACTCACATTCATACACAATACTACTTCTTCTCCTTCTTTCCTGTTCAATCTCTCCTTTTCATACAATATGGGTATCGATTATCCAACAAATGGTGCTCTCGTTGAGAGGTTTGAACACAATCAAGTGAGAAAATCTCCCCAAAAAACCAAAAATCTTCTCAATCACAAACAATCAGTCAAGATCTTTCTAAGAGTGCAAGAAACTGTTCTGGAAAATCAAAAATTAATTAAGGAATCTGGAAAATCCCGGAAGGAGGATGTCGCTGTCTGGAACACATTCGTCGGACTCTTCCGCCACCCATTCTCTGCACAACTCCAACTCTTGTGGGTGCCGTTTGTTCAGCATCGCGGTTGCCGAAGGTTTTCCGACCAGATTTGGGCCAGCCCAGATCTGACCTGCAGTGGAGAGATAGGCACAGAGCGAAGGCCATCAAGTATTACCCTCCTAGGTAGCTTGACCGCCTCACGTCCGACATGTCGCTTCTTCTAGCTCCGTTTCAGCGCCGGCGAGCTCACGGTCGCTCCACCAGCACTCCGGTCGCCATCCAATTCTGAAAAGTTCAGAGAGAACACAAATGGGTATGGAATTTCAAATCTGGACTTCTTGTTGAGCAACTAGACCATACGTCCATACACTCCCAGCCGGAGATATCATCACTCTGCCGCCGCGCTAGTCGCCATCGCAGCTCTAAGAGTGGCAGATCTGAACTCCACTGCTGACCCGACTTGAAGGGTGTATCGGTTGAAGTCAGTGCTGAGGAAGCTTTAATTCGCCGGTGCTACCGGAGCTCTAGCAATCCGCTCCTGGTCGTTTTCGCCTTGCCGCTGGGTCCGCCAGAGGAAGCCTCGCCGTCGGTATTTCCTGGTAAAGTTCCACCATCCCTGTCCTCATTCACTGCTGGGCTGCTCCCCTGGATGGGCTACCGAACATGTGCGTGGTGTGCCCGCTCCTGCTTGCCTGCTTCGGATCTTGGTCGCATACGAGGCTGAAATCTCTGCTAGTGCCCACTTGCCAAACATGACACCTGGAAGAGGTTTGGCAGCTCTTCATCAACTATGTCAAATTTAAAAGCTGTCGGGACTCCTCAATATGGAGATAGGCCCATAAATTAAATCATACCCCATCATCAAGGAAGATCAACTCCAAGCCCAAAGACTTATTCTCAATTATTACATCACACTTGGAGTCCAGCCCGCTTAAAAAAGATAAGTACTCTTTAATTTTAATATTTATATTTATTTTAATCAATATTTTTTGTCGGGTCAATGTCACACCATCACGCACTTATGATCAAATGCCTAGTAGACTATGGCTTGAGACCCATCACTAGGATTTAAAGCCCTGACTCTCAGGCACAAAGTCCTGACCAAGTCAGGCACAAAGCCCCGACCAAGTCGGGCATGAAGACCGGTCTTAGTCATTCCAAGAATGGCGACCGTTGCGTACGAATGGCTCACACATCCACTCTACTAAGTATTTTATCATTACATCGACAATTCACATTTCCACTTTTTTCAAGTGACGAACTCCCGATCGGAAACATAAACCCCAAGGAAAAATTTTATATGCATTTTAAATGTGTAGGTACGAAAATGACTTTACTCATTTTTAACCTCGTCTCCACTCGCCTCAAGGAGTGGGGGACTGGGGGATTGAGAGGTCAGATTTTCTGGATGAGCAGCAGATATCACGCATGAGCAAGAACGAGAGCTAAGTCAGATGAAGACAGGTTGAGCTACACAAAAGTGATTATGCTGGAGGGGGCCTCCCTTCCTTGTTTCATGTTGGGGGCGTTAGGTGTACTCTTTTTCCCTTTATTAGGATTTTTTCCCACTGGGTTTTTTCCTAGTAAAGGTTTTTAACGAGGCACCTCCCCATCATGGACAAGGGTGGTGGTCCCCGGCCGAAGGGGAAGGAATCAAAGACATAAGAACATTGCAGATACAGTTTCGACTACTCCCTTTCGCCTCGAATACTCTCGACTCAGGGAGTGGGGGACTCCTGATGGAATATATGGACTTCGACCCCCCGGTCTGCCGACTACTGGGCCTGGACAGCGGCCCACTCACGTTTAGCAGATATCATTCATATTATTGTACATTATTATTGTTATTCAGATGTTCTAGATTAGCTTTTTATACTATCAGTCCATTTATGTAACCGGGTCTGTCAGGGCCATATTAGAGGCCCAGACCCGGATTTTCCCTATATATACTCCTTTAGGAGGCTACACACAAACTCACATTCATACACAATACTACTTCTTCTCCTTCTTTCCTGTTCAATCTCTCCTTTTCATACAATATGTGTATCGATTATCCAACACTGGTATGGATCACGTTAGAAGGACTTCTGTATCATCTTCAAGATAAATCTGCTTTATTTGCTATTGCCAGCCTCATTGGTAAGCCATTAAAGCTTGATGAGGCTACGACAACATTGTCTAGGCCGGCTATGGCCAGAGTTTTTGTTGAAGTCGTTCTTCTCACCAATGAGATGCCTTTTAAGGTGTGGATTAAGTGTGGTGTTAATGGATTTTCCCAGCCCATTGGGTATGAGAATAGGCCAGAATAGTGTACTGTGCCTTCATTTAGGACATTCCCATATCAAATGTCCTAAAAAACAACCAGATCAGACTACAAATCTGCCCAAGGATAGATGGGTGTAGAAAAAGGTGAAGATTATTGATAGAAAATTCACAAGACAAAAAAAAGGAAAAGACAAGGTTACAAATCAGCCTGATCTATTTAGACAATCTACATCTAAACTCATCCTAGAGGAAATTCATTATGATGCTGAAACTGAGGTAGAGGAGGTTTTTCTTGACTCCATGGAGCAACCTGCAGTGGAGGATAATAATAAAATCAAACTTTTATTAGTTGCAGATATACCAGGAATAAGCAAATCAGACCCTAAGGACATTAGGGGTATCAAGATGATATTTTCATTAATGAATTATCACATTTACTTGGAAGCAATTGGTCTGTGATGATAAGGGGTTGCTATTCAGATGGGGAGGAGGACCAACATGTTAACCCAACTTCATTCTTGGATGGTTGGGCTGGAATCTGTTCAGGAGTTGATAATATTGTAAAATTATGTGCCCAAAAGGAGAATGATCAAGATGCTGATCACACAAGTGAACCTGCAGGAAACAAGGAGAATGATCAAGATGTTGAGCATATAAGTGAACTTGCAGCAAACAAGGACAGTGATTCTGAAAGTTCAACTGAGGGGCACTTGGAAGATAATTCCAAGATTTCTAGAAGAGTACCTAAAAAACAAAACATCATAGAAAATCATCAGAAGAGGAACACAAAGAGTGCATCTAGGGTCAGGGCAACTATTTCTCAATGAACTGTCTAATCCGGAATACTAGGGGTCTTGAATCCTCCAGTTCAAGACTTCATTCCCTAGTTAATACATGGACATTGCAGTTGGTTATTGTTATTGAACCTATTGTGGCTAACAGTAAAATTGATAAGTTTAAAACTATCCTGGGTTTTGACAAAGCTATCCAATCTTCTATTAATAAAATTTAGATTTTTTGGGACTCTTCAAGATGGGATATTTCTGATCTTATTTGGCATGAACAATATGTTCATTTCAGAGTTAATAGTAATTTGTATAAAGGCTGGATCACTGGAGTTTATGGTGGCCACAATTATATAGCTAGAAGACTGCTTTGGGATGGGCTTATCTTCTTTTGTTCCATTTTGCAAGAACCCTGGATGGTGGGGGGAGACTTCAATGCTATTGCTAGTTACAATGAACATAAAGGAAATTCCTTACCTCTTCTGCACGATGTTAATGAGTTTGTAGATTGTATAGCTGTCTGCAATTTGATTGATCTCCCATTTTCTGGACCTAAATATTCCTGGACAGGTAATAGAGCTAATGGTAGGGTATGGAGGAGATTAGACAGGGTTTTGTTCAATAATCTTTATCTGGTTTTTTGGACAATATTCAGATTTCTTTATTAAATAAAACTCCTTCGGATCACATTCCTATTCTCATACAATCTTCAAATCAAGGTTGGTCCGGTCTCAAGAATTTTAAATTTCAAAATATGTAGTTAAATAGTCACTCTTTTATGGATAATGTCAAATCTAAATGGAACTCTGTGGGTCATCAGGGAGGTATGAGAGGTTTAATCTCCAGATTGCAGAATTTAAAGAAGGAACTCAAAATCTGGAATACTGAATCTTTTGGCAATATCTTTGATGCTATCAAAATTGGTGAGGATGAGGTTTTAAAGGCTGAGATGATTTTTGAAGAAAACCCTTGCGATCAGAATAGGGAAGACTGGTTTTATAAAAAATCATTATTGATTCAAAAGTATAAACATGAGAAGAAATTTTGGAAACAAAAGGCCCATATTCGATGGCTTAAGGAGGGGGATAGCAACACTAAATTCTTCCACTCTTTTATTCAAGTTAGAAGAAGAAAACAGAGTATTATTTATATCAAAAACCGAGATGGGCAAGACATTCAGACTCTTCCTCTTATAGGAGCTGCTGCAGTACAGTATGATTTTGCTCTTTTTTCTGATTCAGGTCCGGATAACTCTATTGAAGATTCTCCTGCAAGTAGTAGCATTCTCAATTATATACCTCAATTGATAACACAAGCAGATAACAACAATCTTATTAAAATTCCTGACATGCATGAGGTTAAACAAGCAGTTTGGGATTTAGATCAAAATAGTGCCCCGGGTCCCGATGGTTTAAATGGAATGTTTTTTAAGAAATGTTGGGATATTGTTGGTATGGATGTTGTCAGGGCTGTTCAGAATTTTTTCTTAGGGGACTCCTATACCTCAAGGAATGGCTAGTGCTCTACTCGTTCTAATCCGTAAATCTGAAAGGCCTTCTACCTTCAATGACTTTAGACCTATTTGCTTGTCTATTTTGATTTGTAAGGTATGTACCAAGGTTGTTGCTTCTAGATTGAAAGGGATTCTCCCTAATATTATTTCACAGGAGCAAGCTGGATTCATGGCAGGCAGAGATTCAGCTGATCAGGTTCTAATTGCTCAGGAAATGGTTCACTATATTGACAAAAAAGTTAGGGGGAGTATGTTAGGAATATTTTATGGTGTCCAATCTAATTAAATATCTTTGTATTTGTGTAGTTATTAATTAAACGTGTAATACGGGCCACAAATGTGTATCAGCCCGGTGGCTTCCTTGTAACCCGTAAATTAGCCAACTTCTCCTATAAAAGGAGGCTAACTTACGGGAACCCTAACAATTGAAAAGAGGCTGAGAGCGCAAGAGGCGAGATATAGAGAAGGGTTTCCGCTGCTCTCCTTCTCTAGGGAGAGCAGCGGGGTTTCATACGGTATACCAGATTCGTGTATAATATCGACATATCTTTCTATCTGCTTCTTTTTAACTGCTATGGTTGTTTGATTGTTTAAATACTGGGTTTATCAATTGGTATCAGAGCCGAGGTGTGAAACAGGTTGAATCTATCTACGATTTTTGGATCTAACGAAGAACTGCTCTGCTTTTCTTCTGTTTTTCTTTGGTGTAGAGATTTGCTCCTGTAATCTTGTTTGTGAATGAAACTTTGTAAAAATCATACTGTTGGACTCGCCTTTCAAAACCGATCCAGCAACATACCTTATTTTTCGTTTTCTGCAATTTTTATATTTCGAAGATCTCTACATTGAGATCTCGAAATCCTTATTTTTCACTGCTGTAGAAACGTTTTTGACTTGAAACTAATACAGGAGAATCTCGACCTTCAGGGCTTTTCAGAACAGGTTTCAGATTTTAAAAAATCGAAGTTTTCATTTTGCAGGATCTCGACATTTAGGGACTCGATTTCCTCATCTCGACTTTTGAAATCTCGAGTTTTGACATCTCGAGTTTTGATATCTCGAGTTTTGACATCTCGAGTTTTTACATCTCGAGTTTTGACATCTCGAGTTTTGAAACCTCGAGTTTTGAAACCTCGAGTTTTGGAATTTCGAGTTTTGGGATTTCGACATTTGGGATCTCGATGTTTTGGATCTCGACATTCTGAAGATTTCGAGATTTTCAAAATTTCTCGATGTTTTGAATTTTTCAAAGTTTGGAGTTTCTTGAATCACTGATTTCTTCTAAACTTGATATCTTTCCTGTTCAGAACACTTCGAAGCTTTACATTTTTAGATATCTGAATGAATCTCTGCCTATCAAAGTTTTTAGAAGTTTTCGATGTTCTGATGTTTTTCAAACAACAAGTTTTCGATTTTCTAATGTTTTCAAAACTCCAAAGTTTTCGATGTTCCAAACATTTTGAAATTATGCAGATTTCGATATTCTGAGGTTTGTTTTGCAGGTGGATTTCGCCATTATTCTTCAAGGCAAACTCGAGATTAAGATCTCGAGATTTAAACCTCGAGACTGTAATCTCGAGATTTAAACTCGAGATTGTAATCTCAAGAATTAAACCTCGAGATTGTAATCTCGAGATTTAAACCTCGAGATTCGTATTTTGAGGTATTGCCTTATAATTTTGTTTAAAATCCACCTGCTCTCGATATTCAACATCGAGAACCTCAGCTTCGAAGAAATTCCTCAAAAACTCAAAATTAGAGATTTTTTGCGACACCGCACTGTTTTGGCCATAACTTTTGACTCGGTGATCCGATTTGAGCAAACGTTTTTTTGTTGGAAAGCTAACGAAAAGATCTACATTTAGTCTTGGGATATGCCCCAGAACCCTCTCTCACGCGCCCTCACTCGAAGTCTTTGAGGGTCAAAATGTTAGTTTTTCGACAAACATTGTAAATCACCGATGTCCAGGTCAAAACTTAGGCAAATCTGTTCAAATTCTATCAATGTCAACCCTGAGGTCAAAGCTTTTCTATGCTCCCCTGTAAAGGTCCAAAAATCGTAGATAATTCAATCAACCTCGCGTCAACGGTCATTTTACTACAATCAACAATCAACCACTGAAGCCTCCTCTTACTCATCAACATCATGTGATCATCAATATGCTGAAATTCTACATGATGAGCTCAGGGAAATCGTCATGTGTGGTACTTGTTCAGATTGCTCCACACACATGGTGGGGATGACGAGCTGTGAGCAATCAAACCTTGCACATTCTGAGGGGGAGTTTCAGTTTTCTCCTCCTGGCGCCTTACACCGACAAAGCAAGGAATCTCTCGACGGATGCAACATTCTAGGGGGAGTGTTCAATGTTATCCTCCCCGATGCCTAACAATGACAAAGCATACCGAGTGCTCCAGTTGAGGGGGAGTACAGAGAGAAAATGAAGAAAGTAATGAGAGAACATGTCCCTATGGCTTAGTAAACCCAACTAAGCCTACCCAAGGGACAAAGCCGAGCGTAAGTGAGTGAGTGAGCAAGTGAGTGAGTGAAAATTATGAGCATTAGGAAGCAGAAGGCTCAAGTGAGAAGGAAAACAATAATCAATGATGAGTCTGCTACCTCAACTGCCTGCTATGTATTGAACATTTACTCCTAGCAACTCAAATACTCTGGACAATCCCCATAGGTTCAGGGCTGATTTAATCAGATCCTGGGTAGAAGTCGCTGCATCCTGTCCAATAGTGCATGTTGAACCCTATCCAAGACCACACTCACTTATCTCCCAACAGACAGGTGTTTAATCATATTTCACGGGGAACCGCATCTCTCATTACTACCTCCTTACGAGGCAAGTAATACTGACTACAGTGGCCTCAGCCCCATGCCACTGAACTTTCATTGATCACGTCGTGTCTAGTTACCTCACTCCCAAATGTTTTGAATTTTCTAGGACACCGACGCACTTTTTGAGTCAGTTGCAGGTCTTCAATGACCCGCGAGAACTTCCATAGGTCTCATCTATTGCGGATGTAGACTAATGATTGGAAGGAAGTCCTGCTGTTGCAACATAAGAATCACCAACATTTTCAGGCCATTGCTTTAGAGTTTATCTCTATAGTGATGAAAACGGGTGTCTACACGACCCCGGGGGGCTTTTATCATTTACTCTTTCTGTTTGTTTCCTGTTTTTTTCTCAGAATAAAAGAATAAAAGCATGACGCCCCGATTCATCGGATCGTCATGAGGGGGAGAGTGGTCCACATGTTGTTAACACTGAACAAATCATTCTGGGACACTTCACTCATCCATCACAAAAATCAACACCTTCTCTGCTATCTCTACAACTCAAATCAAATGGTCAGCTACACTCACAAATCAACAATCATTATGTTCCGCTGTGCCACCGACAAGTTCTCCTCAAATGCATTCATTCCAAATAGTCAAAAAGACTACATTGTGGAGGAGACAGAGGTCAAATACTCGTGTCCTGAAGATGATTTCCATGGGCGTCTCCTATTCTCCAAAGAATATTCATTCTTGAGGCGTCACCGGACTTCATCCAAGCTGGTCAAGAGCAACTTCTGGAAGGCAAGGACTACATGCAAGATACAGAAGGTCCCTCAACCCCGGCATCAAAGATCAAATTGTCAAGAAGACATCAAAGGGGAGATTGCAAGGATTTCTTCAGATAGCCTTCCTCAGAAGTCAAGTTCAAAGTAAAAGGAAGCTGAATAACAACAAAGACAAAGATATTTGCGATGCAATGCTGATTCAACACGATTGAACACCAAGGGGGAGATTGTTAGGAATATTTTATGGTGTCCAATCTAATTAAATATCTTTGTATTTGTGTAGTTATTAATTAAACGTGTAATACGGGCCACAAATGTGTATCAGCCCGGGGGCTTCTTTGTAACCCGTAAGTTAGCCAACTTGTCCTATAAAAGGAGGCTAACTTACGGGAACCCTAACAATTGAAAAGAGGCTGAGAGCGCAAGAGGCGAGATATAGAGAAGGGTTTCCGTTGCTCTCCTTCTCCGGGGAGAGCAGCGGGGTTTCATATGGTATACTAGATTCGTGTATAATATCGACATATCTTTCTATCTGCTTCTTCTTAACTGCTATGGTTGTTTGATTGTTTAAATATTGGGTTTATCAGAGTAATTTGATGGTTAAACTTGACATGGCCAAAGCCTTTGATAGGGTTTCTTGGAATTTTCTCTCAGCCATCTTAATCAAATTTGGCTTTTCTACTCATTTTGTTATGCTTATCATGAATCATCTTAAAGCCTCATGCCTCTCTATTCTGATTAATGGTGTTCCACATGGCTTCTTTAAGCCTACCAGAGGGGTCAAGCAGGGTGATCCCCTATCCCCATTTTTGTTTATTATTGCTTCTGAGGCTTTTTCTTGAGGCTTAAATTATTTAATGGAGGAAGGTAGAATTAAGCCATATTGGACTGGGTGTTATCGGATGACTATTGCTCATATGGGTTTTGCTGATGACCTGTTAATTTTTTTGAATGGTGATGCTAGATCTCTCTTGACTTTTAAGAATTTTCTCCAAACCTACCAGGAAGCTTCAGGGCAGGTTGTTAATTTGTCATAAAGTTCAATTATTTGTGGAAAATCTCCTTTGGTTAGGCAAAATAAAATTAAAGAGCTTTTGGTATGAGTCTGACATCACTTCCTATCAAATATCTTGGTGTCAATGTTCATAAAGACATTAATAGATTTGATTATTGTGGGAATCTTATTAAGCAATTTGAAAATAAACTCTCTCCTTGGAAACAGAAAAATCTTTCTCAAGGAGGGAGGCTTATTCTAATCAAATATGTGTTAAATTCCACTCCCTTACACCTACTGGCTGTTGATACTCTCCCTAAGAAAGTTAATAAGATTCTGAACAACAAGATGTCTTCATTTTTTAGGGCTCCTCTCATGGAAAAAAATATCATTGGATCCAATGGAGCAAACTTTGTTTTCCCACATTGGAAGGGGGATTGGGGATTAGATCCTTAGAAGATATAGAGAAAGCATTTTCTCTTAAAATATGGTGGAAGTGGCATACATATGACTCTCTCTGGAACAAGATAATGAAAGCTTAATATGATAGGGCAGGAAGCATGGTGCCAAAACTTACAGATTCAGTGGTGTGGAAGAGGATATGCTCAGCTAATGATCAAGGGTTAGAACTCTGCTCCATTAATGCCTCTGATAAATTAACCTGGATTGAGGAAGAGAATGGTCAATTTTCCTTTAAATCTGCCTTTGAAGAGGTAAGACAGTTTACCTTTAAATCTAATGTTTTTCAACACATTTGGGAAACTAAACAGGAGCTTAAAGTTAAATTACTTCAATGGAAAATTGCAAAAAGCATTCTTCCTACTTCTGATAATTTAAGCAGATTTCAGTTGGTTCTTAACCCTTCAATGTGCCCTTTGTGTAAAGCTAGCAATGATTCAATGAAGCATCTTTTCTTTCAATGTTCAGTCACGACTACTATCTGGCAATATTTCTTATCTATATTTTGTATTTATCACAGACCTGGTATGGATTTTGGAAAATTTTGTTACTGGAGATCTGGGATTGCAGACAAAAGCATGTTTGACACTTTCAAAAGGAATATACCAGGTATTATTTGTTGGTTTATTTGGAAAAGTTATGCAGATCAAATTTGGGGGGATGGAGGCAGGGTGCTATCTGCGGACCAAATCATTCTTCGAATCAAACTATATACTCAAAATTAGGTAACTAGCTTATCCACATCCAAAATCAGAGATATCAGAAACATTCTTTTCGAAGAGGGCCTTATCCCAAAAATTTTAAACTAAGGGGATTCCAACCCCTAATTATCAGATGGAACAGACCTCTACAAAGATGGAAGCTCAATATAGATGCGAGCTATTTACGTGAAAAAGCTACTGGAGGAGCTATTCTTCATGACTGAAATGGGGATTTTGTATCAGCTATGAGCTTCCCGTTGGTTTGCCAATCTTCCTTGACACTGAACTTAAGGCTATCTTCTTTGCGGTAAGATGGGCAGTAGATGCTGGATTTGAAGATTTTCGATAGAGACGGATTCGGCTCTAACGTTGGGATATCTCGCAGGAAAGGAAGGAAGAAGATGGAAGGACGAGCTTCAGGAAACCTTACAGATCCAAATTAGGAAACATTTGATTTTTGGGCATACGTATCATGAAGGTAATTGGGCTACCCACCATTTGGCCTAAGAGAGAGTAGATAGCCCAAAAATTTATTCCAGTCTGGATTTGCTTCCTACTTTTGTTCAAAGAACTTATTGGATGGATTACTTTAGTATTCCTTCTCTTAGAATATAATTTACTTATTTTTATTTTTCGGATTAGGTTTGGTCCCCCCGAATTGTATTTTTCTTAACTTTATCTTTAATAAAATTTTGGAAAATGTCCCTTGGTATTTGCCCCACTGATTTTGGTGGTTTGCCTTCCAGGGTAATATATATATATATATATATATATATATATATATATATATATATATATATATATATATATATATATATATATATATATATATATATATTACCCCGGAACAATGACCTACGGGTCGGGTATTTCGAAGTGTGTGTGTGTGTGTATATATATATATATATATATATATATATATATATATATATATATATATATATATATATTTAAAAAATAGTAGTAGTCAATATCCTTGACTTAAATCCCAACCCACTCTATTTTTTCTTTTTAAAAAATCATCAAACTTTTAAAATTGATGATGCGACAAAATTTTTTATAATCACAACCCACCCATATACCCATGAGTGTATAGGACTCCTCCTGGTCCTAATCAATTCGTATCCCGAGTTTTGAGGACAATACCGTCGTCCTTGGGTTCTCCACCATTTATACATATGAGTGTTGAGGACAGTACCGTCGTCCTTGGGTCTCCACCGTTTATATACCGAGGTTTGAGGACAGTACCGTCGTCCTTGGGTATCCACCATTTATACATTTGATTTTTGAGGACAGTACCATCATCCTTGGGTTCTCTACTGTTTATCTACTGAGTTTTGAGGACAGTACCGTCGTCCCTAGGTTCTCCACCATCTTATGTTCATTTCTATGATCTACCGCTTATCATACATAGATAAGGTCTATATCATAATCATTTGCCAAGACTAAACCAAGTCTTATAGCCTAAAAGCATAACAATCCATGCAAAACCTATGCACATAAATCAACATTCGGGACAAAACAACACCAAACCGGCGCAAGTTCAGCCATAACCGGCGCCAGTTCACATTTAAATCAATTTATTTGGATGCCCCGTGATGAAACGGTTAGCAACACAAGAGGGGGGGTGAATTGTGTGTGTGTGGAACCGTGGCAATTTTTCGCACAGTTCTAGTGTGGGGTCCAGGGAATTACGAAATAGTAAAGTGCACAAGGATTTAACGAGGAAAAATCCCTTGGCTCAAAGGGATTAAAAAACCTCGACCTCCCTCGGAGGAATTTGAACAACTCCACCAAAAAGCCTTTGAATGATTACAAGGGAAACTCTCCTAGTCTACCCTTGAGCCACCCCAACTCTATCCTCTCTAGGAAGAGTTATGCATCTCTACCTTGCGGGTAGAGAGCCTCTCAGCTTTACAACAAAGCTCTCACAACACACTAACCAACCCGAGGATGCTACACTTAGCCAATCCTCAAAAACCCAATTACAATATGAAGGAGGGAAACAGAAACTCTGTCTGGAACTCCGTGAGCAGGTTCAGGTGGCTTGGACTTAGTGAATATTCTCGTGTATATTTCTCAATAGAAGCTCGGTCAAGCACACCCCTTTCGTCTGATCTTCAGTCCAATATATATAGCATCCGTAGCCTCTCCTTTTCTTGGTTGAATATTTGGACTTTCCTTGATGTTATTTAAAAACCTTTCCTTTTATTCAAAGATCTTCGGGCTCTCCAATATGGTGATCCTCGGTCAACCATATATATATGGAAGCAAGTGGATATGTGCATACTATGAGTAAATCACGACATAACAAAAAAGATATGGAGTATATTACGTATTTAAATATTCAATGATAATTCCACATGAATATATATCATCACATATAAAGGGAAATAATTTATTCTCTTAATATAAGCATGCAACGGACGTTAGTAGCAATAAAATATTTATGCAATCAATGATTAGTTCTCTTAACAAATTTGATATGCAACGCTCATATAAGTAAGATATTCAAATAAGTTGCTACAGATCATGCAAGCCAAGATACTTTCCAAAAATATTCATTTAATATTTTAACTAATAATGACTTTTCAAATTGTAAGGCAATAAAATATTTGTTAATCAATTACAAGCATGCTACGTATATAGCCAATAAAATATGGATCATGCACTCACATTAAGTAAAGATACTTTCCATAAAGTATTTAAACAATATTTAATGAGTGGATGTCTAGTCAACTATGGAAAGATAATAACCACCCAAATAAGTACTCATATAACCAAAATACGTATATATAGAGTGGACATGCATAGAAAGATACTTTTACTTAAAATAATATTCTTTACAAATATAAGCACTCATATAAGGAAAGTATATTAATTGAAAATCAAGTAGGTGCAATTAATATTAATTCAAATCATATCACGGAACTAGAAATGGTTCTGCATTAGTTCCACCTGCATGGTTAGTCAACAACACACTAATAATACCCATTTGGTCTTGAGGATAATTCTGTCCTTGTTCCGTAAGGAACTGTGAGCGGTTCTGTCCGCGGTTCCACCTGCATGGTTAGTCATCAACAAAACAACATACTCAACAAATTCCCCCTTTTTGTTGATGACAAACATTAGGTGCCATAATAGAGGTTTCCCTGCAGATTATTAACAATCAATCATAAATAGTAGAGCATCAACACATAAAGAGGCACCTGATTTTTCCCCCTTTTGTCATCCAACAAAAGGAACCAAAATAATGCCCAAATCAAAACACTGATTTGTTCCCCCTTAGAACAGGCCGGTGAGGGAGGAAGTTTCTTTGCGATACGCAGAAGCAAAAGAGATTGAGCAAGTTAATTAGTTTAGGAATTAATTAGACCAAGTTCAAGTCTAATTAGTTCAAACCTTTCTCTTCCCAGAGGCTTGGTAAAAATATCAGCTATTTGTTTCTCGGTGTTGCAATATTCCAGCCTGATTATCCCCTTTTCCACGCAATCTCTCAGAAAGTGATGTCGTATATGAATATGTTTTGTCCGAGAATGCATGACCGGATCCTTTGATATGCTAATTGGACTTGTGTTATCACATAGGATGGGCGTGCACTTTAAATTAACCCTGTAATCGCTTACTTGTTGCATGATCCACAATGATTGAGAGCAACAAGATGCGGCTGCTACGTACTCAGCTTCGGCCGTTGAAAGAGCAACTGAATTTTGTTTCTTAGAGCTCCATGAAACTAGACAGGGACCAAGGAAGTGAGCCGTTCCAGACGTGCTTTTTCTATTTAGTAAATCACCTGCAAAATCAGAGTCTGAATATGCAATAAGGTTAAAATCTTCATTACGTGGATACCATAAGCATAGATTCGAAGTTCCTTTGAGATATTTGAGGATCCTTTTAATCGCTTTGAGATGTGACTCCTTAGGATTTGCCTGGAACCGAGCGCATAGACCTACACTGAAAACTATGTCGGGTTTACTGGCAGTTAGGTATAGTAGAGACCCAATCATGCCTCTATACTTCTTTTGGTCCACGCTTATTCCCTGTTCGTCTGCATCCAATCGTTCATTTGTTCCCATAGGTGTCATCATTGTTTTGCCTTCACTTGCTCCATACTTCTTGAGGAGTTCCTTAAGGTACTTTTGTTGAGATATTTGGGTTCCTTTGCTTGTTTGTTTGATTTGTAGACCAAGGAAAAAGTTTAGTTCTCCCATCATACTCATCTCAAACTCGGAACTCATAAGAGAAGAAAATTCATCACACAGTGAATCGTTAGTAGCACCAAAAAGATTATCTATTTTTCCTCTTTCAAAACCATTTTCCAAAAGAAATTTAGACAATCGCTCATACCAAGCACGAGGTGCTTGTTTGAGACCATAAAGTGCTTTATCTAATTTGAAAACATGATTAGGAAAATCTGGATTTTCAAACCCCGGTGGTTGTTCTACGTACACCTCTTCCTTAAGATAACCATTCAAGAAGGCCGTTTTCACATTCATTTGATGGAGTGTGAATCCCATGTGAGCCGCAAATGCTATGAGCATTCGTATTGCCTCTAGTCTTGCCACTGGTGCAAATGTTTCGTTGAAATCTATCCCTTCTTGTTGGTTATAGCCTTTTACAACAAGCCTCGCCTTGTTCCTTGTGATTTGTCCATGTTCATCAAGCTTGTTCTTAAATACCCATTTGAGACCTATCACAGTTTTGTTCTTAGGTCTTGGTTCTAGATGCCACACCTTGTTCCTTTCGAACTGATTTAGTTCTTCCTACATCGCTAGAACCCAGTCAGCATCGGAGAGAGCCACTTCATGGTTCTCCGGTTCTATAAGAGATAAATAAGCAAAGAAAGCACAAAAATTTCTAAGTTTAGATCTAGTAGTTACTCCCTGATTTAGATCTGTTAAGAGGTTATCCAGGGGATGTGATCGATGAGGCTTCCACCCTCTTGGAGCATTTGGTTGATCCACCAATTTGTGTAGAATATCTGAAACTGGTTCTTCTGGTTCTACAGGCTGACTGGCTGATGTCTGTCCAGTTTCTTCTTCAGTTCCAGACTCGTTATTCTCATTGGTCAGTGGTGGTTCTCCAGTTTGGTTGGTGTTATGGTCAGTTCCACTTTCCCTTTGAGTTAGTATCTCCTTTCGTGTCATTCCTATTTCTTCATCATCGATTTGGCTTGGTCTTAAGGCAAGTGCTTCATCAAAGATTACATGGATACTTTCTTCCACACATTGTGTGCGTTTGTTTAGAACTTTGTAAGCTTTGCTATGAGTTGAGTATCCGAGGAAGACTGCTTCATCACTTCTTGCATCGAACTTGCCAATGTTGTCTTTCCCATTGTTATGAACAAAGCATTTGCATCCAAAAGTTCTTAGATGACTAATGTTGGGCTTTCTCCCTTTGAGTAGTTCGTAGGGTGTCTTCCCTAGGAGTGGGCGGATCATAGCACGGTTAATTATATAGCATGTCGTGTTTAGTGCTTCTGCCCAAAAGTTTCTTGCTAGACCACTGGAAATCAGCATTGTTCTAGTCATGTCCTCCAGAGTTCTATTCTTCCGTTCTACTACCCCATTTTGTTGAGGAGTTCTAGGGGCAGAGAAGTTGTGGTCTATGCCTCGTTCCTTGCAGAATGCATCAAATAGTGAGTTGTCAAACTCAGTTCCATGATCCGATCTGATCTTGATTAATTGTAGCCCTGTTTGATGTTCAACTTTCCTTACAAAAACAACAAACTCATTAAAAGTATCTTTCTTGCTTGCAAGAAAGATAGTCCAAGTATATCTTGAAAAGTCATCAACAATAACTAAAACATATTCTTTATTTCCTCGGCTACGGACTGACATTGGACCACACAAATCCATGTGAATTAGTTCTATGGGCTTGCTTGTGCTCACCAAATTCTTTGTTTTAAAAGATGATCGTGATTGTTTTCCGGTGGCACAAGCAGAGCAAATATGATCAAGTGAATATTTTATATTAGGTAGCCCAATTACCAAATCATTATTTTTGAGTTTATTTATTAAAGAAAAACTAGCGTGTCCAAGTCTTTTATGCCATAGCAGGGGATCATTGTCAATAACGCTCAGGCAAGTTAAACTTATATTTGGCAATAAATCAAGATCAACCTTATAAGTATTTTCTAGTCTCTTGCCCTCTAGTATAACTTGTTGTGATTCGTTATTAACAATGCGACATACATTATGATCAAAAACTACATTGTTACCTCGGTCACAAAATTGAGAAATACTTAGCAAATTAAACTTTAAACCCTTGACTAGAAAGACATTGTCAATTGCATGGTTAGGTGACTTTCCAACTTTTCCCACGGCAATTATTTCTCCTTTACCGTTGTCTCCAAATGTCACCCTTCCACCGCTAAATGGCCGCAGTGAGAGGAATAATGATTTATCTCCCGTCATGTGCTTAGAACACCCACTGTCAAGGAACCAGTGGTTGTTCCCCCTCACTCGGCGCTGTTCCAGGATTAAGGGTTAGTGCGTGGAACCCAGACCTGCTTGGGTTCCATTTTGTAATTGTTTGAGGAATAATTACTATAATTAAAGCTCCTTTCTAAGGCCTGTTGCCGAGAGTGACATTGATACCTAAGATGACCGACTTTGCCACAATGCCCGCAAATTCGACTATCATATGTATCAACGTATTTGGTTTTCCAATTTCCATAAAAATCTTTGTCCCTTTTATAAAACTCTCGGTTAGGTGTTTGTCCATAACCAGTTTTGTGCCTTTGAACCAATTTATCGAACCAGGTTGGTCCAGTTCTAGATTGCCTTTGGTATGGCCTGGAACTGGTTTGTCCTCTAGTTCTGTTACCGTTAAAGGATTGGTTCTGAAAACCAGATTTTTGATTTATTTGAGTTTTCCTTGGAACATATCCGAGACCCGCAGTCTCGTTTTCCTTTCTTTTGTACCGAGAAGGTTCAGTTCTAGAATAGGGTCTAGACCTGGTTCTTTCTTTAGTACTATACGGCTGGTATTCCGGATTATTTTTGAAATCCTGTCTCTCAGCCTCAAGGCGATTAAGGTGTTCAATCAGCACACCAATGTTCGGAATTTTCGAAAGAAGTTTCTCACTTTGATCAACTTGTTGGTTCATGCTATCGAGCTTTAAAGAACAGATAATATTGTCTTGTTCTAAAACAACTTCACTATATTTTAGCTTCTCATCTATTAACTCTCCCACTTTAGTTTCAAGCCTTAGCTTTGCTCGTGTGGTTTCCTCGAGTTTAGATTCTAGCTCAGTGATTTGTGATTTTAGATTTTCATTTTCAGAAAGGTTTTGGTTAAGCTCGATAGTTAGCCTTTTAAAAATTTTCCGAACTTTGGTTTTAGGCAAAGAATCAAACTTAGATAGAAAGTTTTCCAAATTTACCTCGAAACTCTCTTGGTCGGATTCCTCGTCGGAATTAGCCATAAGACACAACCCTGCATGATTGGAACTCTTTTCACCTTCTTCCTCATCATCATCGGATGAGTCTCCCCAAGCTGCCATCATTGCCTTCTTGAGGTCTCTGTTGAACCCTTTATCTTCACTGGACCTCCGATGGGAACTGTTCTTGTTCTTGTCGTAGGTTCTATCATTTTTCTTTTGGGGACAATCTTTTGCCCTGTGCTCAAAGGAACCACAAACGAAACAACCTTGGTTATTAAACGATTGAAAACCCTTTTTACCTTACTTATTTCGGTTGCCTTTGAATTTCCGGTACATCTTCCCGAATTGCTTGGCGAACATGCTCATTTCGCCTTCCGATTCACTTTCGGATTCTTCTTCTTCTTCTCGAGCCTTGAGAGCTATTCCTCGCTCCTTTCTCACATTTTCGGCATCTTGTTCTTCTTGTAGTCCTAGCTCATATGTCATGAGTGAACCGGTCAAGTCTTCTAGCGTCATGGTAGAGAGATCTTTAACTTCTTCTATAGCCGTAGTTTTAGGCTTCCATGCGGAGGGCAAGCTTCTCATAACTTTTCTCACTTGATCTTCCACAGTAATATCTTTTCCAAGTGCTGAAAGCTCATTTATAATATTAGTAAAGCGTGTAATCATATCCTTAATTGACTCTTTAGGTTTCATCACGAACAATTCGTAATTACGCATAAATATGTCAATTTTGGATCTTTTTACACGCGAGGTACCCTCATGCGTAACCTCGAGTAAATCCCACATTTGTTTTGCGGATTTGCATCCAAGAACCCGGTTGTGCTCAGCCGGACCAAGTCCACAAATCAAATATTTCAATGCTTGGGCATTATGCTCGAGTTTACGATAATCATCAGAAGTATATTCAGATTTGGGTTTAGGGATAACCTTACCTTCGGCATCCTCCTTAGTGATGATGTTATCGCCTACCTCAATTACATTCCATACCTGGTAGTTCTCAGCCTTGATGAAGTTCTCCATTCGACTCTTCCAGAATTGGTAAAATTTGCCGTTGAACAACGGTGGTCATTGAGTCGAGTATCCTTCCTCCAATCTTTCAACCGTATTCATGTTGCCGGATCTCTTCCCAAGGTATTAACCTTTATGTGGCGAAGACCGGCTCTGATACCAATTGATGAAACGGTTAGCAACACAAGAGGGGGGGTGAATTGTGTGTGTGTGGAACCGTGGCAGTTTTTCGCACAGTTCTAGTGTGGGGTCCAGGGAATTACGAAATAGTAAAGTGCACAAGGATTTAACGAGGAAAAATCCCTTGGCTCAAAGGGATTAAAAAACCTCGACCTCCCTCGGAGGAATTTGAACAACTCCACCAAAAAGCCTTTGAATGATTACAAGGGAAACTCTCCTAGTCTACCCTTGAGCCACCCCAACTCTATCCTCTCTAGGAAGAGTTATGCATCTCTACCTTGCGGGTAGAGAGCCTCTCAGCTTTACAACAAAGCTCTCACAACACACTAACCAACCCGAGGATGCTACACTTAGCCAATCCTCAAAAACCCAATTACAATATGAAGGAGGGAAACAGAAACTCTGTCTGGAACTCCGTGAGCAGGTTCAGGTGCCTTGGACTTAGTGAACATTCTCGTGTATATTTCTCAATAGAAGCTCGGTCAAGCACACCCCTTTCGTCTGATCTTCAGTCCAATATATATAGCATCCGTAGCCTCTCCTTTTCTTGGTTGAATATTTGGACTTTCCTTGATGTTATTTAAAAACCTTTCCTTTTATTCAAAGATCTTCGGGCTCTCCAATATGGTGATCCTCGGTCAACCATATATATATGGAAGCAAGTGGATATGTGCATACTATGAGTAAATCACGACATAACAAAAAAGATATGGAGTATATTACGTATTTAAATATTCAATGATAATTCCACATGAATATATATCATCACATATAAAGGGAAATAATTTATTCTCTTAATATAAGCATGCAACGGACGTTAGTAGCAATAAAATATTTATGCAATCAATGATTAGTTCTCTTAACAAATTTGAATATGCAACGATCATATAAGTAAGATATTCAAATAAGTTGCTACAGATCATGCAAGCCAAGATACTTTCCAAAAATATTCATTTAATATTTTAACTAATAATGACTTTTCAAATTGTAAGGCAATAAAATATTTGTTAATCAATTACAAGCATGCTACGTATATAGCCAATAAAATATGGATCATGCACTCACATTAAGTAAAGATACTTTCCATAAAGTATTTAAACAATATTTAATGAGTGGATGTCTAGTCAACTATGGAAAGATAATAACCACCCAAATAAGTACTCATATAACCAAAATACGTATATATAGAGTGGACATGCATAGAAAGATACTTTTACTTAAAATAATATTCTTGACAAATATAAGCACTCATATAAGGAAAGTATATTAATTGAAAATCAAGTAGGTGCAATTAATATTAATTCAAATCATATCACGGAACTAGAAATGGTTCTGCATTAGTTCCACCTGCATGGTTAGTCAACAACACACTAATAATACCCATTTGGTCTTGAGGATAATTTTGTCCTTGTTCCGTAAGGAACTGTGAGCGGTTCTGTCCGCGGTTCCACCTGCATGGTTAGTCATCAACAAAACAACATACTCAACACCCCGTACTCAAACCGGCGCCGGTTATAGCCCAAACCGGCGCCGGTCCACTGTTTCCTTTGCGGTCAACCGCCCGTTGACCGCCCAAATCGACTCCGATTGATTCTAAACTTAAACCAAACATGTATTAAGTCTTAAACAATCAGTATTTTCCATTCTTCCATTCAAAACATCACATATGTTTTTATATCATTTTCATATCATCTTTCATGAATAATCATTATGGTTCATCTCATATAAGCCTAATCATCTTGGCTAATCACATGCTTAAACCACTTTAAACATCATTATGAACACATATAACATCTACTTAGGTAATCTCATACTTAATCAGAGAGTTACAAGACATTAAGCCATCCACTCACCTTGAATGAGCTTTTAAAAAGTTCTACCCTTCTCGGTTGAACTCCGGCGAAACTCCGGCAAACTTTGACAAACTCCGGCGAAAACTCTGGCAACTCTTTCAACTCCGTGAAAGCTCTAGGAACACCTTAGACAAGTTCCAAAAAAGGTTTTTTCATCATAAAACACATATCATACCAATAACCTCTAAAAGGTTATTTTCCGGCGAATCGGCCACTTTGGCTTCTAGGTCCGTTCTTGGACTTAGAACTACCTTCCAACCCTCATTCTACATTTCTAAACATGTAGAGATTCTCTAGGGGTTCCTCATATGCTATATAAGACATATGAAAATCAAATGAAGGAAGAAAAGTTACGAAAGGGCTTCTTACCTCTATTCTCAAGGTTTTTCTCTTCCTTTGCAACTTCTTCTTCTTCCTTGAGCTTGCCTTGGCTATGGAGGATGACAATTTAAGATCTCTTTTCCCTTGCTTAGAGAGTTCTTGGTCGAAAATGAAGTAGAGGGGGATTGCACATAGTCCTTTTTGTCTCAATAGACCATGAGTGTGGGTGTAAGGTCCACCTCAAGTCTATTCTCACCCATCCCTCAACTCTCCAGCCCATAGTCCTTTCCTCTAGCCTAATTAGTTATCTCAAGTGGGCTTTGAGCACACAAAAACGTGGGGTGGCCCCAAATCATGTGGGACGTCATCCATTTATGTCCCGATGTGTACAATCAGTCCTGAAAGTTGTATTTCTCGAACTGTTTTAATTATATTTTATTTTATCAGGTCAAATAAAATATATCACCCTTTCTCAATCACTATGGACCTTTAGAATGAATGTACATTCCACAATGTTAATTTAGAAGTCTCTGAAACTCATTTCAGACTATTATCTAATAAATTACCAATACCGGTAAATGGGTCTCATTTGACCAACCGGTCAACCCTATGCCTTTGTTATGGCCCGACTAGAATATCCACCACCATATAATCATTATCTAGGCCAAGATGAATATAATATGTGGTCTCGGGCATATCGGGTGGTCCTCGCTCTTGATGGGGGCCCCACGTGCAAAACACTATTCACGCAAAAGTAATAACAAAATTTTACAACTTCGTAAATTCATTCACCGTTCCATAAAGTTCAATACATGAATTACATAAAAGTAAATATATTTGAGGACGGTGTACATCTTCACCCCACCTCTCAATTCGTCTAATAGTTACTGGTGCATCATTCGGTCTTCTATGCACATGACCAAAACAACCGTAAAAGAGATTCCAGCATCTTATCTTCTATAGGTGTTACTCTCACCTTTTGTCTGATTATCTCATTACTCAAGCAGTCTTTTCTGGTATGTCCACACATCCAATGGAACATACACATCTTTGCCACACTCATCTTTGAATGTGACATTGTTTCACTGCCCAACACTTTATATCATACATTAGTGCAGACATAATTGATGTTCGATAAAATTTACCCTTCAGTCTAGTCGGCAATTACATCTACATCTAATTTACAGTCCTTCTGAATTATGGACCCCAAGTAACAGAACACATCACACACTGAAATTTCCTTACCATCAAGAGTAATCTCATTGTTACTACTACTTCTACCTCCACCAAACTTGCACTCCATATACTCAGTGTAACACCCCGGCCCCGCAGGACCCGAGGGAGTTACTCCAGACCTCTAGTACTGTCCCCACAAACCACCACGAGTCTTTACCGCGCACTTTGTCCTCACTCATGCGCGCCTTGAGAAACTTCCCAGGGGGTCACCCATCCCAAAACTACTCCCGTGCAAGCACGCTTAACTTTGGAGTTCTTGGTTGATGAGCTCCCTTAAAAGGAGATGCACCTCTGTTGGTATGAGTAGTACTATTAATCCGTTTAAATTAAATCTTAGGTGTTACAATCACCCCCACTTAGGATCGCAACATCCTCGTTGCGTCCATAAGCAAATTCAATCTCAATCATATCCCAGAATCTTTACCTGCTAAGTGCCCGCCCGAAGCGCACTGTCGCAGGGTTGCTCTGATACCACCTGTAACACCCCGGCCCGCAGGACCCGAGGGAGTTACTCCAGACCTCTAGTACTGTCCCCACAAACCACCACGAGCCTTTACCACACACTTTGTCCTCACTCATGCGCGCCCTGAGAAACTTCCCAGGGGGTCACCCATCCCAAGACTACTCCCGTGCAAGCATGCTTAACTTTGGAGTTCTTGGTTGATGATCTCCCTTAAAAGGAGATGCACCTCTGTTGGTATGAGTAATACTATTAATCCGTTTAAATTAAATCTCAGGTGTTACACTCAGTCTTGTTTCGGCTCAATCTCAAAACCTTGGTCTTCAAAGTTTTTCGCCATAATTCGAACTTCGCTTTAACACTCGATTGTGTCTCATCAACAAGGAAAATATCGTCACCAAACATCATGAACCACTATATATCTTCTTGAATTGAATTCGTAATCATCCATGACTATAACAAATAATAAAGGACCCAGAGCCAATCCTTGGTGCACTAAGATAGTAATAGGGAACTCTGCAGTCCTCCCTATATAGTATGAATACTTATAATACAAGCCTCATATATATCCATGATGATATCGATATACTTACTTGATATGCCTTTTCTAGTTAAGGCCCACCAAGGGACTTGTCGAGGTACCCTGTCTCATTTGCCTTTTCTAAGTCAATGAACACCAAATACAGATCTTTTTTAGTGTCTCTATACTTCTCCACCACTTGTCTAAAATTAGTTGTTGAGCGTCCAGGCATAAAACCAAACGTATTCTCTGAAATTTTCACACTTTTTCGAAGTCTTTGTTCAACCACTCACTCCCAAAGTTTCATGGTGGGACACATAAGCTTAATCCCTCGATAGTTGGCACATTCTTGTACATCACCCTTATTTTTAAATAGAGGAATGAGAGTACTCTTCTACCAACTCTCTGACATTTTGTCGTTTCTCCAAATTATGTTGAAGAAACGTGTTAGTCACTCGATGCCTTCCCCTTCCCGATCGAGGCTTGGAGAAGTTTGGAAGGGGAAGGCATCGAGTGACTAACACGTTTCTTCAACATAATTTGGAGAAATGACAAAACACCAGAGAGTTGGCAGAAGAGTACTCTCATTCCTCTATTTAAAAATAAGGTTGATGTACAAGAATGTGCCAATGATCGAGAGATTAAGCTTATGGTTTCACACATCATGAAACTTTGGGAGTGAGTGGTTGAGTAAAGACTTCGAAAAAGTGTGAAAATTTCGGAGAATACGTTTGGTTTTATGCCTTTACGCTCAATAACTAATTTTAGACAAGTGGTGGAGAAGTATAGGGACACTAAAAAAGATCTGCATTTGGTGTTCGTTGACTTAGAAAAGGCATATGAGATAGGGTACCTCGACAAGTCCCTTGGTGGGTCTTAACTAGAAAAGGCATATCACGTAAGTATATCAATATCATCATGGATATGTATGAGACTTGTATTATAAGTGTTCGTACTATATAGGGAGGACTGCAGAGTTCCCTATTACTATCGTAGTGCACCAAGGATTGGCTCTGGGTCCTTTATTATCTGTTATAGTCATGGATGATTACCAAGTCAATTCAAGAAGAACATTGGTGCTTTAACGTATACTTGAAGTACGTGAAGGACTAATGCTAATTTTTGCAGAAGCCTCCAAGTTTAATTAATTCAATTTAGTTTCCCTTGTCATTTTGGCACGAGAACGCCATTTATTTCGAAAGATCCCCAAGTCTCATCTTATTGTGCAGAACACTTACGCTTTTTGACCGGGGATCTCACTCTCTTTTTCACAAGGTAAGAGGTCTAGCTATATTAATTTTTTTCAATTTTTTCATATTTCACTAGACATTACCCCATTCTAATATCGGTCTCACCAAGGAAAATTAGTTATTAAGGTTCATTTGATCAAGGTGAATCCATGCCTACAATGCAATCTTCGAAAATATCAAATTCCTAAAAAATGACTGCTCTTACCCGCTTGGGGCACACGAACAGTGCCAACCGTGGCTCCTACAAAATTTCCCTAAACTTAGCAAATTAATCTCCTAGTTCCCTGAACACCAAGATTTTGTCAGAAATTATTCACGGGTAAGGAAACAAAGGACATATGGTTATGGAGCTCAATTAATTGGGTAAGGAACAAAATGGCCGGGCTCAAAGTGGCTTCTCCTAAAGGACATATTCAGGTGGGATGGATGATTCATGAATTCAAAGGGTGACTAATGCCTTCATACTCTCAACAACTAGATTGTAGTGCAATTTAAGCCTAAACACTTCAAAGATGTTCTAAAAGCAAAGTCAAAAGGCTAGCCAGCTCACAAAGACACAGTTTAAACACAAAAAAAAATCAAGACACATAGAGCTTTCTGCTAAAATAATAGTTTTGCAACACTTTGCCTGTATTAAAAAAACTACCTTTTGTACTAGTACCCAATATATTCCAATAAATTTACAAACCACAAGTATTCAAATTTGAAAACTTACTATCCGCACAAAAAAGTGTCAAATTCGAATAACAATTTCACAGTATTCAAACAAACCCTAAATTTTAGGTATTAGAATTTTTGGATTTCAAATCAGGAGTAAAACTGAAAGTTTATTCATATGAAACCTTAAGGTCAAGGTTGTTGATTCTCTCTTCTTCTTCTACAATGCGTAACCTGTGCTTAACCAAAGCTTCAAGGAGCGGGTGCTGCAAATTAAAGGATTTGAAACGCCAAAAAAATAGATGGATCCCAGAAAGAACTGTGCGACAAAGAGGAAGCAATTGATAGAAGAGGTAGGTGTGAATAGGTACCTGTGTAGGGCCACTGAATCGTGGGATTTCTTATACGCACCTTTCCTCGGTTCGACCAAGGATTCCTGATGGAATAGGCGGCCTCGTCTTCAAGAGGGCAGGGATCGACGGGTTCCTCTTCGAGAGGGAAGGGATCGAAGGCTTCGTCTTCGAGAGGGTAGGGATCAACGGATTCATCTTCGAGAGGGCAGAGATCGATGGCTTCGTCTTCGAGAGGGCAGGGATCGGCGACTTCGTCTTCGAGAGAGCAGGGATCAACGACTTCATCTTTGAGAGGGAAGGGATCGACGGCTTTGTCGTTGCGATGAGACGAGAACCTAAGCGGTGTGGATAGCTCAGGACTTTCGTATCGTATGGAGTACTCCGTATTAATTAAGAATGTTTTTACCGCCCTGTATTATTAATAAACACCCATGCTTATTACGTCGAAGAACAAGTAAACCGTCGATAGAAGGTTAGTTGGCGTTTTTTGAAGTAAACAATTACGTCTGTTTTTCAAAATAACTGAAGTTAAAACAATTGTCATATGTTAACACGATGGTTTCCCAATAACCGACGTGATACGCCCGACGTGATATCTCACATTTGTAGTAGTGTTTAAGGAAAAATTTTCAAAAATTTTGACATGACTTTGCTATGAATATACAACTAACACCTGCGCATGCTAACCGAATTAATCTCATGTAACAACTACTGCTCGATTGCCCAATTCACTCCCCCACACTTAAACTTTGGCATCACCCTCGATGACCAAAGAATGCACTATGCACAAGGAGGTAAAAAGAAAAGGGTCACACGTGCTCAACTTAACTCAAGTCAACATATTAAACAGGCGTAAATTATATTCATGAAAACATCCCTAGTGGCGTTGGTCGGTGTAGAACTAAACCGCGGCGCATCATCCAGAAAAGCAAGACCTTGAACTGCAAAAACAAAACACACAAATACAAAAACAAAAACAGAAAACACCCCGTATTTTTTTTTCTTTTTTTCCGGGGATTTCTTGAAAGTAAACAAACAAAGACAAAAGTGCAGAATTAAACTTGGGTTGCCTCCCAAGAAGCGCTATTTTTAACATCGTTTTCCCAACACAACTACCTCATATGCTCTCAAATAACAAAGATTGCAGTGGTGCACTAATAATCAACGTCTCCAGCTTCCTCTCAACAAATGCCATTAGATTTCGCAGCTCATTAAATTCTTCAGTCCACGTAGGTAGTATAGAGTCTTCATAACCCTCGTCAGCACATAAGTGAGGGATGAAACTCGCATCCTCTTTGGGTGGACAGAGAACACGAGTCAAAACTTTGATTAGGTATCACTAGAAGCTCAAAAGATGTTTCAAAACAAGGAGTAGGAGCAACACTGCAACACCGTAATCGAACTGCACCATAGAAAACTCTTTTTCTTCTCCACAAATATCATGAACATTCACAACCTCTCCTCCGGACTCTATCACTCCCCATGTGAGCATCCCAACTCTCGGCACCACCGTTCTCATGAATGTCTTCTTGGATGATGTTGTCACTCTCCACATAAAAAGGAATATCATCCTTAAGGAGTGAATCAAAGAAATCCAAATCTACCACATAAGAGTGGATCAGTGCATGTGTACAAGAGGGGTAATCTTGCTTGTGGAGTGGGACTTCTTCATTATGAACATCATCTACCTCGCCCCCACTATCTTGGAACGTGTGATCATCATTTCCCAACTCATCTTCAATACCCAAACCTACCTCAGTAGCACCATCATCATGACTAATCTGCTCCATGCCCTCATCAGGTGTTGAGACTAATGGTAAATCAAACGGCTCAGGAGTTTCTGTATGAAGATCACAGTGATCTGTGACTTCATCAGTTATAACTTGTACTGTTTGAAACTTTTTCCTGTATTCTTGGAAAAACAACCCGACACTACTATCTTCCTGTTCATCTTCAAACATAGGTGGGTCTTCAAAAGCATTAGGAAGTGTATCATCCATCATACTCCCACATTCACAGTCTGACTCAATGCCATGATCATCCCTATTGGTCTCCTCAGGTTGGGTTTCTGTGTCGCTAGGATGGGATGTCGCATACTCCTCAGATTGAGCTCATGCTTGCTGATTCATCAAGCTATTTATATCTCGCGTTATGGCTGAAGTGCTCTGCATGATACTCTCTTCGAACTCAGCCAGACTCTGTGAAAGTGTCTTCTTAAATTGATTCTATGGCTCATTATGCGATAAGGATGTACGAATGACTGAAACATTTGTGTTCCTAACTTATGGGGAGGATGAAGTGGGGTATGTAGTTGCCCAATATGGATGGTCATAAGGATGTTTAACGGGGCATAAAGATATATGGTGACATCCTCCACAAAAGGAACAAATGCTATTGTTAGGTAGAATATGATGAGAAAAGTGAGATTGGAGGGATTGTGTGGTTGTAGAAGAGTTTTGTGGATAAAAAGATTGAAGGTTTTGTGGTGTAGAAGAGTAATATTGGTGAGGAGCGTAATATTGATGATGAAGGTAAGGAGAGTATGACGTATATGAAGAATATTCCGTGGAGGTTTGGGGGTAAGGTGTTCCTCCAGGAATTGAGATGAATGGGTTCATCACATGCCTCTTAAAAAAATACCCGAAAGGTTAACACAGAAAAATCCTATGAAAAACTAAAAAAAACTAACTAAAAAAAATCTCTCTGAAATTGATTAACCCTTAAAACCGATACCGTCCCCAGCAATGGTGCCAAAAACTGATGTGAGTTTTCTCGCACTTAAAATAGATCGTAGAATAGTGGTGTAAGTACGAGTATCGTCTCCACATGGACGGTAAAAAGGGAATCGGGAATTAATTATATTCAACGATTAAAAAGAAATAAAATAAAATAAATTGTGCGAGATTTGATTGATTGGAAAATTAAATTGCGAAAAAAGAAATTAAACTAATGGGCTCTTTCTAATTAATGACGATAGAGAACAAAGATTGATTCCATGGTAATCAAATTTCTGGCAGATCAGGCTTAATTACATGAAATTAATTTAATTGAGTCTAGATAATCATTACTAAGTTCTTACCGCTCTAGCGGCGTAGAGTACAATAATTTAGGAGATCAGGCTGATCTCTCATGCGACAAGATCCTAAATTATTGTCAAAACGAGCGAGCTTACGACCCCTTAATCACTCCTAATCTCTTAGCAAACGATTAAGTGTGTGTGTGAAGGTGTCCTAGAATAAATTAGACCTCTCTTAATTTATTCTACCAGCAATTGTAATTCTAGTCGCAATTCTAGGTCACAAGAGATATCGATTAAATCATTCATACACAAATTAAATAAAGATTCATGCAATTTAAACCATCAAGATCCTAGCCATACATCAAGAATAACCCCTTCATCAATCCAAAATCCCTAATTACAACTACTCACAACTCATAATTGAATAATCAATAGAATTGGGAAGAATAGAAATAATTGTCATTAATTAAAAAGTAGGAACTTACAAATAAACCCAAAGAATTTAAGAACAAGGCTTGAAAGCTCTCAAACTTTCGTGTTAGGTCTTCTCTCTAAGTTCCACCCCCCTCAATCACGTAAATGGCAACCTTATTTATAGGAAACAACGAATTCAAGTTGAATTAGGACTGAAACAGGGTACGCAAGGCGCCCACGCACGGCATGCGTGGCGTCCGTGCGTCCGACGGACCTGCGCGTCAAAATGTGCAACACACGCGTGCGTCCCCCCCACACACGGCCGTGCGTGGCTGCCAGTTGGTTTTCCGGATTCTTGTCTGGGACGCACGATCGTGCGTTCCCCTACCCACGGTGTGCGTCAAATTTCCGAATTTTCTTGACTTTTCTTCCCTCATAAAATTTGTAGATAATGAAGTCCTCTATCCACCACAACTTTCCGAATGGGAGTTGAATCATCCAATCAAAAGATATGATCAAAATGGTGGAAGGTCTTATTCTGAAATCTAAACAGCGATCATCCGACTTCATCGTCTGTTTTCACCTTTCTCCTCTCAGATTCTCGAAATGGTTTGCATATGATTTGTAACCGTTGAAGTTGGCTTTCATATGGGACTTGAATCGTGTCCTTTGGATGCTTCTACAAAGAGATATTTCTTGAACGATTGACAGGTCATCTTGATCGTCGTTTTCAAGCTCTATTCGTCTTCTTTTGATCCCGTAGCCAATCCTAGAGCTCTTTTGTCTTCAAATCTTCATCGTGAACCTCCTGGTGACTCCCAAAGCACTCAATCCATTCTCGAATGCATCTCGAATCATCCTGATTGCTCCTCATGCACCGACGCCGAACTCTAAATTCCTGATTTTGACTCCAAATGACACAAAACTCGAACCAACACCCGGTAACTATGAGTTGAGCTAAAAATGAGACTTGTGACACAAAATAATCAAGGAAACCATCAAAACTTGATCCAAACATGCATCAAATGTGTGTCTAAATACGGACTTATCACGGCCCCAATACCCCCCTCCCAAGTTGGCGCATGGGGATCCAGAATGCCCAACTTGTGCAAAAGATTCTGAAACTGAGTTTTGCCAAGGGATTTGGTGAAAATATCAGCTAACTGAACAGTCGTAGGAACATAGTTGGGAGCAAAAAGTTGAACCTGTATAGCATCATGAACAAAATGACAGCCCACCTCAATGTGTTTAGTCTCTTCATGGAACACTGGATTGTGAGCAATATGAAGAGCAGACTGACTATCACAGTAAAGTGGGGTAGCATGAGGATGTTGAATACCCAAACTTAACAGAAGTGCTTTGAGCCAATTAAGTTCACACGTGGCAGCTGCCATAGAGCGATATTCAGTCTCGGCAGATGAAAGAGCAACAATAGATTGCTTTTTAGATTTCCATGAGACAGGTGAGTGACCAAGAAACACCAACCAGCCCGAAAGGGATCTATGAGTAATAGGTCAGGCGGCCCAGTCAGAGTCACACCAACCAATGAGAGTAAGATCACTATCAGCACAAAGAAGAATGCCCTATCCTGGAGAACCCTTGAGGTACCGAACCACTCGTAGGGCGGCGGACTAATGCTCAGCACGAGGATTCTGCATAAACTGAGATAAGATATGGACAGAATATGTAAGATCCGGGCGGGTAACCGCCAACTAAATAAGCCTGCCAATGGGACGACCATATTGTTCAGGATCTGGGTGTAGTGGACCGGAAGCACTTCCCAAATCATGGTTTTGTTCAATCGGGAATGAGGCTGGTTTGGCTCCCAAGAGACCAGTTTCAGTAATAATATCAAGTGCATACTTCCTCTGGTTGAGAAATATATCGGAGGAACTTCAAGCAACCTGAATCCTAAGAAAATATTTAAGAGTTCCCAAATCTTTCATATGGAAACAAGCATGAAGATAAGATTTAAAACCAACAATGGCAGCACTGTCATTTCCAGAAATAAGAAGATCATCCACATAAACCAGTACATTAAGCTGAATAACACCACGGGTTAGTGTAAACAAAGAATAGTCTGCATAAGACTGGAGAAAACCACACCCTTTAAGTGCAGTGACCAATTTTGCGAACCAACATCACAGAGCTTGTTTAAGACCATATAAAGATTTATGAATGCGACACACCAGAGATGAATCAGAGGTGGTGTACCTAGGAGGAATGGTCATGTATACCTCTTCATGGAGGTCACCATGAAGAAATGCATTGTGGACATCCATTTGATGAAGTTCCCAATTTTTACATGTAGCAATAACAAGAAACGCACGTACTGTAACCATTTTAGCAACTGGTGCAAATGTATCGGTATAGTCCAAACCAGCTACCTGCCGATTACCAAAAATGACCAGACGAGCCTTAAGGCGTTCAATACTTCCATCACATTTATGTTTGACTTTATAAACCCACCGACACCCTAAGATCCGTTTACCATGAGGTAAGGGAACGAGACTCCATGTAGAAATATTTTCAAGAGCAGCAATTTGGTCACACATGGCCTGACGCCATCCATCATGTTTGGCCGCATCAGAAAATGTTCGGGGTTCTGTAGTAGAGTTAAGAGCTGCCAAATAAGCCACATGTTTTGGAGAAAATTTATCACAAGCCACATAATGAGTTATAAGGAACGGCGTACCTGAAGGAGCCGATGAAACAGAAGAAACGGGAAATGGATTACTTTTAATAATTGTGTGAGTGACATAGTCCTTAAGGCGTACAGAAGGCACTCGTGTACGCTGCCCGCGCCCCAAAACAGTCGGATGGGCATATGCCTCAATGGTCGGTGACGTAGTCCTTGTAAGTGATGCCTCGGTGTCCGGCTGTGCAACATGCTGGAGCTGAGTGTCCAAAGCAGGTGTTGGAGTAGCGGATGGCGTGGATGCTGAAGCCATGTCCACATCAGTTCGTGCGTGATACGTTGGAGGATATCCAGGTGCGGACAAAGCAGTATAATCATGAGGCCAAAACACAATTTCCTTAGGAGGATGGTCAGAAACGGAAACATTATTTGCAAACGGGAATATATTCTCAAAAAATTGACATCACGTGATATGAAATATTCCCGAGTCTCAAGATCATAAACATTCCAACCTTTCTTGCCAAAAGTGTAACCCACAAAATGCAATTTCTGGCGCGAGTGAGAAATTTGTCACTTTTGGACTTCATATTAAAAGCATAACATAGACATCCAAACACACGCAGGGATTGGTAACTAGATGGTACACCAAATAAAATTTCATACGGTGTCTTAAAGTTATGCAAAGCAAAAGGAGTCCAGTTAATGAGATGAGAGCCAGTAAGAACACATTCACCCCAAAAAGAAATAGGTAAATGTCCTTGAAATCTCAAAGCACAGGCTACATTTAGAATATGCCTGTGTTTACGCTCAACAAGCCCATTTTGTTGTGGCGTGCCAACACATGATGTCTGAAAAATAATTTTAGTAGTCCGAAAAAATCTTTGAGACAATTAAATTCTGTCCCATTGTCACTTCTCACAGCAACAATTTTCTTAGAGAACTGACGTTCCACCATAGCAACAAAAGAAAGGAACATTTTAAAAACTTCCTTTTTATCAATAAGCAGGTAAACCCACCCGACACGAGAATAATCATCCACAATTGTCAAAAACTGTCTAGCACCACATGAAGATGGGGTATTATATGGACCCCACAAATCACAATGTATCAATTCAAAAATGGCATTCGTTTTATTCAAACTACTAGTAGGAAAAGAATCCCTAGTTTGCTTAGCCTTAAAACAAACATCACAAGGTGAATTTCCAACAAATTTCGCACCACTTACGGGAGCCAAATGTTCAATTACTCGTGAAGATGGCACAAGTCCACAATCAAATTCTTTGATTCTCTTATTGCCAAAATCTACGCTGAAGGTTCCTCACGCAAATAGTAGAGTCCATTTCGCCGTTCACCCGTTCCAATCAGCCTCCTCGAAAGATGATCCTGTATAACACACAAGTGACAAGTGAACTGGACAAAACAATCTAGCTGGTCACTCGTTTGGGATACCGATATAAGATTGCAACTCAGCTCAGGGACATATAGAACATTATTTAAATAAAAATTATCAGACAATATTACTCGCCCTTCCTGAGTGGCCATGACAGTCTGTCCATCAGGTAAACCAACGGAGCAAGGCTCAATAGATTTAATCTGACACAAAAATGTCAGATTTTCACACACATGGTTAGTAGCACCCGTATCAATAATCCATGCATTTTTATCAAACTTATCAGCCATCTGATCATTAGAGTGGGACAAATTACCAAAGACCGATAATAGTGTATTCCATTGCTCAAAAGTAAAATCGAGCAAAGGTGTTGCCTGGCCGCCACTACCTTCCCAAATGGAGTTTTATTGATGGGTACGGCTACTGCAACATGTGCATTGGCAGGGGTTTTGCCTCATGGCATTCCTGAATTAGCCCTTTTTCCATGTTGATTCAAGGAAAAAATTGAAGTGCAGACGATTTTCGCCGGAGTATATCCGCAAGTTGATCCGTCTTCTCCGTTCGCCATTCTTGCAGAAGCAAGTCACGGTGTCTCTGACTCTCTGATACCAATGATAGATTTCAGTTTGTACACACAAGTTTAGATATGCGAAGCAGAAGAAGCAAGGAATAATCGTCTCATTCTTTTATGAAGTATCCGTCCACACATACAACCAAGATGCAGTGTAATTGCATCGGTCAAGCCTAAAAATAATGTAAAAGAATTCTAAACAAATACTACCACAATAAATAAAATGATCACAAGACCATAAATAAAATATTCTGATGTGATTTTTCTCGCATTTAAAAAGATTGTAGAATAGTGATGAAAGTACGAGTATCGTCTCCACAGGGACGGACAAAAGAGAATTAAAGATCGACTAAATTCAGCGATTAAAAATAAATAAAATAAATGCGGTCGTGCGAGATTTGGTTGATTGAGAAATTTAAAATTGCAAATAAATGAATAAAAGTAAAGATTTGGGTTCTTATTAATTAACGACGAAGGGAACAGGGATTGATTCCGGGGTAATCAGATTTCTTGCTGATCAGACTTAATTACATGAAATTAATTTAATTGAGCCTAGCTAATCAATACTAAGTTCTTACCGCTCTCGCGGCGTAGAGTACAGTAATTTAGGGGACCAAGCTGATCTCTCATGCGACAGGATCCTAAATTATTGCCAAGACGAGCGAGCTTACGGCCCCTTAATCGCTACTAATCTCTTAGCGAACGATTAAGTGTGCGTGAATGTGTCTTAGAACAAACTAGATCTCTCGTAATTTATTTTATGTGCAATTATAATTCTAGTGGCCATTCTAGGTGACAAAAGATATCAGTTAAATTATTCAAACACAAATTAACCGACATTCATGCAATTAAACCATCAAGAAACTAGCCATACATCATGATAAACCCCTTCATCAACCCCAAATCCCTAATTAAAACTACTCCCGACTCATAATTGAAGAATCAATAGAATTGGGAAGAATAGAAATAATTGTCATTAATTAAAAAGTAGGAACTTACAAAGAATCTTAAAGAATAGAAAAAACCAGGGCTAAAAAGCTCTCAAATTCGTCCTTAAGCTTGCTCTCAAAGTTCCATCCCCCCTTATTAGGGTTATGGGGGTGTTATTTATAGGAAACAAGGCAGTTTGGGCTGAATTAGGACAAAACAGGGTCAGGCACGGCGCCAGGCACGACTGTGCCTGCGACCGTGCCTGTCGTGCCTGGCGCCGTGCCTGCGGAAGCATCCCGTTTAAACGCGTCCAGGCACGGCGTGCCTAACTGCCAGGCACGACTGTGCCTGGCCTCCAGTAGCTTGTTCCTCGTTTCTCTTCAGGCACGACGTGCCTGCCTGCCAGGCACGACCGTGTCTGGGTTCCAGTAGCTCATCCGCTTCATTCCTAGGCACGCACGGCGTGCCTAACGCCGGGCACGACCGTGCGTGACCTTATTCTTCACTTTTTCTTCGTTTTCTTGTTCCAAACGCTCCCGGATGTACGAGGTCAATCTAAATACTCGTTATTCGTAAGAATTTCATCGTGAATCTCCCGATGACCTTCAAATCTCTCAAATCTTATACGAATGCCTTCAAATCCTTCCTGAATGCCTCTCAAGCGCGGATTGCCAGACTCTAACTTCTTCAATTCAACTCCAAATGCAAAGAAACTCGACCCAACGCCTGATAATCGCGACTTGAGCTAAAATTGAGACTTGCAACACCTTAAAGCTAGGAAACCCATCAAAATCCATCCCGAACACGCATCAAATGCGTGTCTAAATACGGACTTATCATATTCCAAATATAGCAGCCCCAATACTTAGCTAAC